>JARHVA010005101.1:850000-1200000 GCA_037957365.1 Torreya grandis | reverse complement strand
TAGCCATTTTGGCATTGTATTAGATGCTCCACATGAGTATGGTGAAGCCATACTAAAATATAGAGCTTTTGATCAATAATAATACTTATTTTCACCTCCTCTATGACTTTAATTAGTCTCTTCAATTGGATGATGAATCTCTGTTAATGAAAACTATGGATTCCTTAGCATGTTGTTATATTCTTTCACTTATTTGTATCCTCTTCTTGTAGGGAATGTGAAGTGTTATATGAGATTTTCATGGTTTAATTGAGTTATTTTATTAAATATTACCCTCATAGGCCTCTTTTCTATTCCTCCTATATTTACACACTCATCCATAACCTCATAATGTAGCATTGATAAGAGAAGATGAATATTGGAGAAGTGTATTTGTAGTTTGTCTTTTGATTTCAAGTGTAATATGCATATGGTTAGATGTAATCATGTTATTTTGTGTATCAAATCACTTATATTAGTTTTATTTTAGTTATCCTTCTCCATTTTCACCCCCCAAGTTTAGTAGTAGTTTCAATTCAAAGTGGTATATAAAAGGAGGTAGCCCTATCTAGAGATCCACCTCATTCCTTAGGCTGCCTACAAGCCTAGAGGTGATTCCATTGTGACACTTGGATGAGGAGATATTTTAATCTCATAAAAGGGTTAAAATACAAGTGACAACACTCATTATAAATATCATGATCACACTCTTATGTACCTTGACATATCACATACTACCATTTGTCCTTAGTCACTTTTGACATCAACCCTGACATCAACCTTGACATCAATGACAATAAATTATTGAAATGGTAATAACACTTCAATATATGTAAGATACCTATAGTATTTATCCATGTTTTTTTATGCCAAGTGTATGTAATTTTAGTCATTTAAAGGGTAAACATAGTCAGCGATAAATTAGCGGGGTTTTAAAAGTGTTTAGAGGTGGTAGACTTCTTAAATATTGTTTAGAAAGAAAAAATACATAATAATTCAACTAATTCAAAATTAAATTCACAACCATGCACCTTCTCTTGTTTGGGCTAAGCAAAGGATTGGTCTCCTCAAGCCTACACACTTATAATTTTAGACCCAATCTAACTTTTTTGCGAAAATAGTCATCTTAATAGTTTCATTTGATTGAAAAATATTATTCAGGTCCTTAATATCCTTCAAAAAGTTTAAAACTAGTATTCTTATGGGGCTTGAACATCATTTATCTTTAGAACGTAATAAAATTAAACCTGGGGTTTTAGGCCTTTCTTATTATTTTGACCCTAGCCATCACTATTTTATGTTATTTTAATATTTATATGATTATCTAGGGTACTTAATACTTTACATCAATATCAAACCTTTAGACCAATTATAAGAGTGCATTCTTTTATGTCTTTTACAAGACAGACTTGTAGGTCTATGTCTAAACCTAATACCTCTCAAGCCTTGAGAGTGTATTTCTTGATGAGGTCTTCTTATCTCATTCATCTATAATATTTATTAGAATCTATTTCATCTATTTTAATCCCATAAATACCTAGTTTAATGTAAAAATTTCATTTTTTTAGGCTGTCTCAAGTCTTAACATCATCAATCAAGATCCCCTATCTCCCTACATTCTAGTTGTAGGTGGTTTTTCTGACTCAAAAAAAGAGAAGTGATTCTTTTATATGACCCTATTTAGAGATTTAAGGTAATTAAGGTTACTTTTAAATACTTACCACACTTAAAACTATGCTCAAACCAAACATTCATCATACCAAATGCATTTTTAAAACAAAATTACAAATAGGCATGTAAGTACATAACAATCTCTCTTAAAATCTACCTTAATCATACATGATTGAATAGGGGGTTTGGAGGTTAAGTTGGAGCTCAATAAAATTGTTGATACCTTGAATACATATTAAATACTATCCTTCAAACAATAAACTACAATAAAATATTTAACACTAGAGGTCTTTGCTTAAGAACAATAGATACAAAGCTACTTCAAGTACAGAGACCTATACACAGGCATTTCACCCTCTCATACATATGATTATTTTCCTATAGATGGTGTGGATGAAGTAAATTTTCTTCATAAATAATCCATACCTTGATTATACTTGTTTTTAAACTCACTTATGTATAAAACACCTCACACTTCTAAAGAAACATGTCCAAACCTACAAATCTTGACAAAATGTCACATTCTTGGCATGGGCAAACTTGGACATGGGAATATAACACTAGTTTTGATATTTATAGGTTCATTTTATTTAGTAACAATGTTTTCCAATTATTATTTTTCCTTCATTGAGCTCCAAAATTCACTCAAAAAGGAAAAATTGAGCATATAGGGTTTTACATGAGTTTTAAAGGCTCGTAGCTCTTAATAGTTATTCATATATCACAAAGGTTCCTATTTCAAAAAAATAACATGGATTGGGAAGTAATATGGATTCCATTTAAAACCTATTAGAACTAGTCCTAAGATATTCTCTCCTTCATAAATTATCTTCATCAAAACTACCTTCCTTATCCTGCCAAGAAACCTAATGGAGAAGATGAAAAGTTTTTTGTCCTTTCTTGGATATTTCAATTCTTTAATTTCATCCAAATACACTTTAGGACACTAACACCATCATATTATGTTGAAAAACTACCTATTTTAATGTTGTAACCTACTTTTGGAAGCCTTGACAAGTGTATTTTCAACATTGCATGACTTGAGTAAACATGAAACAATGAGAAATTACCTTAAAGTTTGTAACTAAACCATAAAATGTGATAAAAATATTATCAATGGCCAGGTTATGAACAATGGTTAGATAACTAAGTGTTGTGACTTAATAATTTGATTAGGCCACCCTAGGAGACCTTGAACACTACTATGACAACATCACATTTTATAATGGCAAGACAAGTTATGACCTAGACCAACACCTTCGAGGGCTATCAACAAAGTTAAAAAGAGATAATTTTTTTTTTTAATTATCCCTACCTATGGTAAAAAAATTTGGATAACAAGAACCTTAATAAGGCTTATAAAAAATACTACCCTTTTCCTTCTCTAGATGAGATGATCTAGATAGTGAGTGGTTCTAGAATGATATCCTTCTTAGATGGGTTCTTAGGTTATAACTAGATTCTAGTGGAATTTGAGGATAGAATGAAGACTACATTTTCTACAAAGTGGGGCACTTATGCATACATGAAGATCCCACTTGGCCTAATTAATGCAAGAGTTATCTTTCAATGGGATATGAACCATGCATTTAAAGGGTTGATAGGTACATGCATAATCATCTACATGGATGACCTCACTATTTTCTGAAGGAATAGAAATGATCATGCAAGTCATTTAAAATCATTCTTAGAAAGGTACATAAGTTTTATCATAACCCAAAAAAGAGAATATTTGGTGTGACTGAAGGTAAATAATTAGGTCACATCATCACTGAAGATAAGATCACCATTAATCCAAAAAGGATTTAGGGTATCTCAAAAATATACTTCTAAAATAGTAATAAGGAGCTCAAGTCTTTATTCAGAATGATCAATTTTATGATGAAGTTGATCTCTCATTTTACATAGATTGTTAGGACTCTAAATGCAATGCTTAAATATGATGCTAAGGTAGAGTGGAAAATTGAAACTCTTAAGTCTTTTCAAGAGAAGATCAAATATGCCATATATGAGGCTCTAGTGTTGATCATCCCTAACTTCAAAAAAGACATATTCTTATATTCATTTACTTCATAACATACAATTATTATTGTACTTTCCCAAAAGAAGGATGAAACTGAGCATCCAATTTATTTTATGAGCATAAATATAAAGGAAGCCAATATTAATTACTCCATGATAGATAAATATATATTTGTTTCAATCAAATAAATAAATAAATTTTGGGATTACATCTTGAGGAATAAAAATATTTCTATTATGTTGGATCCTACTATCATGCTCACTTTAGGATAAAATTAATTAGGATAACACAGAGGTAAATGGATGGAAAAGTTATAGGAATTTGACCTAGAAATAAAAAAATACTAAAATTGTTAGAGGATAAGGCATCATTAAACTTATGATAACTTAACTCGTGCATCACCATTCAGGAGGTCCTTGAGACCTAGGTATCTATAGGATAATGATATGTCGATATCATTTAACTCTTACTTGCGTGCTTACCCCCAAAACTCAATAGAGATCAAAAGAGATCCTTGAATATTAAGTATAACTATTACATAATCAACAAGGGTATTTATAGAATAAATTATGAAAGAATCTAATTTAGATGCATATCCCATGAAGAAGCTTAAGATATCTTGGAGAACTTGAATCAAAATATTGGATGTGGTCATCCATATAAAATCACCACAACACATAATATTCTCAAAATGGACTACTATTGGCCAACAGTATTCAAGTATGCACATGCCCATGTGAAAACATGTCATGAATATTAAGTCATGGCAAAGAGAGAGGTGTGTGCAGTAATGCCATTTCAACCTATAATTTAAGGATGACCATTTTCTCATTGGGGCTTTGATTTCATTGGTGTCATCAAAATGAATTCCTCAGCTAGCCACAATATTTTGGAAATATTATTTATGTGGCCTTAGAATCCCTCACTATGTTTATATGTGTGTGAGTAACAACTAATGGATGGAGGCATTAGTTTTAAGATACTTTTTCATGAATGAGATTAGCTTGGAATTAATACCTTTTATGATCATAAAATCCTTCTTTTCTACTCAACCTTCCTATTTTTGAAGTTTCTTATAAATATATATCCATTTTAGCTTAGTTATCCATCCATCTAACTCAAATAAGTTTTGATTTCTTAGAGGTTTCAATCTCCCATATACACTTGGTTAACAACCTACATACTCAACCAACTATACCACCACCTAGTTGTTTAGCCTATACCTACAACTTGTACCTTGGAGTGGAAATTACCTCCCTTGAGATCTCAAAATATTAGAGGTTACCTCATTTAGGGCTTGGTGTGCATAAAAACCACATCAATAGTACCAACACTCTATGGTTCCACACGGTCATCAATCTAAATGTTTTTGCAAAATATTTTGTGCCCACATAAGAAGTTTCACAATTTTCCATAGATGTTAGCTTCATAATTTTATTTCCTATACTAAATTATTTGACTTACCCATTAAAAATTACATGGGTTTCATCATC
Source organism: Torreya grandis (assembly GCA_037957365.1). Lineage (NCBI taxonomy): Eukaryota > Viridiplantae > Streptophyta > Pinopsida > Cupressales > Taxaceae > Torreya > Torreya grandis. The sequence goes on along the minus strand of JARHVA010005101.1, from coordinate 1,194,834 downwards.
CTACATGAATTCATATTTTATATAAAATATTCCATAATATACATTTATCGCATGTTCAAACTTAAAAAAATGCATGTGAATTATATTTTTCATCCTCCTATTCACTTTTTCTCTAGCTTAAAAAGTTGTCTTGTGAAAACTATGTTGGTCTAGTATAGATTATTGAGATAAGTTTTTGAATATGGTTGGAATTTATCTAAGACATTCTAATTTTATTGTCAATATGTATTTGTCACAATTTTGATCAAAGTGTCATTTACAAATTTTCACTTCTTTCACACTTCTTAGCATCCCTTTTGGGGTTTAAACTAAACATCATAACAACCTACCAAAATTTATAGGTTTTTAATAAGTTAACACAACTAAGAGGATTCCTTTTATGGGTTTTCAACATTCCTATCCCCACTCCCAAAGATTTCTTACGTACAAAATTGTTGTCTCTATCAAAATTTATCAAAATGGTGAAGGTTGCACTACTTAGATATGGAAGAGAGGCTAAAGAAAGAGTGCCATGGAAATTTTTTGCAACCAATAATGAAGTTTTAGAAGATAAAAAAAACTATGACCACACTATGTTATTATTGAAGTGGAAGTTATATTCATGGAAGCTATTGAGGTTGTAGGATCTGAGGAGACTTATTCACATGGAGAATATTTATGAGCTCAAAAAGTGGGATGTATTTTTGTTTTTTAAATTATGTCTTAGACCAAATCATCAATATTTATCAAATATTATCTTTAATTCATCCAATCTACTAATACATCCTTAACCATGTTAAACAACGTGTGAAAAAGATCTTGACTTTTTATGATGCCTTGAATATTATTATCACCCATGATTGCAGTGATTGGCTAGTGTTGCACAATTTTTTGTGTTATGTATTACATTATTTAATTTATTCAATCAAAAAAACATTGCATTTTCACTCTCACAAATTTGTAGAACATCTCTAGCTCCCAAGTATGCATTCTGATCATGACATTACCTCTCAATTCCTTTGATTCCTATAGAGCATCACCCATTTGGGCTATGGATGCCTAAATTTTCATGATCACCTTTGAATTTTATGTTTGGGATAAATATGGTGTGATGTCTTTCTATGCATCTTGGAGCTATTTGTTTTCCAATAAAGCATCTTTATTGAAAGTTTTATAACTTGAGGCATAAATGCATATTGATTTAACAATTTTGGGAACAATTTTGGGAATAATTGTTTGGGAATAATTGGGGTTTTTATTATGATTTAGTTAAAATTATGAATAAAGTAAATCCATGTATAATTATGTCATATTTAACTTATTGATTCATTTATTCTGATTATTGTTTAGACTTTCTAAAGATAGCAAGTAAATAGAGAGAAATATAACTTAGCTTAGAACTATAGTAATCTGACTGAGATGAAAGCTGATATTGAATGTGTAAGATTGAGATAGTATCAAGAACTTAGATGTTAATTTCACTTTTTTATTGGATAAGATTACCAAAAATAAGAGTCTTCAGGGTCTTTTGCTATAGTTCTATTCCTACCATTATTATCCAAACTAGTCATATAGATTTAAGCTTTTTGGGTTCTATCTGCCACTCTTGTAAGACCCTGCTTGTGAAATTTTGAATATTAAAATTAAATAGATCTCATTTTAGAGATAACTCATTGATGATATTATGTCTCCAAAAAACTTTAATAGGACTTTGAGAAAAGATGGGGGTTAGTGTGTGTAAGATGCACTAGACATGATTCACACCCTATATGTGGGCACACTGCCTACATACCAATACTCCAAAGAGGGATCAAGCCATATGTAGTTCTCCATTTTAAAGTGCTTAGTGTAATTGTGATATGATAATTAAAGAAATGATAAAATTAGGTGTTCTTGAGGTAGTTAGGGCCTAGTATAAAGATTTGAATAAGCTTGTAAGTGTACATACAAAGGACATGTGAATGTCACATAATCACATAAGGCTAAGGATCACACTAAAATATCATGATGATGATATATAATAAATAACATGTTTATATGTCACATTGGCTAGCTATATACATACAATAGGAAAGATTGATTGAATAGTCTTACTTGTATTCTTGCTTGCTTAGTAATATTTACCAACCATTTCCAATTAATCTTTGAATGGACTTATATAAGGATATATTGGTCATGGGTTAAATGTAATCATACTAGGCTGACATAATGATAAAGAGGATTTAGGAAAAAATAATCATTTTGGATCGAAATGTGATTGGATAAGATCAATGGAAAGGGGAAACCCTAGGTTTTATCATTGTAGTCCAACTTTGGTGCTATTGTCCTAGAGGTTTAAAACTTGGGGGGATAGAAAGAGCAAGGAAAATGAGTCTTGACTGAGCTAGAATAAGGTATTGAAAGTTTATGGGTAACTAAGAATAAAAAAAAAGAAGTATAAGAGGTTTAGGATACTAAGCAAGAGGGATATATGGATTGGTAGTCATAAGCCACACTCAATTTACCAATTTTACATTTTACATGACTACATTTCCCCCCCTTTTATTCTAGTGATGCAACAAAGTGAAATACTAGGATAAAAGAAAAAGAGAAAAAATACCTAAACTTATTTGTAAGGGTGAAGTTCATGATGTTATTGTGATTTTGGGTTATGCATAGATAAAGCACACTATGAAGTGAGTTTGTAAGAAAAAATAAGAGTAGATCAGTTCTCACTAGATATTCTATATCTAAAATAAGAACATACAAATTTGGATAAGAGAGATTAAGAGAAAGGAATGAATATACCTCATTGAGTATGCATACCAATAAAAAAATTGTTGTGATGTTGAGTAATGTTGAGTAATACTAGATGATATTGTACTAAGAGTAATATCATGAACATATTTGAGTGCTTAATTCCTTAAAAAGTGGCTCAAGAATGTAAAGGATAGCCCTTTGGCTCCATCATCACCCACTAATTGAATTTATGTGGTCATGTGTATGTCTCTTAATATTTGATCTATGTGTTCAATCCCTTTGAATAGGTGTCTCAAGAATACAAAGGCCAACTAGACCTTTGGCTCCATCATTGTCATATGAAGTGAAACAATGAACTAATATTAGTATAGAATGTATATAGTATGAGATGGATATTAAATCCCATAAATTTATTATGATCTAAAAATGTTATCATTGATAGATGAATGTATGTTGGAAACTAGGCCACTCTTAGCCACTCTAAAAGATGGATATTAGGATTATATGAAAGCCACTCCAAAACTAAGATTCTAGCTTATGTGGAATCCACTCGAGAACTTGAGAACTCAAGAATGTGGAGAGTAAGATTATAATAAATCCACTCTAAAATGATGCCAACCACCTATAGATAGAATAAGGCACATAACTACTGAGAATGTTTGGATAATGTCAAACTAGTAAAGAAAAGAAACAAATATGTCATGCACATTACCCCCAATCACTAATGTCTGAAACATGGATTCTAATTTGGAATTTATACCAAATGTTGTATCTAAAACTAGAAGTGAGATCCATCATGTTGTACATGATGCCCCCTATATCTAGATTCTTTGAGCAAAATGTGTACTAAAACTATTGATTCTAAACTTGTCTAGTTATACAAATATGTAGTTGAACCTACTTTTTTGCTTACATCTAGAAATTTTGGTTTTTCTATTGTTTGGATAGGAGTATTAGAAATGGATATTAACACCACTAATGTTGTATTACAGTCTCAGTGTTATTGTCTTAGGCCAAATATGACGACTGTTCTAGATTCTTCATTGTCTACGTGATCTATTTTGATTAGTTTGATGTCTAGTTGTTATTTTGAGTGTTATGAAATTGGATTTTTTGGTTGATATGAGTTTTGATCTCTATGACAAAACCCCTGTTTGTTTCCCCCTCTTCTAAGGGTAGGAATGGAGACCCTGTAATGACTACCCTCAAAATAAATATCCCTACAAGTGTGTTATGCTACAAAATATATGATATAGTAATGATAATTAACAAGATATCTCAAGATATAAAATGGTTTATATTTAGAGATTGTTAGATCAATAGGTGTATTCCTAGATAAATATAACAATGTAAAAGCATGTACAATGTACTAAACTAGAACTAAAAGTGTTAGTTGTTAATATTTTATTATCATGGATGGATGGAGCATGATGTCCATCATGGCATCCCAAAAGCAACATAACACATGATTTAGATCATGACATTACAAACAATTAAAAAAAATAAAGCAACAAATATATAAGGAAAGAAGTAAGAAGTGTACAAGAGTGGACAAGGGGCCAAACAAATAAGGGACATGAGTAAATGTCACTCAAACTAGAAAGCAAACATACAAGGCATGTTCAAATGCCACACACATATATCTGAAATAATCAAGTTGGTGTGAAATATGTATCACATATAAGAGTACATGCAAGGGACATTAGCAAATGTCCAAAGGCATACACATGAATATAAATAAAGGACATTGGCAAATGTCATAAGGCACATACTAGAAGTAAGAAGGAATAGGGAATGTAATCACATTAAGCTACACTAAGCAAGAAGATAAAGCATGTAAAGACTAGAAAATAGAAGCACATCTAACTAATCAAAGCAAAAGTGAAAGAATGTAAAACATTTTAGGATAATACTAGCTATATGCAAAGTGTAGACACCTAAATCTGATCACATATAACCTCCAATCAAGTTTTTGACCAATTTCCACAAAAATGCATAATTTGGACTAAAAACACTAAATCACATTAAAATTTTTAAACTTGACATATTTGAGTGCCAATTTTGGCTAGAGTATCATTAAATTGGACAATTCAATTTATGGTCTAGCTAACTTTGATCAATTCATTTCAAGTAAAAATGCTAAAATTGCACCTAGATGCTTTAGATTGTCATTTTCTATAAAATCTCTAGCATGAAACATTTGCCTTTCTTATTTTGTGTTGAAAACATCCTAAATGGGATAATGGATCCAACACATCTGACATCGACTTCTAAATCCAATCCATTCAAAATTTAAACCAATAAAAAGGCATTATGATCAAATTAAGTATTTTGTGCACAAAGTGCTTAATCATGCTTAAGAGCTAGTTGAACCAAATTAGGGTCTAATCAAGAATTCCATGGAAACTTGTTGAATAATTTGTTTTGAAAATGAATATTTAATATCTATATCATTAGGTGACCTCATTTCTTGGGAAGACATCTCTAGGCCATAAATGCCTTAAATATTAGGCTTCATGCCTCATCAATGCCCTCCATGCCTCTTAATTACTCCTCTATCCCAAACATTGATGAGCCTATTTATTAATTTTAATTTAAAAATTGGATTAATCCTTATCCAAACATCTCAACCTTAAGATGGATGGTTCAGGTTGATTCTAATCAATCTCAAAAATCTATAAATAGAAAGCCTTGTCACATGAATTTTAAGTCTTAATAATGGAAAGTTATAATGCACAAATGATTCCAAAATCTATTAAAATTAGTGATACCATGAAAAATATATTCCAAGCCAAGCCAATCCAAAGCCACAAGGTGCCAAGGAGAAGAGGATATAGTCAAGCCTCCTTTGATGAAGACTTCATGAGCACAAGTTGAGCAAACCACTACAAAAGAATTTGGAGCATCTATGGAAGGTGAAGGATTCTTGTTTTTCCTTAATTTTTAGTTGTATTTGTCATTTTTTTTGTTATTATGTCATTTTTTTTGTTATTAATCTCAACCTAGTAACTATACATGAAGGTGTTAGTTTAGTGTGTGTTTTGTCAATTTGATTTGTTCATTTTATCACTAACATAATACTAATATCCTCTTCTTAGTCAAATTCATAGTTTACATAATGGCACACCCGATGGGACGTGAATAGATACACAAAATTCATCAAAATGCTCCCTCAATAAACTCACTAAATATTTTACATATAATCTTGGAGTGGGAGACTCTAAAGAGTGAAAAAATTAAGTAATAAATGTTTTTTTGTAAGTGGTGGGTTTGACTAGACACAATCGTAGGATTGTCATACAACTCATGGTATTGTCATTTAGACTCATGGTATTGTGTTTATTTATTTTTATTTTTGGAATAACTTTATGTTTTATGTAAGGGTTAAAAATATAACTACTTTTTAAGTCATGGTATTGCTCTATGACTCATAAGATTGATTAATTGAGTCACGACATTATCTAACTATTAACAGTTAAGTGACAATAATGTAACTCATGAAGTGATGATATTATCCCACTGCTAGCTTGACCATCAAACTGAGTCATGATATTGTGACCAAACCACCTATAGTTTACAATACCATGACTTTTAAAGTTATAAGATTGTCCTGTAAGTAGTGGGATTGTCATTTAGAGTCACGGTATTGTGACTAAATAGTTAGTGGTTAGTTACAATACCACAACTCTTAAAGTTGAAAAACTATCCTACAAGTAGTGGGATTGATCTAATAAGTATCGGTATTGTACCATTGTGTCAACTCGAGAGCTCATTTTCCTAAGTTGATTGTTTCATCTTTAAAAATGCTTCAAAGCTAAACCACTTGCTAACATTTTTCTTGTAGGACCAACTTGGAAAATTGTTAAAAAGTGTCTAAATCATATTTTGTATGCTTTAAAATGAACTAGGAAAATTATTTTGGTGCTTAATATAACATTTAGGTGCTTAAGTAAGTTTTTAGCATTAGTTTTCAAAGTTTACAATTTTAAGACCAAGGGGTCAAATGAACACCACCAAATATTTCATTTGGGCTTAAAATTGAACACACTTGTAAATTTTGTTTTCATTATTTCAATTATCACTTTGTTTTTGCAAAATACAAGGATGTTGCATGTATGCTCTTCCATTTTTCCCTTTTAGGGAACCCTTGGAATCAAAATCACTTTTCTTATTTGCAAATTTCCTACTCCAATGCATAGAAAAAACTTTATCTAAAGCACTCCCCAAAAAATTGCAAAAGTATTGGGTGACCTTGACAATGAACCTAATTACTTTCTATTTTACGATTTCTTTATTTTCATGTAAACTTAGCTTGTGAGGGGGATGTCATTACCTCCCATGAGTTATTTAGGGAAGCTTTGACTTGGGGTTTCACCTCTTAGCACTAAATTCATTTGGCTCTATATTAGAGTTACACTTGGGATGTAGTAGCACTTTGGACATCACACTATACCGAGTGAATAACAGGATGTAGTGGTTGAAAAAAGGACTAGACCCTTTTGTAACAAGCCAAGTGATACAGACCCAAAATTTGTGATTTTATTTTGCATTATTTGATGTGAAAGTCATTGTGTAATTGATTCCCCTAGAACATTAAAAAACTTGTATATCTTAGATAAATTTTGACTTGCTTGAAAGTGTTGTTGGTGTAAGGTGTGCCTCAAGGTCCATGCCATAGTATTATCATTTGAGAGAGGGGGTGTAAAAACCATACCATATAATGTCCATTTACTTTTGGATGAATACTTAAAATCCTCTCAAATGATGTATATTGATGGATTCCAACAATACAAAGCATCCTTGTTAGTTCAGAATCTAAGAGTGATTAATTAGTTGGTTTTGTCCTAGTTTAAAATCTTTTTTGGAGTAAAAACATGGTGTAAACAAATGATGCAAACCAAACATATGGTCCCCAATTTTGTTTGAACAAAGAGGTGTTATGAGGCCTACATAAATCTTCATTTATTTCCTTGTTCAAATTTATCACCATTTCTTGTGAGTCATGTGATCAACTTTGGTGTAGTTATGCTACCCACATGAGTCTAGAACTTTGCCAAAGTTGTTTAAAGTCCTTCATTGATAATTCACATTTGTAAATTGAACCTTTTCAAGTTTTAAAATTTGGTGTGCTAAATTGGGTTCTCCATTTACATGAAAAACTTATTTTAACTTTCATTCAAATTCCCATTTGGATTGAAGGCCATTTTAGAGACTAATAATCATGCTTATCATCATGGTTAGAATTGATTCATTTCATGCTAAACACTTTCACTTTGAGTCTATGAAACTAACATTTGGTGGTACTATTCTAATTTCATGAGTCTTGGGACCATTTGAGTGCAACACTTCTTTCCTTAGAGATATTGCCAAAACTTTGAGAGTGTGTTCATAATTTGAGAAAGGTAGTGTTATGCTATCAAATTTGTGAGAAATTATCTTTACCTTAGAGAGTTTTAAAAATAATCATTTTGTCACATCTTTTGGGTAGTCTAGTGTTGTTACACTACCCAAAATATTTTAGATATTTTTATAGGCCCTATTGCATAGAGTTGAAATTTATTCCTACATTTTCAAACCAATTCAAGTATACCTTTGTGAACCTTTGTATAGTATAGTTACGTTGTTCAATTTTTGTCTAGATTATTTGTTAAAATAATCAAGTTTTATACCATTATTTGTGAGAAAATAAAGTATCTTTATAGTGCCTTTTATTTCATACCTTATACATGTTTGATAGAGTCTATGTCCAAGAATCAAATGCCTAGTTTTTGTTAGAAGTGTTTTAAATTCATTAGATTAAAACTTTCATCTATTTTAAAGTCTAGTTTTTGACATCATTTGGCCAAGAGTCTGAGTGCATACCTTGTTTGAGCCTAGCTTTTGACGTTTCATTTGGCCAAAAGACCTAGCAACTTTTACTTTTCCTAGATTATACTAATTTGAAACACTTAGACCTTAGAGTTTGGCATTTCTTTTTTTAGTTCATTTACTTAATGTTTTTGTGTAAGAAGTATAAGGTTAGACACTTAACATTAGCTTGAGTTATCACCAATCTTTGCATAAACCTTTTGATCCTTTTGACAAATCTAGACCAAGTTTGAACATCATTTCTTAGAAATTGTCATTTTAGAGTTTGTAAACTCTTTTAACTTTTATTACAATAACATTTAATATGGATCCCAACATGTATTCCTACACTCATAGTGGACTCATGTATAATCCAGGGATTAGTAATGTGGTTTCATAGGAGGAAATGGTGCAAGACCCCTAAGTAGATAATATTGCTTATGAGATAGATCCATATCCCTCTTATAATACTCAATTATGGGCACAAATTCAAGATCCATTGGCTAACTATTTGGTTAATAAACCACCTTATTCATAATAAGACCAAGAACAAACTACACAATACCTAGCTATAAAACCCATATTTGAACCAATTCTAAAATAGTCATGCTCTACTAATATGCTTTCTATATATGATCCATTTTTGTTTGAGTATTATTTATTAGAGAACAAAGACAATATTTTGGCTAGAGCCATAGAGTTAGGGGCCAATTTTCCAACAGAGTTACCTCATGATAATTTACCAAGCCTAGTAAGAATGCCCCACAACATAATTTATGATCAACAGGCTTCTTCTAGCAATCCTTTGGCTCTAGTCCAAACAACATATTAGGACCCCAATATGCCTAATAAAGGAAAAAACCTCATAGAATACCACTTTAACCAAATACAGATGGCATACCAAACCTACCTGAATCTAGCATGCAATTTCAATCAAATGACCATGGTGAACAAACCTCTTATTGACTTAGTTCCTTCAATAGGAGTTTTGATAGAGTTACTAGTCAATACAATTAGATTTCAGACCCATTCATGCAGAAGACTTTGGTAGAAAAGTTATTGCATATGCCCATTATTGAAGAAGTGTCTTCTCCTTCTATGCAAAATAATGAGAAAAATATAGTGGACAATGTGCAAGTAATGTCCAATCCAAATCAAAGTGGTACTAAAACACAAACAACTAGTAAAAAAATGTGCCTTTAGTTAACACTACAAGTTTTTCTGCAAATTAGGGAGTAAGAGTTTCTACATCCCAACCTCAACCAGCTGCTTCATCATATGTACAAGCAAAAAGAATAGGTAATCAACCAATGACTAGTGTAAAGCCTCAACAACATAATTTGATGAATCCTACTCCTCAACAAATGATGAGTAGTATTCCACAACATCAGGTACAACCTAGTGTATCAACACAACTAAAGATGAATGTATTACTACCTCAACAAGGGGAAATTAATATTCTACCTTGTTAGGTAATGACAAACATACCTTCTTAGTCACAAACCACTATACCAATCCAAAACCAAATGATGACTAGCTAATAATGTGTAAATATTGGTCAGCGATAGATGAAAAATATTCAACATGATTTTTCTTCCCATCAAAGATTCATACAAAAAAGAGGCTCCCATGTTTCTCAAGTACCTACTAGGCAACAATTGATCTAAAATGTGCCACACATTTAGAGACAGGGTCTTGATCCACAAGTTCCTACTCAACAAAAAGGTTTGATTAGTCGACAGCATGTCCCTTTTCAACCATAGCAGGCATAATATAGTTATATCCCTCCATCCCAACCACAAAATCCTCCAATTCAAACCTTCATATCTAACCCAAACCAAAATATCACATAGCTAAATGTACAATTTTAAGTACATCATAATTCACATATGCATATTCTTGGTCCATTTCCCAACCAAACTAATATACCCCAATAGATATCTCCATCATACCTTGGTCAAAGTGTCCCACTTGTGACCTTCCAACCATCTACCCAAACCAATATTCTCCCTCAAACCAATGTTCCTTTTAGTTTCCTATACCAAGAATTATAATAGATGAAGGATGTAATTGTTGCCATTTAGGCTGGGAAATAGACTAAAAAGTTTAAGTTAGATGATGTGTGTTATTATCCATTCAACATAGAGTAATTTTAGATAAAATTTCCTCCAAGATAAAAACCACTAAAATTCAACAAATACAAAGGGAAAGGTGACCTTAAGGCCCATTTAACCGAGTTCTTTGTTTCATGTCAACTAGTGGCATATAGTGATATATACCTTTTATTATTTTTTCCAAGGAGCTTGGCTAGACAAGCCTTGGAGTGGTTTTTCAAGTTGCCTAAGAATTTAGTAACATATTTTGATGATCTTTTTGATAAGTTTGTGTAGAATTTTTCCTATAATATTGAACATTAGATTTCATTAGTTGACTTAATGCAAGCAAAACAAAAGGCCGATAAGAGTTTTGAAAATTATCTATAGCAATGGAGAGCCCTTGCAAGCTGATTCACCCATAGTTTACTAGATAAAAAATTAGCTACTGTGTTTACTAAAAATTTCATAGTGAGATAGTTTACCATCTGGAAATACAATATCCACATACTTTTAAGGAGATCATTGATGAAGGCTTGTTGATTGACTGAGATCTTATTAACAAAGGGATCATCTAGCTTACTTCAACTAATTAGAATCAAGGTACCAATTAGGGAAGTGACCAAAACCAATATCTAATCCAAGGGCAAGTATCACAACCAACACAGGCCAATAACCAAGATATACCAAAGCAATTCAACTTCAATAGAAATGTTGTGGATAATAGAGTAATCAAGTCACATCATGTCCAAATAGTGCAAACATCATATGCACCACTTTTTAGCTTAATCCTACTCAACAACCTCTTCAACCCACATTGGAAGCATAATAACCAAGACTCATGCAACAAATACAACAACCTTTATCATCATAAACTCCTCTTTTAAGGAGAATAATTCCTATGCATCATGTTTTTAGTGACCTAAGAGAGCTTATTGAGTCTGTATTTGACAAAGTTGTCATTTCTAATGTGATTAGTGGCACTATACCAAAGCATTATCTATAAGGTATTCCTTACCCAGATTGGTACCATAAAAATAAATTCTATGAATATCATTAGGTCAACGGGCATAATCTATGAATATGTGTGCAAATCAAGCATTTGATTGAGAAAATGTTGGAGAATGGGGAGATAACATTGGATAATAGTGATTCCACCTCTAATAAAACTCTTAGGATTTATCAAAACCCCTTTCCTTAACATAACACACACAACATCATAACAATCAACAACAAAAACAACACCAGATGGTGTAATAACAAAATTAATAGTATCAAAATCAATGGCCAAACTAGTAGAATAAATAGCAAAACCCACAACATTAGAATAGTAGACAAAACCAAGGTCATAATGGTAACAACCAACAAACCTACCATGCAATTACACGTGACTACAATAGGGTTGTAGGTCATATTACATGGGGTAACATTAATACCATCTCCATTATTCTTAAACTGAGCACTAATCAATCTAGACCATTTATAAACAAAACCACTCAACCAAATTACATTGATAATCCTTTTTTGACCTGGGACCACACATAGGCAAACCAATAAATTGAGACTTTCACTTTTGGAGCTTATATTGATAACTTGACCTTATCTAGTCCTACACCATTCCAAACATTTATTATCAATCATGGTCTAAAATTTAATCATGATTGTATTATCACAACTCATAGGTTAAAGATTACTATCCCAGATCCATAACTATCTACCACATTGCCTGTTATCCAACCAACCATTCAGCCTTAGAATAAACCATTCACCATTGACCAAGATAATAAGTTTGATATTGTGGAACAATTACAGAAGACACTAGCATAAATCTCTATTTTAGATTTGTTGTGAATGTCAAAAATCCATAATAACATTTTGAATGAGTTTTTAACCTAATCTACTATTTTTAGTGACATATCCCTTGATAAATATCAAGCTTTGGTTGGACACCTAGCTCTAGATCAATAAGTCACATTCAACCAAAGTGATGTGTCTTTCCTTGGCCCACTCCATAATAATCCATTGTACATATAATTTTATATAAAGTGTCATAAAGTGATATGTGTCCTTGTAGATAAATGATTAGGCCTCAACATCGTGTCTCTAAAACTCATTAAACTTCTTGGGTACACAATCACAAATCTTCAACCAAAAATGATAACTATCAAAACCTATGATAATAAGGAAAGATAATCACAAGGCACCATTAGCTTACCAGATATCATTGGGCCTTTGACCCATGATACACTTTGCCATGTACTTGATCTTGAGTTTCCATATAATATTCTTCTAGACAGGCCTTGGTTACATGATATTTGTGTAGTCCCATCAACGTTGCACCAATGTATTAAGTTCTCCCACTCAGGGATGGAAGTGAATATTCTAGGAGATTTACACCCATATGAACACTGCAAGCACCTCAAGGCTAAGTTTTAAAGCTATAAATACCAATATGGAATGAATCTAAGTTCTAATCATGATAAAGGAAATGCCATACCTATTGATTCTCTAAAATATAATTACATAGATTCTAATACCTTAGATTCCCTTTCTCATATGCCACCTCTTGAAACTTCCAATCATTTAACCATTTAAAATAATGGCCTAGGGGAGTATGTGACCCATGATACCTTCCATATTTCTAATATTCCTTAGAATCCAAAGACCTTTAGGAGACCTAAAAATACCCCAAACATGTATTGGAAATAAAATAACAAAGATAAGGGACCTGTCATGTTTATACTAAAATCTAGCCTAGAACCAAAACCTCTTAAAGGGGATGAATCATGGTTATACAATGATAACAAAGCTGATTTTTATAAAAATGCAAAATATTGTATTCCCAATAGGATTATAGATCATCAAAATTATGGAGGAAGAGGCCTCAGATGGAATCAACAAGGAACCATTGAGCCAATTTCCATGACTAAGTATAAAATACCTTCTGGACTTGAATTTAAACTGCCTGGGGGTGACCCCACATATCTTATTCAAGTTCCATCATTGATGGCTAGTGATGATGATACTGATAGTGAATCAAAGTCTGATCATAACCTCACCTTTGATAACCTAGCTGAGACTACCCTATTCAATAACAATGCCATATGTATTCTTACCACAGTCATTCATCATAACCCATTTCCATTAAATTATCCCCAACTGATGTATTGGGATGAACAATAATCCAATTTACCAATCTATGATTTTTAGAATGATGAGACATTCTATGACTTTTTAGGCCTTAGAGACAATATTCCATTTAGAGATCATAAATTAGGATTCTTAATTACATTATATCTTGAAGCATATTTTGGAGAGTAGGTGAACACCCTAAGCCAAAAATAAATAAATAAAACATTGAGGTCCCAAAATGAAAACTTCTTTGAGGTACTTTTTGACCAGGGAAAAAGTAAAGATAAAGGCTAGTCTAGTAGTGAAAACCTATTTAAAGGGCCATTAGATAGGGGTGCTCATTTTTCTTCAAATTTAGATTAAGATACTATGAATGATGAACTTGCCGATAGGTCCTATTTCAATTTTATACAACAAGTATTCAATCAAATTCTTCGAGAATTTTTGACTATTTTGTCACATTGTTACATCTCCCATTGGCGGACTTAGGTTCATCATACCTAGGAGACATTGAAGAGAAAGTCCTAACAAAGGACCTTTATATAATCTAATAATTCAAGTCTTTGCCTACTATTCTAAAAGATGGTTCAACCCTTCTAGTCAAAGATACAACAAAGGTAAACATCAAGACTTCATCAGACCCAAAATGTATAAAATTAGGCATGTCCCTCATTAAAGAGGAATGTGAAGTATTTATATATCTATTGAGAGAATTTGTAGATATCTTTGCATGGGCTTATTCTGACATGAAAGGTTTGGACCCCACCTTGGTTTTGTACCACCTTGTGGTTAATCCTGATGTCAAAATGGTGAAACAAAGGCTACATAAGATGCATCCTCACACTGCTATCTTGGTAAAGAAAGATTTGGAAAACATTTTAGAAGCAGGATGTATCTGGTCCATTAACTACTTAGAATGGATATCTAATGTTGTACTTTTTAGCAAAAAGCCTAAAAAAATCAAAATCTATACTAATTTCTAAGACATAAAAAAATCTTATCCTAAAGATGAATTTTTATTACCTAATATTGACATGATCATCAAATCCATAGTGGGTTATGAAATGATTTCACTCATGGATAGATTTTTAGGATACACCCATATTAGAATAGCACTAGAAGACCAACATAAAACAACATTCACCATTCCATGGGGAACATTTTATTACTAGGTAATTCTATTTCATCTTAAGAATGCTAGATCTACATATCAAAAGGCCATGGCTATCATATTCCATGATATGATTCATGATATCATCAAATACTATGTCTATGACATATTAGGAAAATCTAAAACTAGGGTTGACCATCCAACAGTGCTATGCAGGATATTTGAAAGATTGAAAGAGTATAAAGTCAAACTCAATCTAAAGAAATGTGTGCTTAGAGTATCCTCAAGAAATTTACTTGGCTTCATTGTGTCTCATAGGGGCATTGAAGTTAATCTAGACAAAGTGTATGCTATAATAAAGATGCCACCACTAACCAATTTAAAAAAACTCCATAGTTTGTAGGGTAAGATCTAGTCAATCTGATACTTCATCTCTTAGTTAGTAGACAAGTGTCATCCATTTAAACATTTTTTGAAGAAGAGAGTTTCATTTCACTAGGATGATAACTTCCAAATAAATTTTCAACAACTCAAGGTCTATCTAGTTAATCCACCTATTTTATTACCTCATATGCTGAGAAAACCATTCTTATTGTATCTATTAGCTATTGATAATGCCTTGGGTTAAATTTTGGCTTAAAGTCATAATAATGGAAAATATCATGTAGCATACTACTTAAGTTTTACCGTGGTCACATATGAACACAACTATGCACTTATTAAAAAATATTGTCTAGCCATGGTCTTCATAGCTTAGAAATTGTGCCATTACATGTTAAGCAATAAAACCATAGTCATTTCAAAAGTAGATCCACTCAAGTATCTACTATCTATAAGGTAGAATGGCCAAATGGATCATGCTTCTTAGTGAGTTTGACATAAAATATGTCAATCGAAAGGTAATCAAAGGATAGGTCCTTACAGATCAACTTGTTAAAGCACCCCTTATAGACACAAAGCCACTCACATTTCATTTTTTTTATGAATCCATAATAACCATCATTGACACACCTCTTGAGAAGTAACACTTAAAACTATATTTTGATGGTTCATTTACTGCACATGGATTAGGGTTAAGCCTCTTATTTATTACACCATAGGGGGATCTAATCCCTAAATCATTCAAAATCAATTTTCCTTATATAAACAACATAACCAAGTATGAAGCACTTGTCATAAGACTTAGACATGCAGTACATTGGAACATATCTCATCTCCAAGTTTATGGTGATTGTCAATTAATCATAAATCAAGTCACATACCATTTTTAGTCCAAAGATGATAAGTTGGTTCCATATAAAGCTATGGTCATCACTTTCAAGCAACAAACTACTTACATTTAGTTTGAGCATATACCAAGGGCTAGTAATAGATCTACATATTCCATGGCTACTATCAGCTTTTTGATTTGACAAATAGACAAAGCTAGAGAATATCAGTTCCTTGTTAAGAATTTATTTACACCAGCTCATGAACCTTAAACTATTGTAATGATTTGTGATATTGTTGGTCCTAATTCTATCTGGTACTCTGACCTTTACAACTAACCTCATGACCAATTTATACCACCTAACCTATCTCAAAAATAAACCAAAGCCTTTATTCATCATTCATTCATTCTACTCTACTTGGATCCACCTTTTACTACAATAGTTTTGATGGAACTTTGCTTCGTTATTTATCTTTGATAGAGTCTACACTAGAGTTAAGAGAAGTTCATGAAGGGGTATGTGGAGCTCATTCTAGCAAGGCAATTTTATCCAAAAATCTCTTGTATACTGGTTATTATTAGCCCATGATGGATGTAGATGCAGTTGCATATGTAAAAAAGTGTAAAAAATGTTAATGACATGCTAATATGATTCATGCCCCAACACAAATTCTAAAACTGATGTTAACACCATGGCTATTTTCTACATGGAGACTCAATCTCATTGGGAAAATCAACCCCACTTTATCTGATGGCCATAAACATATCCTTAACACCACTGAGTATTTCACTAAGTGGGTTAAAGTTATACCCCTCACTTACATGATTTGAAAGTAAATTTCCATGTTCATCTTCAACCATCTCATTTGTCGCTATGGTATCCCCTCTAACATTATATCTAATAATGGAGGATCATTCAAGAACAAGGATATTAACAAGATATGTACTAAATATAACCTCACACAATATTTTTCTATAGTATATTACCCTCAAGGTAATGGCTAGGTTGAAGCATCAAACAAAACCATTGTCAGTATTCTCAAAAAGATTTTCAATGATGTCGGTCATGATTGGCATCTTCAAATTTTCCCAGCCCTTTGGGCATACCATACCAATCATTATACCCCCTTAAGAGCCACTCCATATTCACTTGTTTATGGTATAGAAGCCATTCTTCCCATTTAGGTTGAGTTACCTTCACTATTCATATCTTTCAATCATGTCCTAGATAATCATGACTATCGAGTAGCTCACCTACAAGAGATAGACCTACTTGATGAAAAATGTATAATTGTGCTCAACAATCTTTACGTATATCAGAATTGACTCAAAGCCCACTACAATTGATGTGTCAAGTATAGAAAATTTGAACTTGGTGATTTTGTTCTTAAAAAAATAAAAATAACACCATGACTAAGAAGAAGCATAAAGGTAAATTCAAACCAAACTGGATAAGGCCTTTCATCATTATTGAAAATTATGGATCAAGAGCATATAGGCTTGCCACACTAGATGGAGATGAACTTCCTAAGCTGATGAAAATTATTTACCTTAAGTGCTATTATTCTTGAGTAATAGAGTGTATTGTCTGTAAATACCATTTTAGTTCCATTTTATCACTATTCTTATGTATAAAAATATCATTCTTATCCATTATCTTAGTCGTATCCACTTTACATTTCTAATCTATCAACCAAATGTGTTCTAAATCCTAGCCCATTTGACCTTGGTTTTTGTCACTTGTTATGTATTTTTAGCATTGAGGAATCTGATTAGTTTCATCATTAGTTTTAAGTACTTCAGATAGAGATCATATTTTGAAGTAGTATGATAGAAATTTTGGTAGTTGCATCCTTCATTTTTTATTCATTTCTTATCACTGATCTTGCTACTAATTATAACTATCTTTGGGAAAATTTGTGCCATTGATCCATGTTGTTATATCTTGGTTATAACCACCTATGGGTAAACTAGGGGAAAAATTTGTTCATTGAGCCTTGGCATACCAACTTATCACTTTCTATTCCATATTATGCCTTTTTACCAACTATGTCTATTTTGTTTGAATTGAATACTACACTAGTCAAATTCCTTCATTGTAGGGTGAAACTACAGTGACTTAAGGTCCTACTCTAGGACTATGTAGGTAATACTTGATACTTGTTGAGGTCAGATCAGTCACCTTTTTCACCATTCTCTCACCATTTTGTGAGCAACCTAAGTTTGAACATTCTCTCCATTTTATGAGCAAACTAAGTAATGCTCATACCACTTTTCAGGCTTGAATTATTTAGTGTCTCCTCATTCTCGATCAATTTGAGACACTCCAAGAATTCTAAAAACATTTGTAAAATCATTATAAAAAACAAAAAACATTTGACCACTTCTTTGCCTTAAGGATTTTGGAAACCCTTACTAATTTGTAAGCAAATCACTTGTCACTTAGTTTCTCCATCCTTTTTAGCATTTTCTCTCATGCACTTGCCATTTTCCAAGACCATTCCTATTCTTGTATCACATCCACTCTATTTTTTTCCCTCAATTATCATTTTCTTGCCAGCCCTTGAGACAACTACATTTGACCTAAAGTATTTTGTTAGATATTACATCTATAGAACTATGTAGGTAGTGTCCACTTGCCTAGTGCATATGAAGACAACTCGACCATGTCCTTCCTTTTCTTAAATTCCCCCATTTTGTTTTTTTGTTAATTTGTCTCTTTTTTTTAGGGCCAAATTTTATTTGGTTTCTATTATGTTATTTACATTGTTTATTTATTTCTGCTTATTTTATTTGTTTATCTACCTATTTGTTTGCTTTTAGCACTATTGCCTTGATTAGTTTTATGTGTGTTCATTAGGTGATTCCTTGCCCACACTTATACTCAAATCCATCCATACTCATATGTTTACATTGTCATCATGGTTTCTATCATTGGTGCATTGTTTTCTATTTTATGTATTGAATTTTGGGAGTTAGTCCTTATGCATATTTTGATCAAGTCCTCATGATGTTATACCATGAGGCCTAATGACACGTGATACAACAAACTTCAGCTTCAAGAACTCTATTCAATAATGTTGGCATTAACATCTCTTTAGTACTGACATCCTGATTTAATCCCAATCATATTTCAAATAGGGTAATTAACCATGAAAGAATTTTAAACTTTATTAGTTCAAATGAGCATCTCCCTACTAGTAGGTTATTCTATTTCATCATTACCCTTTGTTATTCAATTACCCTCATCATTATCTAGTCAATCATGTTTTCCATAATCGAGGTCTAATGATTATAACCACCTATGGGTAAATCATTACACATTGTCCCACCTGCATTTCTCAATGATTATAAGCACCTTTGATAAAATCATTATGTTGTCACCTCTTTACTTTTTCTACCTATACAGGGGCATGTTGTTATCTTTTTTGTTTCTCCTAACTAGGGAAACTCTATCTTCTTAATGATTATAACCACCTTTGGGTAAATCATTATGTTATCATATCACGTTACCACTATCAGGGTACAATGATTATAACTACCTTTGGACAAACCATTGCATACTATCCCACTTGCATTTTCAATTATTTTGAATACTTTTTCAAAATCATTATGTTTTTATTCCATCATCTTTCTTTTCTTTGGTCCACTCATTTTGCTTCTTATTCAGGGACTATTTACCGACCTACTTATGCCAACCATTCCCTCAAGGAGGCATGATACAGTTAGTTTATCATCATTGTAGTTGTAGGTATACAAGACCTTTTCATTCTTTGAGAAGACGTTACTATGCTTATATCTTGCAATACCTTCTTAAATAGGGGTAAACTGTAGACACCTAAATCTAGCCAATGATAACCTCTAATTAGAATTTTGACCGATTTCCACCAGAATTTATAATTTAACCTAAAAACACTAAATCACATTAAAATATTTGAGTCATAATGCCACCAGTTACAATGCCACTAGTCACAATGCCACCAGGTCTTAGTTCTGATTTTGGCTATAGTATTATTAAATGGGATATTGTAATTTATGGACCATCTAACTTTGATCAATTTATTTTGAGTCACAATGCCAAATTTACACTTGGGTGTTTTGGATTGTTTTTTTTGTAAAATCTCTTTCATGAGACATATGTCTTTGTTATTTTGTGTTGAAAACATCTTAAATGGGATAATAGATCTAACACATCTAACATCAAATTCTAATTCTAATTCAGTTAAATTTTGGACTAATACCAAGACATTCTGATCAATTTGAGGTAATTTGTGCACAAAGTTCTTAATCATGCTTAAGAGCTAGTTAAACCAAATTAGGGCTTGATAAAAAATTCCATGGAAAATTGTTGAATAATTTGTTTTAGAAATTAATATTGAATATTTGCATCATTAGGTGACTTCATTTCTTAGGAAGACATCCCTAGGCCATAAATGCCATAAATAATAGGATTCATGTCTCGCATGCCTCATCAATGCCCTTTATGCCTCTTAATTTCTCCTCTATCCTAAATATTGATAAGCCTATTTATTAATTTTAATTTGAAAATTGGATTAATCTTTAGCCACACATCTCAATATTGAGATGGATGGTTTAGGTTAATTCTGATCAATATCAAAAATATATAAGATGCCCCTAGTGGGTATGTATATTGATGTGTGTCTAGATGTATAAATAAGATGCCCCATCAATGAGTAGAGTAAATCAATCATAAAGTTGGATGTCACTACACACACTCAAAATAAGATCAAGTGAATCATGGTAATGTAGATAAATCAACAAACAATAAGCATAGAAAAAATGTAAGTTTAGCATGGTAGTAAAAATTAAATCATGGATGATGCATACAATAAAAAAATAGTGTTTTTAAATTATTTGCATGTTTTTGTATTTTAAAATATTTGAATGTTTTTGGATTTTTTGATAAATTGTATTATTTTTGAATTTTTAAGATTTTTGAACTATGCACAATCAATCATATGAAGACTATGTAAAAGAAATACTAAGAAACCATGTACAATTAATTTGAAAAGAAGCTATGTACAAGTAATTTTGAAAAATTATGTACAAGTAATTTTGAAAAATTATGTACAAGTAAGATAAGAAAAAATAATACTAATTGATGAGTCTTGGAAGAGACTCCCTATCATGTCATCCTATATCAAAGAGAGGGATCATGTGTGATCATGAGGCATGATGCAAGGGCTAAAATTGTGGCTCTGAATGCTATATATGTTGTAAATGCTTTGAAATCTTTATATTGGAAACTAACTGTGGAATTCCCTTATAACCCTGAGAAGTGGATGCAACTGTAGGGCTCTTACAGACCCATTTGATGGTAGAAGAAGCTCTCTAAAAATGTGTTCTATGTGTAGAGGCATGATATCTCAGTGAAACTACCCTAGAAGTGAATAATATAACTATAAACTATCTAGAGTTGTGAAACTATCTAGAGTTGTGAAACTATCACTAACATAGTGGTTATTTTAAGAGAGGTTGTTATGAAAGTGTATGAACTCTTTGTGCTAGTGAGGGATGCCTCGATTGTGTCTGAATCTCAACTAGAGGAAGAATTATAACTGGTGGAAGAGCTAAAACTGTATCATAAGGGGTGTTAACTTAACTAATAAAGATATAAACATGGGTGTAATCAACCTACCTATCTTCATATTCATGGTTGATAACATGTATTTCATGTTCTACTATAGGCATAGAGCTGGTAGTAGGTGTACGATGAAATCTAGATGAACCAAGTTTGAAGGGAGGAGGGATAGATATAACCTCAAGTGTTTTCTTATATCTAGTAGTGATAGGGAGATACTCAAAAGTAGCCAAAGAGTTAGATACATCTAGGTAGAAACCATGTATATGGGATGATATCACTAGTAGAATTTGGCAAATAAATGACTACGTGACTAAAAATTCTAGTCATGACAACTAAAAATAATTAAATTCTACTAATTTTTTGCAACATAGCTATAAATGATTAAATAAATGACTAATTTGATCGTTGGTTAAAAAACACAACTAAATAATTAGTCAAACAAATAAAAATTAGATAATATGATATTAAAGTTAGTAATTAAAAATATGTTTGAGATGTAGCTCACAAATGCAGAGACCCAATTATTTATACTACTAAGATTATATTATACACATAACTAAACTAAGTCCATATGCTCCTACATCAAACTAGTTCTGCTTTACTACTAAAATTTTACTAACTAAATAAATAAATTAATTAGACATTGAAAACTCAATTTCATAAATGATACGCTAAGCAATTAATAATCATTATTTCCAAATACTTCAGTTTTATTTACATTACTTTAAAAATATTAATAATAATTATATTACGATATAAATTTGACTATTAAAGTGTCTTTAAGTTAAGTATGTTAAAATATTTAATTAGTCTTTAATAATTTTTATTTTTAGCCAAACAATTAAAAGATAGCTTATAAAAATCAACGAAGATGGTTAATTATTTTAACTTATAAAAATTTATCCATCAAATAAAATACATTTCAAATTTTTTAAAGATAAATTAAAATAATTCATTAATTTCATGTAAGCCATCAAGAATAAATTTAATTAACTTTAAATTTAAATTTTAAGGTTAAAAGTATTTTTCCTTTCCATTTGGAAGTGGTCCCACTTACAAGTGGAGGAATAAGTGAGAGCCATAGGATTGAACTAATCTAAACCCTATGATCTAGGTATTCTTAGAAAACCTTAAATTTCTTTATGACCTAAATAAAAATTGTTTTTTTTCAAACTTATTTCTCATTTTTTACTTTGTTTTCTCTCACAGATTTGCAGGTTCAAGTTATGAAGGAAGCTCAAAATAATTCACTCCAATATGAAAATCATATTGCTTGCATAAATAAACTCAATGTAAATATATTTTCTTACTTTCTTTAAATTTTCTTTTTATTACTTTTATTTTCTGTAATAAATCCATATTATTTATATATATTTAATTATCAAAATCAAATATGTATATATATGTAAAACCCTATCTAGTATAAATATATATAATATAAAATAAAAATACTTGAGTTCATAATAAATTATATATACTGTTTTATAATTTTTTTTAAACTTATTTTGTTTTTGTTTAATAAAAAATGCATTTGAGGATTTGATTTTATTTTATATTTTTTCTTTAATAAAAAAAATGTAAGGTCCATAGGCCGACTTAGGGCCGCAGTCTTGATGTCAACCACGACCCTTTATTGAATCTACTATCGGTGGGGTAGCCGATTGGCCAAGCTCCCCTTCCCCCATCTTATTATTATTATTATTATTTTTATTTTATTTATTTTGTATACATATTTTAAATTTATTTATTATTAGTTTAAATAATTAACCAATTTATTATTATATGTATTTATTTATTTACATATAAATATATAATATATTTATTTAATTTATATGTATTTTTATTTATTTATTTATTACATGTATTTAGGTTTCAAATGGTAATATATATATATATATATATATATATATATATATATATATATATATATATATATAGGTATGTATGTATGTATGTATGTATGTATTTATTTATTATTATTATTTATTAGTCTTAATAATTAATTTATATATATTATAGAAGTATAAAAATTATATATATATTATGCATATTTATTTATTTATTTTATAATAAAATTTTATGGTTTCAAATGGTAATATATATTTTTGGGATATATATATATATATATATATATATAAAGATAGAAATAAATTTTATTTCTCAAGATGAGTAACTATGAGCTACAACATCGTTGCATAGGGCAACTAGTCAAGTATCATATATTAACTACATTTTAACAAACTCTAAGTCATTTGAAGTGAGCATAAACATAAACAAATTTGGATGAGACTATACAAACTAAAAAACTACACACTTACAGTTTTTGATGACTAAATGCCTTGTGACTTCCTAAAGACTGCCTAAACCTTCTTAATCCTTAACCAACCCTTTTTAACCTAACCAAATAACTATTCTTCTATTCACATAGTACTATTCAAAATTACTATTTGAAAGTACTATTCATTATCACTATTAACTATGGGACTCACTATCACTATTCATGATGACATGGTAAATGAAATGACATGTGACATGACAACTGACATGGCAAGTGACATGGAAGGTGATTTGGGGGGTGATATAATAAGTGGCATGGCTTATAAGTGAGATGGTTTGATTTGAGACATCATACCCCACCTAAGACCCTTCTCCAAGGTGCTTAATGACCTCATTTAAGTATTATAAGGGTGCCCCCTTGAAATATAATTAATTTCCTCTTAAAGGGCCATCATTCAACATTTATTTTGCCTTCACACATGAAAGTGTCTTTTAAAATGAGATACCCACCTCTTTAATGCTTTAGAAAAGATAAAGGACATCCCATTTTGACTTGTTAACCTAAATGGGAGACCTATGATCAAGGTGAGAATCACACCAACCTCATATTTTGATTCATTCATTCACCTACATGGAAAATAGTGCCACATTTTATGTGCCATCTCTTTAAGTGCTTGGATGAAGATAAGAAAAGGTGGTGAAAAATTTTTGGCCTCATTTAGATCCATGTGCATGATTCCCATTCCAATTTAGATTCATGTGCAAGGTGGGAGACACACCAACTCAAATGGGAGACCCATGATCAAGGTGGGAATACCACCACCCTCATACCTTGATCTATTTATGTACCACATGCAAAATGGAACCATACTTCTACTATTCCCTCTTTTGACATGATTCTTCACAACAAATACTATAAATACATCCCTCTCCTTCACCTAAGGTTAAGTTGGAAGTTAGTCTTTGGTTATTAACACCTTGTTTCAGGTATTTGAAGGAATTCATCATTCTAGAGGTCATTCACATCTTGGAGGAAAATAATTTGAAATAATGAAGCTCTGTCGAAATTGCCTCAAGACATCTTCAACAACATCATCAACATTCTTCTTCAAGCTTGGAAGGTAACATTTGATTTTGTTTCTTCAATTTTATCTTATCATTCCCTTAGATTTTTAATCTATTCATCTCCACTTATCTAATTTCTCCCTTTTTCATTTTATTATCTCTATCCATTTGTTCCTTTACCATATTTTATCTATTCACACCTTTACCACTTTTACCTTCCTTATCCTCTTCCCCTTTTGTCATCCTAACTACTTACCTTCTTACCTCATCAACCATAAAACCACTTATCCCATCTAAATATTTAAATTTTTATTACCTTAATAATTTATCAACCAATGAAATCACCTTTATTTAATCCCATTTTGAATTTTCAAACCAAAATCATAGCCTTATCTTGACTAATTTTCAGCATTAGTTGCTTTATTTAGTCATTGTTTTAAAAGTACTTAACTTTCTTGTCTTAATTTAGTTATTTTATGTTACTTGTCTTAAATTTTATTTATTTTTTGTTTTAATTACAAGTATATTTTCTTTTTATTCACAAATTTAAGTGTTAAAAGCATGTGGATTGACAACCTCCTTAAAAGCTTTCACTTCTAGGATCTAGCTCACGCTAGACAATCCACCCAACTACTTGTCTAACCAATAAATTTTATGATAGTGATTTCTTATTTCAGGTCATTATCCTCTATCCAAAGAGGAGTTCTCACAAATTATATATTCAATACACATGCATTCAACATGTATTCTTCTACACACCCTTCTTAACTAGTTTCTTCTTTTCACACTTAAGAAAAAAGCAAAAATTAGATAAAAATATTTTAGCACATTCGGTGGGACCCTTAAGTTGTCTTGGATTATTAAATGTTTTATTAAATTTAAAATTATATTATTGAAATTTATTTAGTTGAATTATTAGAAAATCAAGCTTCTTTCTTTACAAAAAAAAGAGAAAAAAGAGTTTTAGTTGCATTTTTAAAAATAAATAAATTTTATTACATTTTTAAAAGATAGAAAATAACATTCATCTTAGGATTAGGATTGAATTTTCATGTTGAATTTAAGTTAATTTTAGTTTTTCTTGTCTTCATTTAAATAAATTAAAATATATATATTAAAATTGAGTGCATCCATTGACTGCTTACTTGATTTTAGCTCACCTAGTTTATTTAAAAGTACTATGCATTAATCATAGTTCACAAATGTTATATAAACCAAACCAATTGTACAAAAAAATATCAAAAAACACTTGAGACAAGGTTCAAATAATATTTCATCACTTATCAGATCACCTTACCCTTTCTCAGTTATCTTACTTGGATTTAATCATCGAGGAGATAATGGTTAAGCACCCACACTGGCTATGATATTATGATGTGAGGGGAGAAATCCCCAAGTACTGAGATATGTACTTGGATCAATATAAAATTATATTGAGTGCCTAAACATAACCAAAAACCAAACATAGACTACCTTGTTTGTGACCTATTCACGTTAATTTCCTCTTCACACTTTTCTAAGGCATAAATAAAAAAAGAGATTAAAAGGAATCTTAAGATTTAACACACTCTTTGTGAATGCATTTTTTTTCCTTAAGTATTTTTATTTTTCTTTGTTTGAGGTGTGAGAATTTATCATAGTTTTCTTATCTTCTCATATAGTTCTCACTTTCCAACAAAAAAGACCTCAATGAACAAAACCCACCACAAAATCAACCATCACCAACTTCCACTTCTTCATCCATGGAACATATTTCCAAACCTGTAGACTCCCCTCACTCTCTAAGAATTACTACTTGGTTATTCCTAAGATATGCGAATTTTGTCACTTTTGTAAACAATAATAATAAAACCTCACAACACCACCTAAGAACCACATCTTACTAAATCTCAGTTTTGACCCCACCCATAGATTTTTATTATGGCATGCCTCTCTACCTCATGGGTAATACCTCCACTACCATGAGAACTAATTAACCTTTATTTTCTCAAATTTTATCATCAACCAACAATTACCTCAAAATTAACCCACCAACCTAAACTACCACTACCCTTATACCTCTTACTAATCAATCCCTCATAATAGGAGTGCTTACCTCAAACTCTACCCATATTCCTATAGCTACCTCTAATACATAAAAAAATACTCCACTTCCAAGCCTTGTGGTGTCGATACCTTACATGTTACCACCAATCAACACAAGAGTCACCATCCTTCCATCGATCACTAACCCAACCACCACTTCGACCCAATATGTAACCTTTATTTATCTTTATAACCCACAAGGGAATATGTTCGCTATCCAAACACCCACATCTACCCATTAACATCCACATACCAATATATATCTTCCACCCAACCTTGAAATACCACATAGTAATATATGGAGTCATCTCAACCATCTACTAGCTATTCACACATTGTCCAACCTCAACAGAACATATCATATAACTATGCATCCCAATAACTTTAAGCAAAGTTCATAAATTTTATCATGGATAAGATGACTACCCTTAAGTTATATATTTTTGGAGCCCATAATCTCTTATCTTATGATTAAATTTTTAATGAGCCTATTCACCCTTTAGTCCCCATTAGACCTTATCTGACCTAGTGGGAACTTTCAAAATTTATCAAGTTTAATAGTAAACAAAACCCTCAACAATATTTAAGAGCATTTAGGCATTCATACTACTTGATTTCCCATGATTATGATCTTCTCCTCCATACCTTTCTTATATCATTATCCAAACCAACATTGGATTGGTATAGTGTTATACCCAAACATTCCATCCTCTCTTTCACCAAATTAGCTTAAAACTTTTTGGATCACTTTTTGATCAATATATCTAAGAAAGTTTCTATTACCAACCTCTACACCATTTGACAATTCAAAGATGAATCTATTGCTAATTTTGTGTCTCTTTGGAGGATCCTAATCAACCAACTTTCCTTTTCATTTACACAACTTAACCTTATAGAGCTCTTTGTCTGGGCATGTGCAAAATATATTCATCCACATTGTGTGTCTAAAGCTTTTGGACCTTTGATGAAAATTTTACCATGGCTCATAAACTAGAGAAAAAATCCATTGATGAAGGAAGGTTAAATTTGAAGAGCAAAAACTCAACTTACAAACCCAATGAGCCCTTTTCTTCCAAACCAAACAAGCAAACTAATCCTAACACTAAAAACAAAGCAACCATCAATGCCATTATCTTCAAATCCACACCACTATCATCTACCAGCTAATAGAACCCAAGGAATCAAACCTACAACTCCTTTAAGTATTCAAACCAAAACCAAAGGAACCAAACATAAAATAATCATAATCAATTAACTCCACTTGGGGAGCCCATCCTTCTATATTGGAAAAGTTAATAAAAGCCAATATCATCAAACTTCCACCAATTAAACCACCTTAATAGTTTGATGTTTCTCACCCCATACCAGGTTGGTATAATGAGAATGACCATTGGGCCTTCACTGAGTCATCAAACATGACATCAATAGATACAACACCTTCAAATACCTTGTCCAATTCCTCATTGACAAGGAGGAGCTTAAGTTGGACTATCTTAATGCACCACCAAACTAGGCCCTTAACATATCCTACAAGCCTTTTCCTAATCATGCTCATTCTACCCCTTACCATGATAATAAACCACATCCATATCATGAATCATATACTATTAATGTGGTTACTAATGAACCCATTTTTGAAGAAAATATTACCTTAACCACCTCTTTTCCCATTCTCCTAATAGAATAAAAAACTACCTTCTATTTCTTTGAACATCTAAATAAAGAAGCCACCATACCCACACCTCTATTGGAGGATACCACACCTGCCTCCCCTATCCTAAAACCATCCACCCCCTCTTTGAAATCTATCTCATAAGAGAAGATGACTTCATCCATCCAACCTCTAATTTTAGAACCTTCTGTCAAAGGTCAAGACAAAGGTAAGGGAACCAAACTATAACTTCTAACCCCTTATTTGGCAGACCAACATAACCCTTCTAACCCAATTAAAATCTCTACCCAACCAACCAACAATTCCTCCAAATTAATTGACCTTCAAACACATAAACCCACCAAGATAACTAAAGTGATCAAGTCCCCTCAAAACCAACAACTAAAACAACCAAAGAAGTAAAACCACTAAAAGCCCCAAAACCTCAAATTTTACCTCCCTCAACCTTTCCCTCCATTTTGGGTCTTCATCCCTTTACCTTAAACATGAAATCCATAATTTGTACCAAAACCCTACCACCTTTATTGGTCACACCTTCATACTTTCTTTCTAAGACACATTTTCTCACTACATCGATAATTCTTAAGTTACCTACCTTTCCCTCCTCTGCCTCTAGCTCATCAACTATCTTACCTAAAAAAATTGTCAACCAAGTGTACCACTTTACCCAATACACCTAACACTAAATCTACATTCACAAAAAATTCCACTTCAACATCCAAATAAAAACTAGTAAACCCTCACCACCTTTATCTGAATCTTACTTAACCATTCTCCAGCAGTTATTATAAACTTCTTCCTTGAGCTTACCACCCATCAAACCCATTAACTCTTCACATATGAAACCCCCTTGGTTCAATGATAACTTGATATGTACATATAATAGGGCACCAAGACATGACATAAAAAATTATAAAGCTCTCCATACACTTGTTCATAGCCTATATGAAGATGATGATCTATTATCAGACAAACCTCCTTCATCTCCATTGCCAATCCAACTACCAACTCAACCCATCTAATCTTCAATCTCATCTAAAATTAAAGAGGAGGAACCAAAGTAACCACCTAATCCATAAAACCCCCTTATCCACACTATTCATATGGTTACCCTATCTCAAGCCCAATAGAAGGATAAAGGGAAAGATAAGGCATTCATTCTTTGGACTTATCCCTCTCCAAACTCCCAAGAAAATAATAACCAACCATATCCATCATCAAAAAAACCCAAGGTGTATATCTTAGGTCCCTCCCCATCTAACCCTCCATACCTTAACCTATATGCAATATCTATTAGGGAAGTTATCCTCAAGTAGTTTTATCAAACTTTACCAAAAATTATCTGGTATGAGTTAGTATCTATCTCTCCCCATCACCACCAATAACTCATAGAAGCCTTTCAATCCATCAAGGTCCAAACCAATGACCCTCAATCTCTAGTCACCTTTGTTGGTGCCCTTCAAACTTCCAACCTTATCACCTTCAAATATTCAAAAATACCTTATGTTCATTGGGATGATCCTGATCCCCCTATTTATTATGACATAAATTAATCAAACCTACATCAAAAGGGTGGTGATTTATGGAGGATCCATCATCAATATTATCTCCTCCCATGCCTATGAATAGCTACACTTACCCATGAACATCATGTCTAAAAATGCAACAGTCCATTATTTTAATGATACCATGGCTACTGCCTTGGGCACAGTTGTCCTCCATATCTATGTAGGGCCTCATACCATTCTTAAATTGTTTTTTTGGTATAAGGAGAATTCTAATACAATGTTTTACTCGAGCACCCTTGGATTTATGTCATAATTTATCCCTTCCACCTTACATTGATGTGTCAAATTTAAGCATGAAGGGAAAGTGGTGACTATCTAGGTTGACCTGAGTCATTTCACATATTACAATATGACATATCATCCTAATGACATCCTTATTCCTCCTTCTATAACCTCATAACCATTTGCTAACAACACAACCCCACTAAGTAAACACTATGACACTTCTACAATGAATGTCAATGAAGCTTCTACTAGCTTGTCTATCCCTTCTTCCTAGATTCCTATAGAGAACCCCATCCCAACCACATTATAATTTATTTTCCTTAGAAAATCTAGAATATTAACCTTCTATGCCTTTTTTACTCTCCAAGAATATGGGAATCTTAGACATGACCCTTCCTACGACCCTAACATTGGAACCATCATCCCCTTTGGGCTCTCTAATCATCAAACAAATTTCATTTATGAGGGAATTGATCAACCACTTCTATCCCCGACCACTACTTCATCCACCCAACTATTTGCCTCTAACTTTTCTTATCTTAACAAACCAGAGTTTGCTAAGTTATATCTTCATAGATGTGCTTGTAAAGGATTTGGCCTTGTTCTCTATTAACAAGGGCCTCATGAGTTACCCCATATCAAAACTTTGAAACCTCATGAGTCATTTGGCCTTAGGTATGAATCACTTGAAGAACCCACCAATTCACCCAAATATATTTCCACCATGGAGGAAGGTATCCCATCCTCACAAACCTATCCACTATCCCTACTTGAAGATCCTAACATCATCCCCCTTGACTTTTTTTTCTAGTTAGTATCATTAGTTTGGGCTCTCTCATCTACCAAAAGGGTGGCCAAACCAAATTAATTCCACTCATACACCTTGAAATGGTAGATAATGATTATCTTACCATCAACACCATCTAACATCAAGATGATGATTCCATTCTTACCTACCTCGGTGTGAGGGATTATTCTATCCACAAATCCCTTCCTCTTAAGACCTCAACCATTTCAAATGAATCCATCATAAATATCAAATTGATAACTTTGAACAACCCCCACATTGTCAAATTGCGCCAATCACTAAATGTTGAGGAACTTTGGGACTTCTCCTCTTTCCTCCAAGACTGCAACATAACATTCACTTGGTCTTATAGTGATATGCCCAAGATTAACCCCACCATTACTACCAATAACATAGTCACTCGTCATGATGCCAAGCCTTTTAATAGAAACTTTGACAGATGCATCCTCACATATCCCTTCTCATCAAATAATATCTTTAGTGTCTCCTATTTGTAAACTGCATTCAACTCATTGAATACACTCAATGGGTCTCAAATATTGTACCTATCACTAAAGTCACTGGGGGTCTACGTATTTGAGTGGACTTTCATGATAAACTCACATGTCCCAAGGGTGACTTTTTTATACCTAGCATTAACCAACTTGTTCATCTTATATCCATCCACAAGATTTTATCTTTCATAGATGGTTTTTTGGGATATAATCAGATCTTGATTACTCCCAAATATTAACACAAAACTACCTTTACCACCCCTTGGGAAACTTTTTGATATAGAGTCATGCCTTTTGGGTTAAATAATGCTAAGGAAACCTAACAGCATGCCATGACTTATATCTTCTGTGTTATCATCCATAATATTGTATAAGATTATGTGTATGACCTTCTCAAGGAATCCAAACTCTAAAAATATCATTTGACTATTCTTACGATCATATTTGAACACCTCATCTGTTATCATGTTTTTCTTAATCCCAAGAAATACATTTTTGAGGTCCTTTTAGGAAATATTCTTGGCTTTATCATCTCTCTTCATGGAATCAAAGTAGACCTTCCTAATGTTAGAGAAATTTTGGACATGCCTCCTCCAACCAACCTTAAGCAACTCCATACCCTATAGAGAAAACTCCAATCTATTCATTGTTTCATTTCCCAACATTCAAACGGGTGCCAACCTTTATATCACCTTTTAAATAAGTATGTCTCTTTAAAATGGAATAGTGATTGTCAAAAGGCCTTTGATTCAATCAAACAATATATTTTATCACAACCTATCATCACCCCTCATATGTATGACCACCCTTTTTTACTTATATATCTCTACCACTGACCATTCCCTAGGGGAAATGTTGGGTCATCGAGATGAAAAAAACAAAGAGAAAGACATATAAAATATTAGCCACATGATTATAGAATACAAAACTTAGTATACACATATAAATAAACTATGCTTAGCATTGACCTTCATGGCCACCAAACTCTACCACTACCTTCTTAACCATAAAACTTATGTCATAACTAATATTGGCCCACTCAAGTACATGCACTCTAAACCATACTAAAATTAGTGTATGGCTAAGTGGCTCATTATCCTAGCTAAATTTGAGCTTGAATTACTTTAATAAAAGTTTAATAAAGGATAGGTCATTACTGACCAATTGGTTGAATCTCTTTACCAAATAACCACCACTTCGTCTTGCCTTTCTAGATGAGTCTATCATGACTCTTTTTAAATAAGATGGCATAACCTACCAAATGACCATATTATTCAATGGCTCAAAGTGCCAACAAGGAGGGGGTGCTAGAGTTATTATCATTATTCTTAATGGCAAAACCCTTCCTCTCTCTTTCAAACTTGATTTTGAATGCACCAATAATATGGCTAAGTATGAAACCTTAGAGATAGGTCTTTAAACTGCTCTCACCTTAAGAATTAAGACAATCCATGTCTTTGGTGATTCCTAACTTGTGGTTAACTAGGTCAATGGATCCTATCAATGTAATAATGATGTCTTGAAAAAATATAAACTTTTAGTTGACAAACTCTTAACATCATTCAAACATTACATGGTCCAATCTGTTCCCTAATCTACCAATAAATTCATAGATATGATGGCTTGCCTTGCTTCCCATATACCTTCTCAACCTTCCAATTCTAAAATCTCTATCACTATTCAGCATCTTACCACTCCCTCCTATAACCAATCTGATCTCCCTATCTTTTGTAGTGAGGAGGAATACCTCAACCTAGGCATCATTTCTCCCAACCTCTCTAGGAATGCCTAAAGAGATTTTATTTAGAGTACCTATCATTACACCATACTAGGGGGAATCCTTTACAAGTGTGCTTTTGATGATCTCCTTATTCATTACCTGTGCATCTATGAAGCTTCCCAGATATCAAGAAAATACATGATGGGAATTGTGGGGGACACTTTAATGGCCTAGCAGTCTCTAAATGTATCCTTCACCTTGGTTATTATTGGCCCACTCTAAACAAAGAATAGTGCGACTATGTTAAAAAGTGTGTTAAATGGCAATAACATGCTAATTTACATCACACACCAACCACTAACCTCTAGGTATCTAAACACTTTTGGCCTTTCTCTCAATGGGGGCTCGATCTCATTAGAGAAATTAACCTCTGATCTTCATAGAAGCATAGCTCCATCATCACAACCACCAAATATTTCACCAAATAAATGGAAGCTATTTCTCTTATCTTAACCAAAGTAGAAAATATTATGAACTTTATCAACCATCATATCACCTATTGCTTTGGTGTTCCTCATAAGAACATCATTGATAATGGAAAATATTT
Source organism: Torreya grandis (assembly GCA_037957365.1). NCBI lineage: Eukaryota > Viridiplantae > Streptophyta > Pinopsida > Cupressales > Taxaceae > Torreya > Torreya grandis. Next base: position 1,160,597 of record JARHVA010005101.1, on the reverse strand, counting down.
CAAAAATAAGTAAGTATAAGGCTTATGTGACATATTTGGCATCAATTTAAGATTTTATTCACCTTACCATCCATAATAAAATGGATAGACAAAAGTCTCCAACAAAACCCTCAACAAAATACTAACTAAAGTTGTTAGTGTTTTAGGTCAGGATTGACACTTGCACATCCCATTCACTTTATGGGCTTATTGCACTAACATTTGAACCTATATGGGTGCTACCCATTTCTCTCTAGTCTTTGAAGTATAAGCAGTCTTACCTCTTAAAGTATAAATCCCCTCTCTTTTCATATCTTTTCAAGAGCTTATTTCTAAGGAAGATTTTTGATAGCACCATTTAACTCAATTTGATAAACTTAATGAGCATGATTTACCAACCCTCACCCACCTCCATATCAATCAAGATCTTATCAAACACACTTATAATAATCACCTCAAACAATGAGAATTAAATATCAGAGATCTCATCCTAAAGGAAAACCAACACATGACCAACATGGACCTTACATCATTACCCATAGGTATGTATTAGGATCTTATCATTTTCCTCTTTCAAAGGCAAATCGAAACCTGAGCCCCTCAACACTTTGCATATACATTCATTTCTATATTAAATAAGGATCAAGATCACTCTTTTTGTCTAAATTAAGCTCATCCCTTGATTATAAGATTTTAACCTTCACCCATCTTTTTCCTATCCTTTTGAGGACAATTGATTACAATATAGAACCATGTGATTAACAGTCATAGTCATAGCCTAATCCTAAATGTGGGTACCATGGATCTAACCATAGCATGGTTCTCATGAATAATTATTATCTCTAACAAGATGGAATCCCATGGTCATTTTCTCTCAAAAACCACAGCTTTTTATATCATTAACCTTTTTATGTTAAAATTTTGCCTTCATAATGGTAAACCTCTGAATCTAGTTAGACTTGTCCATGTCTAAAAAAATTATATCTAGAAAACAATTTGGATACCAAAATACTACTTAGGTCAATAAATTAAGCATTATAAATTGTTCTCTTGAAGGACGACTACCCAAAAACAAAATAAAAATTGCCAAATATAAGGTAGACTTCTCCCTTAAAGGACACCTATCAAGAGCATTAAATAAATCCAATAAACTTAGACCACTCCCTCCAAGGATGGCTAAGCTAAATTTGTCAAAAGCAAAATATTCGTGCATCGATAAACTTCCCATATATAGAAATAAAATAAAAGACTTATTATCACAACCAAATCCAAAGCCACAATCAGCTTTCACATGTAGACTTCCTACATTGATCAGTCTACATCTAACATATGACATAGACTTGTTTATGACCATTATTAGGCCACCTATAGAAGGGGAAAACTAATTCACATGAGGTTATCATATCTATCACCCATTACCCTTCAAACCACCTATAACCCATCTTCCCTTTAGACTATTTTTAAATTAGGGGATTTAGAGCTTACTTAAGAACCTATGATCAAGAAACATTTTTATTAACTAACAACTACTCATGCACAACATTTGAAGGGCTTATATTCATTAAGTTGATCCCACTTCAGGTCTATTTTTATTTATTATAAAAAATAAATCATCATGACTTATTCTTATCTTAGTGTGCTTGGTTTATGTTTTTATCACAACTTTGACCATCCAATGTTGAAATAACCATAATCATTTTTTTACATTAAGCAAGAATATAACAACCATAACCATAACAATCATAACCATAACATTAATAAGTATCCACACAACCTTAATCATGATAACATTTGACTAGTGACATCTAACACATTTTGTACATGTTTACAACAAACTATGCAATATTTTATTTAGGGTGTGAGGAGTCCCACGACACATAAATTTTTTGGACTATCCAAACTTCACCTAAGGCCCATATATACATTATTTTTATATCTAATCACTCAGATGATTATCTAGTGACTTTGGATTTGTGTTCATCCATCCTTCTACTTGATTTCTCCTTGAACTAACATCCATAACATTCCCTGTCTCAATAGTTGTTAAAGGGTGTAATCTATTCTCCACTTCTACATTCATCCCCACAAAGTGAGAATCATATTCTGCTTTGGGTATTTCACCTTACTCACCTATCATAGCCATTGTATCCCTCTACTCTATTTTTTTACTCACATATGTACTGATAGTTGTTGCCTCAATACATATCCCTTTGTATAGTGAGGGTTCCCTCCATAGGCAGACTGACGGTCATGTTCTCTAGCCTTGTATCTTACATAATTAAATTATCACCTTGTTCACTACTATAGAGGTAAGAATTAGGATCAAGCTCAATTTGTGTGTTCCTTTCCTCTTATTGTTGATCTAATAGTACTTCCATTATCTCCATTACATGTTATAGTATCTGGTAGATCCACACATTTACCATATTGATTATTTCAAGTCATAGGGGTTGTTGATTATCTCCACCATTGTTTCCATTGTTCTCCATATTCAACCTTGTATAGTTCTCTTCACTCCTTATAACCTACAAAAATAAATAACTCAATGATAGACATTCATCCTTATCATGATTATTTAAATAGAATACTTGACCATTCTTCCTTGCTGACATGATTTTCCATTCCATCGATAGGGAAGGTCATATGTGTTAAGCACAGGATATACTAAGAGGGGGGGTGAATCAGTATATCATATATCTTATAAAACTTTCCCTTAACCAAATTCCACTTAATCAAACATTCAAGATATGCACTAAAACTCAAACAATAAACACCACACAAGATAGAGAGAGACACTAGATATAACGTGGAAACCCAATGTGGTAAAAACCACGAAGAACAATCTCAAGTATATGAATGAGCACCAACCCAAATAATATTCGCAAGCACCAACTTGCAGAAGCACCAACCCCTTTTCTGAGCACCAACCTAGCAACTATTCATGAGCACTAACCCACAGGAGCACCAACCCCTTTGCCAAGCACCAACCTAGCAACAATTCATGAGCACCAACCCACAGGAACACCAACCCCTTTGCTGAGCACCAACCCACAGGAGCACCAAACCCTTTGCCGAGCACCAACCCAACAACAATTTATGAACACCAACCCATAAGAGCACCAACCCATTTACCAAGCACTAACCCATAGGAGCACCAACCCCTTTGTGTATACCACACACCTATCTCTCAATGTTGCTATCTCAACAAATGATAGTTCAATATAACATCTCTTTCCTCTCTCTCAGCTTTGCTCTTCTAAGCTAGATATAACAAATAAAAATCATATTCATCTCTCACAATTGATCTTCTAAGTTAGATATTATAATATCAAATCAACCTCTCTCTTCCATATTATAAATGGATTCTCAAGCCTTTATTTATAGATTTCTAAATGACCTTTGGCCTTCACCCTTTATGACCCTTCAATCCTCATGGAAAATGGCTCCAAACTTGTATGACCCTTCATATCCTTGCCTTTAAAAAGTCATGTGGTGACCCTTCATGATCAAAAACATCCTTCCCTCTTTTGTCTTTACTTTGGTGACTTTTCATATTCCTCAAAGTGTCCCTTCATGAGAAATTGCACCCTTCCTCTTTTGTCTTCACTTGGTGACTCTTGGAATTCCCCAAGATGACTCTTCATGGGAAAATGCATCCCATCCTTCTTTTGTCTTTACCCCATGGCTCTTTGACTTCTCCATAGGCCCTTATTTTGTCTCATATACAACCAAAAATATATTCATTAATATTAAATAAATATTAACTCACAATAGCCAAGATACATCTATTAAAAATAACATTAAATGCAATGGGGCCTTTATCACCAATAATGCTAGACCTTTGACATCAATGACAATATTTCCAACAATCTCCCCCTTTGTAATTGATGGCAACCTCAAACCTAAAACTACCACATCCTATCACCTACACATACTATCATCTAGAAACATACACAACATACAATAACTCCCCCTTACTGTAGTAACCTGTACCTATTCCCTATACCTATTACTGCACCTGTACCTATACCTATTATTCTCTCCCTTTGACATCAATGGAAAAAGGCCTACCTAGAGCTAACACTTAGCTTCCCCTCAACTGATGTTGAACATCAATGGCAGGAAGTAATAGAAATTACTCCCAACTCCTCTCATAGATCTTTGAATGTGTCCTTTGATCGTGCCTTTGAGAATATATCTGAAAATAAATATACATTGTTCCCTGTCCTTTGAGCATCTGCAATCAACTCATTTGAATCTTTTCTTCTAATCTCACAACCTTTAGCATGAAACTTTAATGTGTATCCTTGATCACATATTTGACTAACACTTAATAGATTATGCTTAAGACCTTTTACATATAAAACATTCTTAGTCTTAGTTCCACCGTAATCCAAACTCAAAGTACCCTTTTCAGCTATCTTGGCAGTGGTTTTATCTCTGAATCTCACAGTGCCACCATTGATCTTCTTTAGAGTTATGAAATTTATTTTATCTCCTATCATATGACTCAAACATCTACTATCAATTAACCATGGCTAATATTTACCTCTTACAAATAGGGTTGTCTAAACCATCATAGAATCTTTAGGTTGTTTCTTCTGCCTTGAACATGTTTGAACCTTCTTCTTGATGAATGGAGCTTTGAAACTCTGATCCTTCTTGACTGACTTGAACATACTTCTACAATACCAAGATATGTGTCTGAAGTTATTTCACTTGTAGCATACTATGGTCTCTTCATCAAAGCTTGATAGAGGAGCAAAACAGTTGTGGCTTCTGCTTGACTCTACTTGATTTTCCTTCTTATTTCTGAAATTGTTAGCTCTTTTTCTACATTCTAATTTCTTGTGACCATATCCATTACAATAAAAATAATAGACATAAAAATAAGACATATCTGTATATCTCTGACCTGATTGCCTTTTGTAGCTTTGTTCTCTCTAGCCTTCTCTATTTGAAATGTCCTCTATATTTTTCACTTCTCCCCTTTTTGTTTCCTCTTTTGTAAGAGCTTCATCATAGATATTTTTCTTTTCAAAATCGATCCCTATCTTATCTAAATTTTCTTTTTGAATTTCCAATATCTTATTTAGCATGTTAGTGCTATCCTCAAATTTTGAATCACTAACTACTTTATCATTGATTGCTTTCTCAATATCTTCTTTTAAAGAGGCAATTTCAATAACATACCTTTGACATTCTTTTCTTGCTATTTCCAATTATGCTGTGAGATCTTCTTCATTCTTCTTGGATTCTTCCAAGTGTGTTGTTAGATCATCAATAATTTCCTTTGACTCCTTTTCATTTTTCTCAATCTAGCATATCAATCTTCGATTCTTCTTCTCAACAGATTTTAACTCTTCTAGGGCACAAATGAGTTCTCCTTCCATATTCACTTTAGCTTCCTCCTCTTCTTCTTCTTGATCATCTTCATGTATGGCCATGAATATAATCTCTTCTTCTTTTGAATCACTGAATCCACTATCTTTGACTGAGCTAGGATCCTTAGATTACAAGCTCTTCTTCTCGAATCCCTTCGTGGATTTGCCTTTGAAATTCTTCTTGTATGTAGGCTTTTTTTCTTCTTCATCATTGCCTTTATTTTGGCATCTAGTTGAAAAATGTCCAATATTTCCACAATTAAAACATTTAAAAGGTAATTTTCCTTGATATTTACCTATTCCTCTTTTTGGCTTGTGAATGAAAAGTGCTCCATTGTCATCTTCATCATCACTGGAACTATCACTTGATTCTTGAATCTTAGCTTTCTCTTTCTTTGATGTCTTGAAATATGCTTCTCTCTTTGAGGGTTTATCTTGTTCTATCCGCATCTCATATGCTATGAGAATACCATGAAGCTCATCCATCTTTAGCTTGGCTAAATTCTTCATCTCCTTGATTGCTAAAACCTTTGCATCATCTCATTGGTAGATATCTCAAAACCTTTTGCACCACCGTTGACTTATCCAAAAATTCTCCAAGACCTTGAATTTGATTTACTATCCGATCAACTCACAAGAGATAACTTTCTATATCTTCTTCTTCTGCCATCTTCAAACTTTCAAAATGCCTTCTAAAATTTTGAAGCTTAGCTTGTTGAACCTTTCCATCACCTTTTTAAATATTCTCAAGTTTTACCCAAGTTTCATGAGCAGATTTACATTGCATAACTTTAACAAATTTAGATTCACATAAACCACATAAAATAACATTTAAAGCTTTAGCATTACATTCACTTGCCTTCTTTTCTACTGGAGTAATTTTAGATGTTTGTGGCTCTTCATATTCCTCCACCACTGCTTTCCATATGTTGAATCCAAGGGCCATCAAGTAAACCTTCATTCTCATGCTACAAAAAGCATAATTCATCCCATCAAATGAATGTGCCTTATTTGTAGAAAATACTTCCTGTGACCCAGCCATCATGCTTTCCCGATCTACCTTCAAGCTGTAAAACTTTTCTGAAAAAACCTGCTCTGATACCAATTGTTAAGCATGAGATATACTAAGAGGGGGGGTGAATCATTATATCATATATATTATAGAACTTTCCCTTAACTAAATTCCACTTAATCAAACATTCAAGATATGTAATAAAACTCAAACAATAAACACAACACAAGATAGAGAGAGATACCAGATATAATGTGGAAACCCAATGTGGGAAAAACCATAGAAAACAATCTCAAGTATATGAATGAGAACCAACCAAAACAATATTTGCAAGCACCAACTTGAAAGAGCACCAACCCCTTTGTTGAGCACCAATCCAACAACTATTCATGAGCACCAACCCCTTTGCCGAGCACCAACCCAACAACTATTCATGAGCACCAACCCACAAGAGCACCAACCCCTTTGCCGAGCACCAACCCACAGGAGCACCAACCCCTTTGCTTAGCACCAACCTAGCAAAAATTCATGAGCACCAACCCATAGGAGCACCAACCCCTTTATCGAGCACCAACCCAACAACAATTCATGAGTACCAACCCATAGCATCACCAACCCCTTTGCCGAGCACCAACCTAGCAAAAATTTGTGAGCACCAACCCATAGGAGCACCAACCCCTTTGTGTATACCACACACCTATCTCTCATAGTTGTTATCTAAACAAATGATAGTTCAATACAACATCTCTATCCTCTCTCTCACCTTTGCTCTTCTAAGCTAGATATAACAAATACAAATCAAATTCATCTCTCACAATTGCTCTTCTAAGCTAGATATTACAATATCAAATCAACCTCTCTCTTCCATATTATAAATGGCTTCTCAAGCCTTTATTTATAGCTTTCTAAATGACTTTTGGCCTTCCCCCTTTGTGACCCTTCAATCTTCATGGAAAATGGTGCCAAACTTGTATGACCCTTGATATCCTTGCCTTTGAAAAGTCATGTGGTGACCCTTCATGAGCAAAAATTTTCTTCCCTCTTTTATCTTTACTTTGGTGACTTTTCGTATTCCTCAAAGTGTCCCTTCATGAGAAATTGTGCCCTTCCTCTTTTGTCTTCACTTGGTGACACTTGGAATTCCCCAAGATGACTCTTCATGGGAAAATGCGTCCCATCCTTCTTTTGTCTTTACCCCATGGCTCTTTGACTTCTCCATGGGCCCTTCTTTTGTCTCATATGCAACCAAAAATATATTCATTAATATTAAATAAATATTAACTCACATTATCCAAGATATATCTATTATAAATAACATTAAATGCAATTGGGCCTTTATCACCAATAATGCTAGACCTTTGACATCAATGACAATATTTCAAACAATATGATTTCATTGATTCCCTTGAATAATCTTCCCACTTGAAATGTTCATGTCTACTTACCTTTTCATGTGGACACATCACCCTCAATTTTATTGGTCATCTGGATGAAGATATTATGTATCATCATGATATCTTTTTATTACCCTTATCATCCAATCTACATCCAATGTCTTTCCTTGCTTTGTTGTCTTTTGATCCTTATGGGCTTGGTGGTCATTTGCATCATTATCACCTTTATCCTGGTTGACATAAATTGTCTTCCAAACATCAGTCACTATAATGATCATGCCTTCAAAATTTCCATTGTTGCTAGTGGTGGTAACTCCCAAATACTTGTCATTGTAGAAGATCCCCCATCTAATCCAACTATATAACCAATATCCTGGACCATGTAGCTCCCTTATACCAAGGCCTCTTCTAATTTGAACCCCAAGTCATCATTTCTAAGGTACTGAGATAGAGGATGCAGACATGGATGCCTTTTTCTAGCTTACACATGTAGCTCTTGGGTCATGCACGATCCATCCTCTATCATTCACCACACTACCAATTTTCTACCTTGTAGAATCTACTTTATCATCAAATAAATTCTTTTTAGGTAGTCACTTCACTACTACCCTTAAAAATTATTTCATAGAGGTGATGAACCTTGGTCAAAATGACTTTGTAGATCTTGATAGAATCCCATTTCCTAAAACTCGGCTCATAGGGGTAGATGCTATCTCTAGGCTTCTACCCTCACACAATTTTAGAAGGTATAACCTCCTCACAAAATCACCTCTTCTTTGTATTATCTCCATTTAAGGTCATTTATGGTGCTTATCATTATGTTTCCTTCTTATTTATCTCACCTTACCCATTTGTGTCTCTCATCCTACTAAATGTGAAATCATTATGGTAACTATTCACCAGTCTACACCATGCAGTTTCACCATCACCTTCACCAAAACTCAAAACCTCTATTTTACAAAACCTTCTCCATTAACCCAAACCAACCCATGTGGTTCATAAAATAGGGGTAGCCAATTTGAGCACCATTTTCCAATCCTAATTGAACTATATTGGCCTGATGTCCATCGACTATGTACGTGTTGCTTGACTTCTAAGGGTAATTTGGACACTAACAATTAATTACCCTCCCCTTTTTCTTCTCATTAATTTTTTTACTAATAACACCCTCATTCTTAGGACATCTTATATCAATAAATCTTTGGATTTTTTTTAGTATGTTTGTACTTTAACATCACCTAATACTTCCTCTTTATTTTATTCTAATTGTTGGGAGAACTACATTGGCCTGAGGTCTTTTTAGACTATGTAGATAGTGCTCAATTATTGATGTTAGCTCAACCACATCATTTTTTTTCCCTTCTCACTTAAAATCTCTTCCTCCACTTCTCTACTTATCTCATCACCACTTCCCTCCCTTTAGCTTATCAATCTCTTCTAACCACTTTTCCAGCTTGTCAATCTCATTTAACGCAAGGATTGATATCCTTCCTCATTGGCCCCTCTTATCTCCCATAAAGCCACCACCTACTCTAATTCATTAGCTCCCCCAACATATTTCCTCGTGCATACTTTATGGCTCATTTTTCCACCCACTTTTTACATTTTCTGTCTCTCTCCACTTTTTACCAACCTTGCCCCTTATCTCCTTTGTCTTATTTTGCCATCCTCATCATTTCCACTTGTACTTGGAAAATTTTCATACCCTCTTCATCAATCTCATTTCCTCACCAATTCCACATCATACTGTTCATCTTGCTATCTTTATGTTTCTTTTGTTACTATACTTTTTCTTTAAGTGTACCACTATTCTCTATCATTTCACCCCTCTTCTCACCATACCCCTTTTCTATTATTCTTGTTTTCTATTTTTAATCCTTTTTGTCTTCTTTGTTTCCTCCATAATTAATTTATACTTAGGTATTTATCCTTTTAAAATTCTTATATTGCTTCTTTTCTTCTTCTCAGTTCTTGCCTTTTCCCTTTTGCATTCCCCTTTCCCTCTTTCCCTCTCAGTAATCACTTGTCTTTTGTATTTATGTGAGTATCCATGCTTTGTATCCATTCTTCAATTCTTATTTTTTCTTCTTATCATCCCTGATTTTCATCCTTTATCTTCATCTCATTCCCTTTCATTATTTTCCACCATCCTCTCCTTTTTCTCTGTTTCCTTTCATTTTTATCATCTTTAGGACATTTTTTGTTCTTTTCGACCATTTTTTCCCCTCCTATAGGTCCATGCCTAGCTCCTTACCTCCTTATCCACCTTCATATTTATATGTGACCTCATTATTTTCCTCACCTATCTCTTCATCTATCTCCTGGTCTACCTTCACCTCATCCCTTGTTGAATCCCCTTTATTTTCCCCCATTCAACCTCCACCTCTTTAGAGTGAGGTCACCAGTTGTACTACCTCTACATACATATCTTTGTCTAATTCCTCATGTCCTCCATGCCCTTTCTTTAATTCATGAAATCCAAATTTAATTAATAATAATAAATTACTATTATTCACCTCACTCCATATTCAAAAACCCCTCAGAATCTTTCTTTGAATTCCCTCAAAACTCAATACTTACTTATTTTGGGGCACCAGTGGCTCAAGGGTCAAGGATTTTAATCTTTTCCACTTCTCATTTACCTATATACTACTTTAATTCCCTAAATCATTGAATAATACCCTTCCATAACCTCTTAATGACATTATTATGGAGTGTGCATAATGTTAGCTTATTTGGATGGTGATGAAAGAACCTGTCAGATCACTATGGCAATTAGAGTAGTGCCAAATTTTCTAAAGATTGGTAAAGCATATTTCTCCCTTTTCTTTTCTTTAAAATGGTGGCATAAATTTCATGCTTGAACCTACTTATCCATGGCCACATATTCCTTTTATATAGTCAAATCAATTATCTAATTACATCCTAGGTAATTTCATCCACCATTTCTAATAAACTAATCAAAAACCTATTTGATAGCCATCTTTTCCACCCTTTGGAGCTTGCCTTTCTCCAACATCCTTCAATTAGACCTAACTTTTTGATACATAAAATTGGGGAAATTAATTTAAACAACATTCCCCACCTTAGAAGAACTATATTAGGCCTAAAGTTCATTTTGGACATTATGTCCGTGGAACTATGTAGGCATTGTCCACTTGCCTAGTGCATATGGAGTCTGCTCGACCACCCGTTCCAACCAAATAACCCACTTACCCATGTCCAACTCAATGTTGACCATTTTTGACCTGATCTCTTCACATATTTTGAGATGACCTTGCCATAGTACTTTTAACTATACAGACTATGTTTACCATGTTGCACTTTTTACACCCCACCTCATGTGTAACTATATCATTTGTGTTGTTTTCTAGGGGCACTTCCTACCCTATATATTTGTGAACAATACTAACCTTGTCTAGATGACTCTATAATTTTAATTTGATAAACTATGACTAACATTGTGGACTAGTTACCCTATCGTAACATAAATGAATTTGGATGGGATAACCAACATGTAGGAGTGAATGACAAAAGAATGATTAAAATGATTAAATATACTACTAATGGATGGAAACCAGTTAATATAAATGAATAAATATACGACTAATGTATAGATTTTAGTGAATTAAAATGAATAAATATACTCCCAATTGATGACAATTAATGATTACAATGAATAAATAAATGACTATCATGACTAAATAAATGATCAGTTAACAACAATAAATGACTAAATTAATGACTAAATATACTACCAAATTGATCAATCAAAGCAACCAATAAATGAATAAAAATGGTTTAATCATTAATTTGGTTGATCCAGGCATCAATTCAGGCGACAATTTGGGTGACAGTTCCACCCCAATTGATGACGGAACTTCCGGGAGCCATAACTTTTGCACCGTAGCTCCAATTGACTCGTCGTTTGAACCGTTGGAAAGCTAGGAACGAGGGGAACATCGTGAAATGGCATTGAGCTCTGCTCAATGAAGTTTGACCCCCGAAAACCCAACGGAAGTGCCTCAAATTTCAATTTTAATAGTGCTGTCTAAAAATAGTAAGTTTCTAAAAATAGTAATTCCTCGAATTATGTGTTGTTTTAAATATTGGAAGTCGTACCACTTCATCTCCCTCGAGATTGGTGACCTTCCACATCCTTCCCATGCTTTCAAATTGTGTATAAAAGAAGAGGTAACCCGAAATGTGAAGACAGACATCTCTTCCCAGAGATAAGCATATTTCTGTATTGCGATTTTGAGTAATACTACATCTCTTCTCAGAGAATTCATTGTTATTGTGTTATTTATATGTTATTGTGATATTTATCAACCAAAACTTCTGAGTATTGGATCAGTGGTATCAGAGCAGTTTGTCTTGAGAGTGTATGATCCCGAGGACGAGGTCAGGCTATAAGAAGCTTGGGTGGGAAACAAATGAGCTTCCAAATTTTCCACCTGTTCGCTCCAGATGACCTCAAATGGCAGACGACACCGAGACATCCGATCCTTTTAAGGAAATGGTGAATGAGGCCCTCCAACGGCAACAAGCACAGATGCTACAAAAATTTGCCCAAATTCTTCAAACACTTCCGATGGGAAATCCTGGCTCCGCGGCTCCACTTCCTGGCTCTTCATCCAGGGAACGACCTTTCAGTGCCCCAACACCCTTCAAGGTCCAGGTAAATTTTGATATTCCTACATTTGAAGGTAAAATCAATGCTGATGCAGTAGAAAATTGGTTAGATCAACTGTCTTCCTACTTCTATGTAAATAAGTTTACCGATGGAGAAAAGATTACTTTTGCTCTTTTGAAATCAACATTGCCTGTGAAAAATTGGTGGGAAGTGTGCAAATAGAGGTTCAACATAGATGACATTGGCCTTGAGGCGGAACCTACCTGGGATGATTTTGTAGAAGCAGTGAAAGAAGAGTACTATCCGATCGGAGCATATGATGATCTCTACATACAGTGGCAACAACTTCGCCAAGGTAAGGACCAATCTGTTCAAGATTACACAGACGCTTTTCATTCTTTGTCTACAAGGTTGGGCATTCAAGAAAGTGAGAAACATAAGACTCTCAAATATCATGGTGGACTACAATGGTACATACGGGGGGAAATGGAACTCTTCAATTTGGAAACCCTCGGTGAGGCATACAAATTTGCAGTGAAGATTGAACAGAAGAATGGCAGAAAGAATACGAAGAGTCAACCCTCAAAATGGAAAAGTGATAAGGAAGGTCAAACACGAGGCCCAAATTGGAAGCAAAAGGAGTTTCAGGATAAGAAATCCCAGAAAGGGAAGGCTGGAAAATGGTGTGATTACCACAAAACTGGGACTCACTCCAAAGAAGAATGTCGGGCCATCAAGTCATTGCTTTCTGAGTCACAATACTCAACGTCCACTACTCTGCCTCATACACAACCCACAGTCGAAGAGGACGAAGAAGAAATTGTAGATGCTGAGCCGGACACCATTGTCGCTTCATCACAGAATCGTGGAGAAAGACCAGATGACAAGGAAAGATTGTTCCACTCCAAACTATGGGTAAAAGGTACGCCTTTACATTTCATTCTTGATAGTGGGAGTCAAAAGAATTTAATCTCTACTAAAGTTATGAAAAGTCTAAATCTATCTGTGAAGCCTCATCTAAAGCCCTATAGTATTGGATGGTTAAGCCCAGGGAGTGACCTCCGTGTCACCCATCAGTGTCTTCTTTCATATGCCATAAAACCATTCCAAGATGAAGTCTTGTGTTATGTAGTCAATCTAGATGTTTGTGATGTACTCCTTGGTCAGCCATTCATGTATGAGTGACATGGCATCTATGAATCACGAACCTGAAGGATTACTCTCACCCTTGGAAAATGGCGTTATAGGGTACCAGAGGTACCACCTCCCACATCTGTCTCCCTGATCAGTGCGAAGCAATGTAAGAGATTGGTGGAGAAAACAAAGCAATTTGTCCTTATGGTGGTCAAGCCGTAGAAATCCACGAAGGCCGATGTCGCAGTCCTGACTACGCAATCAACACAACAATAAAAGCAGATAGGACTCATCACAGGAGAATATGATGACTTATTCAAGTCACCTACAGGAGTTCCACTACATTGCCAGGTAAAACATTCTATCGATTTGATCCCAGGATCGCCTTTGCCTAACAATCCTGTGTATCGCAGATCAGTTTTGGAGAATGATGAGATAAAAAGACAGATTCAAGAATTGATCCAAAAGGGTCATATCAGGCCAAGCTCTTGACCTTGTGGTAGCCCAATTGTCTTGGCACCGAAGAAAGAAGGAACATGGAGGCTTTGTATTGACTATCGAGCCCTGAATAAAATCTCTGTGAAGAATCGCTATCCTCTCCCCAGGATTGATGACCTGCTGGACCAGCTCCGTGGTTCAAAGTTCTTCACCAAAATTGATCTCAAATCTGGTTATCACCAAATTCCCATCGATCCCACTGATGTCTGGAAGACTTCATTCAAATCTAAGGAGGGGCTCTTTGAATGGTTGGTTATGCCTTTTGGCTTAACTAATGCACCTGCAACCTTCATGAGGATGATGGATGACATCCTACGACCCTTCACCAACTCATTTGTGGTTGTCTACTTAGATGACATACTCATATATAGCAAAACATGGGAAGAACATTTTGCAACATGTTCGTAAGGTGCTTCAAACTCTTCGGGAGCACAAGTTGTATGCAAATCTTGACAAATGCACATTCGGGATGACAACAATTTAGTACCTTGGGTATGTTGTGAATGCAGAAGGGGTCCATGTTGATCCAGAAAAGATTTGGGTTATTCAAGAATGGCCCACACCAAGGACCCTCACAGAGCTTTGTAGCTTTTTGGGTCTTGCAAATTTCTACCGCAGGTTTGTTCTTGGATTTTCACATGTTGCTTGGTCACTAACCCAAGTGACTAAAGGAGGAGCAAAAGCTACATTTCAGTGGGGTTAAATACAGCAAAGGGCATTTGAGAATTTGAATAATAGACTCTGCTCAGCCCCTGTTCTTGCCTTGCCAGATTTGCATCAACCTTTTGAGTTGATGACAGATGCGTCTGAATATGCCATGGGAGTTGTCATCATGCAACATGGCCATCCTGTTGCATATCACAGTGAAACTTTCACTGATACAGTCAGGAAATATCCAACATATGATAAGGAGCTCTATGCCATTGTGCAAGCCTACAAACAATGGAAACACTACATCTTGGGAAAATAAACTGTCATTCACATTGACCACAGACCATTGGAATTCATCCAGACACAAAGCAAGCTCCGAAATGAGAGGCATCAGAAGTGGGCCACATATCTTCAGCAATTCCACTTGATAATCAAACACAAAAATGGGAGCTCAAATACAGCTGCAGATTGTCTGAGCCGCCCAAGAATTACTGCACTCACAATAGTTTTGGACCTGTGCGGACATGAGACTGCCACTTGGGGTACCCTGTATGAAGCAGATCCTACCTTTGCTGCTACATATCAAGCACTTCAAAAAGGTACACATGTTTCTGATTTCTATTTACAAGATAATGTCCTCTATCATATGGGACACATCTGTGTTCCAGTTGCAGAGCAACAAAATATGATATGGGAAGCACACTTCAGTAGGACAGCTGGACACTTTGGTATTGAGAAAACATTGGCAGTTCTTCAAAAACACTTCTACTAGCCCCATATGCGAAAGGATGTAGAAAGATATCTAAAATCTTGCACCCCATGTGCGATAGCCAAGCCGACAAATAAGAAGCAAGGATTGTACACGCCATTGCCAGAACCAACCAGGCCTTGGGAATCTGTCTCAATGGATTTTCTATCAGGCTTGCCCACTTCGAAACATGGTAAGGACTGTATTTTTGTGGTAGTTGATCATTTTTCAAAAATGGCTATCATGATTGCTTGTAAAAAAATATATCTACTGAGGAAACTGCTCAACTATATTTTGGTCATGTATGGCTCCATTTTGGTCTTCCCAAGTCCATTGTCTCAGATCGAGATAGCAGGTTCTTGAGCATCTTCTGGTCCACTCTATGGAAGATGATGGATACTAAGCTAATGAAGTCCAAAGCCTTCCATCCATAGACTGATGGTCAAACAGAGGTGGTAAACCACTTGTTTGTTCACATGATTTGGATGTACCACTCCAAACATCCACACACCTGGGATGAGGGACTTCTTTTCATACAACATGGATACAATCGAGCACTGCACAGCTCGACCAAGCACAGTCCATTCCAAGTATGTTTTGGGTTCCAACACATGGCACCAGTTGATATAGCAGTTCCATTTTCCACCATGGAATACACACCTCATGGAAGATCTGAGGCAGGAAAAGCCACAAAGTTTATTGAACAAATGCAACACCTCCAGCAACAAGTTCATGACATGTTGGAGAAGATGAATCAAAAGTACAAGCAACGCCATGATAAACACAGGATTGCACACCATTTTGTTGTGGGTGACAAGGTCTGGTTGCAGCTCCAGAAGGAATGACTTGCAGGCCCATAGAGAAAAATTTGGCCTCTGCGATATGGTCCATACACCATCACCAGAAGAGTTGGAGAAAATGCTTTTGAGTTGAACCTCCCAGCCTACCTTGGTCTGCACCCAATATTCAATGTGGAGCTCCTCAAGCCATATCATCCACCTCTCTTGGAAACTTCAGTTGTAGTAGAACAACTCGACATTGATGAACTTGATCCACAGAGTTTTGCTCCAGTGGAAGAGGATCAGATTGTGGATACTTGGATGAAGACAACCAGAGGACGTTCTATTCCGCTTTATCGAGTGGTCAAAAGGGGTCAGCTGAGCCATCAAGGTGAGTGGCTCACAGAGAATCAAATCAAGAAAAAACTACCACACCTGATGGGGAGTATTGATGCAATGGGGACCATTGCTTTTCAAGGAGGGAGGAATGATCCAGGCATCAATTCAGGCGACAATTCGGGTGACAGTTCCACCCCAATTGATGACGGAACTTCCGGGAGCCATAACTTTTGCATCGTAGCTCTAATTGACTCGCCGTTTGAACCGTTGGAAAGCTAGGAACGAGAGGAATGTCGTGAAATGGCATTGAGCTGCGCTCAATGAAGTTTTATTCTAGAAAACCCAACGGAAGTGCCTCAAATTTCAATTTTAATAGTGCTGTCTAAAAATAGTAAGTTTCTAAAAATAGTAATTCCTCGAATTATGTATTGTTTTAAATATTGGAAGTCATACCACTTCATCTCCCTCGATATTGGTGACCTTCCACATCCTTCCCATGCTTTCAAATTGTGTATAAAAGAAGAGGTAACCCGAAATGTGAAGACAGACATCTCTTCCCAGAGATAAGCATATTTCTGTATTGCGATTTTGAGTAATACTACATCTCTTCTCAGAGAATTCATTGTTATTGTGTTATTTCTATGTTATTGTGATATTTATCAACCAAAACTTCTGAGTTTTGGATCATTGGTATCAGAGCGGTTTGTCTTGAGAGTGTATGATCCCAAGGACGAGGTCAGGCTATAAGAAGCTTGGGTGGGAAACAACTGAGCTTCCAAATTTTCCACCTGTTCGCTCCAGACGACCTCAAATGGCGGATGACACCGAGACATCCGATCCTTTTAAGGAAATGGTGAATGAGGCCCTCTAATGGCAACAAGCACAGATGCTACAAAAATTTGCCCAAATTCTTCAAACACTTCCGATGGGAAATCCTGGCTCCACGGCTCCACTTCCTGGCTCTTCATCCAGGGAACGACCTTTCAGTGCCCCAACACCCTTCAAGGTCCTGGTAAGTTTTGATATTCCTACATTTGAAGGTAAAATCAATGCTGATGCAGTAGAAAATTGGTTAGATCAACTGTCTTCCTACTTCTCTATAAATAAGTTTACCGATGGAGAAAAGATTAATTTTGCTCTTTTGAAACCAACATTGCCTGTGAAAAATTGGTGGGAAGTGTGCAAAAAGAGGTTCAACACAGATGACATTGGCCTTGAGGCGGAACCTACCTGGGATGATTTTGTAGAAGTAGTGAAAGAAGAGTACTATCCCATCGGAGCATATGATGATCTCTACATACAGTGGTAACAACTTCGCCAAGGTAAGGACCAATCTGTTCAAGATTACACAGACACTTTTCATTCTTTGTCTCCAAAGTTGGGCATTCAAGAAAGTGAGAAACATAAGACTCTCAAATATCGTGGTGGACTACAATGGTACATACGGGGGGAAATGGAACTCTTCAATTTGGAAACCCTTGGTGAGGCATACAAATTTGCAGTGAAGATTGAACAGAAGAATGGCAGAAAGAATACGAAGAGTCAACCCTCAAAATGGAAAAGTGATAAGGAAGGTCAAACACGAGGCCCAAATTGGAAGCAAAAGGAGTTTTAGGATAAGAAATCCCAAAAAGGGAAGGCTGGAAAATGGTGTGATTACCACAAAACTGGGACTCACTCCAAAGAAGAATGTCGGGCCATCAAGTCATTGCTTTCTGAGTCACAATACTCAACGTCCACTACTCTGCCTCATACACAACCCACAGTCGAAGAGGACGAAGAACAAATTGTAGATGCTGAGCTGAACACCATTGTCGCTTCATCACAGAACCGTGGAGAAAGACCAGATGACAAGGAAAGATTGTTCCACTCCAAACTATGGGTAAAAGGTACGCCTTTACATTTCATTCTTGATAGTGGGAGTCAAAAGAATTTAATCTCTGCTAAAGTTGTGAAAAGTATAAATCTATCTGTGAAGCCTCATCCAAAGCCCTATAGTATTGGATGGTTAAGCCCAGGGAGAGACCTCCGTGTCACCTATCAGTGTCTTCTTTCATATGCCATAAAACCATTCCAAGATGAAGTCTTGTGTGATGTAGTCAATCTAGATGTTTGTGATGTACTCCTTGGTCAGCCATTCATGTATGAGTGACATGGCATCTATGAATCACAAACCCGAAGGATTACTCTCACCCTTGGAAAATGGTGCTATAGGGTACCAGAGGTACCACCTCCCACATCTGTCTCCCTGATCAGTGCGAAGCAATGCAAGAGATTGGTGGAGAAAACAAAGCAATTTGTCCTTATGGTGGTCAAGCCACAGAAATCCACGAAGGCTGATGTCGCAGTCCTGACTACGCAATCGAAACAACAATAGAAGTAGATAGGATGCATCACAGGAGAATATGATGACTTATTCAAGTCACCTACAGGAGTTCCACTACATTGCCAGGTAAAACATTCAATCGATTTGATCCCAGGATCGCCTTTGCCTAACAGTCCTGTGTATCACAGATCAGTTTTGGAGAATGATGAGATAAAAAGATAGATTCAAGAATTGATCCAAAAGGGTCACATCAAGCCAAGCTCTTCACCTTGTGGTAGCCCAATTGTCTTGGCACTGAAGAAAGATGGAACATGGAGGCTTTGTATTGACTATCGAGCCCTGAATAAAATCTCTGTGAAGAATCGCTATCCTCTCCCCTTGATTGATGACCTACTGGACCAGCTCCATGGTTCAAAGTTCTTCACCAAAATTGATCTCAAATCTGGTTATCACCAAATTCCCATCGATCCCACTGATGTCTGGAAGACTGCATTCAAATCTAAGGAGGGGCTCTTTGAATGGTTGGTTATGCCTTTTGGCTTAACTAATGAACCTGCAACCTTCATGAGGATGATGGATGACATCATGCGACCCTTCACCAACTCATTTGTGGTTGTCTACTTAGATGACATACTCATCTATAGCAGAACGTGGGAAGAACATTTACAACATGTTCGTAAGGTGCTTCAATCTCTTTGGGAGCACAAGTTGTATGCAAATCTTGACAAATGCACATTCGGGATGACAACAATTCAGTACCTTGGGTATGTTGTGAATGCAGAAGGGGTCCATGTTGATCTAGAAAAGATTTGGGTTATTCGAGAATGGCCCACACCAAGGACCCTCACAGAGCTTCGTAGCTTTTTGGGTCTTGCAAATTTCTACCGTAGGTTTGTTCTTGGATTTTCACATGTTGCTTGGTCACTAACCCAAGTGACTAAAGGAGGAGCAAAAGCTACATTTCAGTGGGGTGAAATACAGCAAAGGGCATTTGAGAATTTGAAGAACAGACTCTGCTCAGCCCCTGTTCTTGCCTTGCCAGATTTGCATCAACCTTTTGAGTTGATGACAGATGCGTCTGAATATGCCATGGGAGCTGTCATCATGCAACATGGCCATCCTGTTGCATATCACAGTGAAACTTTCACTGATACAGTCAAGAAATATCCAACATATGATAAGGATCTCTATGCCATTGTGCAAGCCTGCAAACAATGGAAACACTACATCTTGGGAAAAGAAACGGTCATTCACACTGACCACAGACCATTGGAATTCATCCAGACATAAAGCAAGCTCCGAAATGAGAGGCATCAGAAGTGGGCCACATATCTTCAGAAATTCCACTTGATAATCAAACACAAAAATGGGAGCTCAAATACAGCTGCAGATTGTTTGAGCCGCCCACCAATTACTGCACTCACAACAGTTTTGGACCTGTGCGGACATGAGACTGCCACTTGGGGTACCCTGTATGAAGCAGATCCTACCTTTGCTGCTACATATCAAGCACTTCAAAAAGGTACACATGTTTCTGATTTCTATTTGCAAGATAATGTCCTCTGTTATATGGGACACATCTGTGTTCCAGTTGGAGAGCAACAAAAGATGATATGGGAAGCACACTTCAGTAGGACAGCTGGACACTTTGGTATTGAGAAAACATTGGCAGTTCTTCAAAAACACTTCTACTGGCCCCATATGCGAAAGGATGTAGAAAGATATCTCAAACCCTGCACCCCATGTGGGATAGCCAAGCCGACAAATAAGAAGCAAGGATTGTACATGCCATTGCCAGAACCAACCAGGCCTTGGGAATCCATCTCAATGGATTTTCTATCAGGCTTGCCCACTTCCAAACATGGTAAGGACTGTATTTTTGTGGTAGTTGATCATTTTTCAAAAATGGCTATCATGATTGCCTGTAAAAAAAATATATCTGCTGAGGAAACTGCTCAACTATATGTTGGTCATGTATGGCTCCATTTTGGTCTTCCCAAGTCCATTGTCTCAGATCGAGATAGCAGGTTCTTGAGCATCTTCTGGTCCACTCTATGGAAGATGATGGATACTAAGCTGATGAAGTCCACAGCCTTCCATCCACAGACTGATGGTCAAACAGAGGTGGTAAACCGCTTGATTGTTCACATGATTCAGATGTACCACTCCAAACATCCACGCACCTGGGATGAGGGACTTATTTTCATACAACATGGATACAATCGAGCACTGCACAGCTCGACCAAGCACAGTCCATTCCAAGTATGTTTTGGGTTCCAATCCATGGCACCAGTTGATATAGCAGTTCCATTTTCCACCATGGAATACACACCTCATGGAAAATCTAAGGCAACAAAAGCCACAAAGTTTATTGAACAAATGCAACACCTCCAGCAATAAGTTCATGACATCTTGGAGAAGATGAATCAAAAGTACAAGCAACGCCATGATAAACATAGGATTGCACACCATTTTGCTGTGGGTGACAAGGTCTGGTTGCGGCTCCAGAAGGAATGACTTGCAGGCCCACACAGAAAAATTCGGCCTCTGCGATATGGTCCATACACCATCACCAGAAGAGTTGGAGAAAATGCTTTTGAGTTGAACCTCCCAGCCTACCTTGGTCTGCACCCAATATTCAATGTGGAGCTCCTCAAGCCATATCATCCACCTCTCTTGGACACTTCAGTTGTAGCAGAACAACTCGACATTGATGAACTTGATCCACAGAGTTTTGCTCCAGTGGAAGAGGATCAGATTGTGGATACTTGGATGAAGACAACCAGAGGACGTTCTATTCCGCTTTATCGAGTGGTCAAAAGGGGTCAGCTGAGCCATCAAGGTGAGTGGCTCACAGAGAATCAAATCAAGAAACAACTACCACACCTGATGGGGAGTATTGATGCAATGGGGACCATTGCTTTTCAAGGAGGGAGAAATGATCCAGGCATCAATTCAGGCGACAATTCGGGTGACAGTTCCACCCCAATTGATGATGGAACTTCTGGGAGCCATAACTTTTGCACCGTAACTCCAATTGACTCACCGTTTGAATCGTTGGAAAGCTAGGAATGAGGGGAACGTCGTGAAATAGAATTGAGCTCTGCTCAACAAAGTTTGACCTCAGAAAACCCAACGGAAGTGCCTCAAATTTCAATTTTAATAGTGCTATCTAAAAATAGTAAGTTTCTAAAAATAGTAATTCCTTGAATTATGTATTGTTTTAAATATTGGAAGTCATACCACTTCATCTCCCTCGAGATTGGTGACCTTCCACATCCTTCCCATGCTTTCAAATTGTGTATAAAAGAAGAGGTAACCTAAAATGTGAAGACAAACATCTCTTCCCAGAGATAAGCATATTTCTGTATTGCGATTTTGAGTAATACTACATCTCTTCTCAAAAAATTCATTGTTATTTTGTTATTTCTATGTTATTGTGATATTTATCAACCAAAACTTCTGAGTTTTGGATCAGTGGTATCAGAGCGGTTTGTCTTGAGAGTGTATGATCCCGAGGACGAGGTCAGGCTATAAGAAGCTTGGGTGGGAAACAACTGAGCTTCCAAATTTTCCACCTGTTCGCTCCAGAAGACCTCAAATGGGGGACGACACCGAGACATCCGATCCTTTTAAGGAAATGGTGAATGAGGCCCTCCAATGGCAAAAAGCACATATGCTACAACAATTTACCCAAATTCTTCAAATACTTCCGATGGGAAATCCTGGCTCCACGGCTCCACTTCCTGGCTCTTCATCTAGGGAATGACCTTTCAGTGCCCCAACACCCTTCAAGGTCTAGGTAAACTTTGATATTCCTACATTTGAAGGTAAAATCAATGCTGATGCAGTAGAAAATTGGTTAGATCAACTGTCTTCCTACTTCTCTGTAAATAAGTTTACAGATGGAGAAAAGATTACTTTTGCTCTTTTGAAATCAACATTGCCTGTGAAAAATTGGTGGGAAGTGTGCAAAAAGAGGTTCAACACAGATGACATTGGCCTTGAGGTAGAACCTACATGGGATGATTTTGTAGAAGCAGTGAAAGAAGAGTACTATCCCATCGGAGCATATGATGATCTCTACATATAGTGGCAACAACTTCGCCAAGGTAAGGACCAATTTGTTCAAGATTACACAGACACTTTTCATTCTTTTTTTGCAAGGTTGGGCATTCAAGAAAGTGAGAAACATAAGACTCTCAAATATCGTGGTGGACTACAATGGTACATATGGGGGGAAATGGAACTCTTCAATTTGGAAACCCTCGGTGAGGCATACAAATTTGCACTGAAGATTGAACAGAAGAATGGCAGAAAGAATACGAAGAGTCAACCCTCAAAATGGAAAAGTGATAAGGAAGGTCAAACATGAGGCCCAAATTGGAAGCAAAAGGAGTTTCAGGATAAGAAATCCTAGAAAGGGAAGGCTGGAAAATGGTGTGATTACCACAAAACTGGGACTCACTCCAAAGAAGAATGTTGGGCCATCAAGTCATTGCTTTCTGAGTCACAATACTCAACGTCCACTACTCTGCCTCATACACAACCCACAGTCGAAGAGGACGAAGAAGAAATTGTAGATGCTGAGCCGGACACCATTGTCGCTTCATCACAAAACCGTGGAGAAAGACCAGATGACAAGGAAAGATTGTTCCACTCCAAACTATGGGTAAAAGGTATGCCTTTACATTTCATTCTTGATAGTGGGAGTCAAAAGAATTTAATCTCTGCTAAAGTTGTGAAAAGTCTAAATCTATCTGTGAAGCCTCATCCAAAGCCCTATAGTATTGGATGGTTAAGCCCAGGGAGAGACCTCTGTGTCATCCATCAGTGTCTTCTTTCATATGCCATAAAACCATTCCAAGATGAAGTCTTGTGTGATGTAGTCAATCTAGATGTTTGTGATGTACTCCTTGGTCAGCCATTCATGTATGAGCGACATGGCATCTATGAATCACGAACCCAAAGGATTACTCTCACCCTTGGAAAACGGCGCTATAGGGTACCAGAGGTACCACCTCCCACATCTGTCTCCCTGATCAGTGCGAAGCAATGTAAGAGATTGGTGGAGAAAACAAAGTAATTTGTCCTTATGGTGGTCAAGCCGCAGAAATCCATGAAGGCCGATGTCGCAGTCCTAACTACGCAATCAACACAACAACAGAAGCAGATAGGATGCATCACAGGAGAATATGATGACTTATTTAAGTCACCTACAGGAGTTCCACTACATTGCCAGGTAAAACATTCTATCGATTTGATCGCAGGATCGCCTTCGCCTAACAGTCCTGTGTATCGCAAATCAGTTTTGGAGAATGATGAGATAAAAAGACAGATTCAAGAATTGATCCAAAAGGGTCACATCAAGCCAAGCTCTTCACCTTGTGGTAGCCCAATTGTCTTGGCACGAAAGAAAGATGGAACATGGAGGCTTTGTATTGACTATTGAGCCCTGAATAAAATCTCTGTGAAGAATTGCTATCCTCTCCCCAGGATTGATGACCTGCTGGACCAGCTCTGTGGTTCAAAGTTCTTCACCAAAATTGATCTCAAATATGGTTATCACCAAATTCCCATCGATCCCACTGATGTCTGGAAGACTTCATTCAAATCTAAGGAGGGGCTCTTTGAATGGTTGGTTATGCCTTTTGGCTTAACTAATGCACCTGCAACCTTCATGAGGATGATGGATGACATCCTACGACCCTTCACCAACTCGTTTGTGGTTGTCTACTTAGATGACATACTCATCTATAGCAGAACGTGGGAAGAACATTTGCAACATGTTCGTAAGGTGCTTCAAACTCTTCAGGAGCACAAGTTGTATGCAAATCTTGACAAATGCACATTCAGGATGACAACAATTCAGTACCTTGGGTATGTTGTGAATGCAGAAGGGGTCCATGTTGAGCCAGAAAAGATTCGGGTTATTCGAGAATGGCCCACACCAAGGACCCTCACAGAGCTTCGTAGCTTTTTGGGTCTTGCAAATTTCTACCGCAGGTTTGTTCTTGGATTTTCACATGTTGCTTGGTCACTAACCCAAGTGACTAAAGGAGGAGCAAAAGCTACATTTTAGTGGGGTGAAATACAGCAAAGGGCATTTGAGAATTTGAAGAATAGACTCTGCTCAGCCCCTGTTCTTGCCTTGCCAAATTTGCATCAACCTTTTTAGTTGATGACAGATGCGTCTGAATATGCCATGGGAGCTGTCATCATGCAACATGGCCATCCTGTTGCATATCACAGTGAAACTTTCACTGATACAGTCAGGAAATATCCAACATATGATAAGGAGCTCTATGCCATTGTGCAAGCCTGTAAATAATAGAAACACTACATCTTGGGAAAAGAAACGGTCATTCACACTGACCACAGACCATTGGAATTCATCTAAACACAAAGCAAGCTCCAAAATGAGAGGCATCAGAAGTGGGCCACATATCTTCAGAAATTCCACTTGATAATAAAACACAAAAAGGGGATCTCAAATACAACTACAGATTGTCTGAGCCACCCACCAATTACTACACTCAAAATAGTTTTGGACCTGTGTGGACATGAGACTGCCACTTGGGGTACCCTGTATGAAGCAGATCCTACCTTTGCTGCTACATATCAAGCACTTCAAAAAGGTACACATGTTTCTGATTTCTATTTACAAGATAATGTCCTCTATCATATGGGACACATCTGTGTTCCAGTTGTAGAGCAACAAAAGATGATATGGGAAGCACGCTTCAGTAGGACAGCTAGACACTTTGGTATTGAGAAAACATTGGCAGTTCTTCAAAAACACTTGTATTTGCCCCATATGCGAAAGGATGTAGAAAGATATCTCAAATCCTGCACCCCATGTGCGATAGCCAAGATGACAAATAAGAAGCAAGGATTGTACACGCCATTGCCAGAACCAACCAGGCCTTGGGAATCCATCTCAATGGATTTTCTATCAGGCTTGCCCACTTCCAAACATGGTAAGGACTGTATTTTTGTGGTAGTTGATCATTTTTAAAAAATGGCTATCATGATTGCCTGTAAAAAAAATATATCTGCTGAGGAAACTGCTCAACTATATTTTGGTCATGTATGGCTCCATTTTGGTCTTCCCAAGTCCATTGTCTCAGATCGAGATAGCAGGTTCTTGAGCATCTTCTGGTCCACTCTATGGAAGATGATGGATACTAAGCTGATGAAGTCCACAGCCTTCCATCCACAGACTGATGGTCAAACAGAGGTGGTAAACCACTTGATTTTTCACATGATTCAGATGTACCACTCCAAACATCCACGCACCTGTGATGAGGGACTTCTTTTCATACAACATGGATACAATCGAGCACTGCACAACTCGACCAAGCACAGTCCATTCCAAGTATGTTTTGGGTTCCAACCCATGGCACCAATTGATATAGCAGTTCCTTTTTCCACCATGGAATACACACCGCATGGAAGATCTGAGGCAGCAAAATCCACAAAGTTTATTAAACAAATGCAACACCTCCAGCAACAAGTTCATGACATATTGGAGAAGATGAATCAAAAGTACAAGCAATGCCATGATAAACACAGGATTGCACACCATTTTGCTATGGGTGACAAGGTCTGGTTGCGGCTCCAAAAGGAATGACTTGTAGGCCCACACAAAAAAATTTGGCCTCTGCGATATGGTCCATACACCATCACCAGAAGAGTTGGAGAAAATGCTTTTGAGTTGAACCTCCCAGCCTACCTTGGTTTGCACCCAATATTCAATGTGGAGCTCCTCAAGCCATATCATCCACCTCTCTTGGACACTTCAGTTGTAGCAGAACAACTCGAGATTGATGAACTTGATCCACAGAGTTTTGCTCCAGTGGAAGAGGATCAGATTGTGGATACTTGGATGAAGACAACCAGAGGACGTTCTATTCCGCTTTATCGAGTGGTCAAAAGGGGTCAGCTGAGCCATCAAGGTGAGTGGCTCACAGAGAATCAAATCAAGAAACAACTACCACACCTGATGGGGAGTATTGATGCAATGGGGACCATTGATTTTCAAGGAGGGAGGAATGATCCAGGCATCAATTCAGGCGACAATTCGGGTGACAGTTCCACCCCAATTGATGAAGAAACTTTCGGGAGCCATAACTTTTGCACCGTAGCTCCAATTGACTTGCCGTTTGAACCGTTGGAAATATATGAACGAGGGAAACATCGTGAAATGACATTGAGCTTTGCTCAATGAAGTTTGACCCCCGAAAACCCAATGGAAGTGCCTCAAATTTCAATTTTAATAGTGCTGTCTAAAAATAGTAAGTTTCTAAAAATAGTAATTCCTCGAATTATGTATTGTTTTAAATATTGGAAGTCGTACCACTTCATCTCCCTCGATATTTGTGACCTTCCATATCCTTCCCATGCTTTCAAATTGTGTATAAAAGAAGAGGTAACCCGAAATGTGAAGACAGACATCTCTTCCCAGAGATAAGCATATTTCTGTATTGCAATTTTGAGTAATACTACATCTCTTCTCAGAGAATTCATTGTTATTGTGTTATTTCTATGTTATTTTGATATTTATCAACCAAAACTTCTGAGTTTTGGATCTGTGGTATCAGAGCGGTTTGTCTTGAGAGTGTATGATCCTGAGGACGAGGTCAGGCTATAAGAAGCTTGGGTGGGAAACAACTGAGCTTCCAAATTTTCCACCTGTTCGCTCCAGATGACCTCAAATGGCAGATGACACTGAGAAATCCGATCCTTTTAAGGAAATGGTGAATGAGGCCCTCCAATGGCAACAAGCACAGATGCTACAACAATTTGCCCAAATTCTTCAAACACTTCCGATGGGAAATCTTGTCTCCACGGCTCCACTTCCTGGCTCTTCATCCAGGGAACGACCTTTCAGTGCCCCAACACCCTTCAAGGTCCAGGTAAATTTTGATATTCCTACATTTGAAGGTAAAATCAATGCTGATGCAGTAGAAAATTGGTTAGATCAACTGTCTTCCTACTTCTCTGTAAATAAGTTTACCGATGGAGAAAAGATTACTTTTGCTCTTTTGAAATCAACATTGCCTATGAAAAATTCAAAAAGAGGTTCAACATAGATGACATTGGCCTTGAGGCAGAACCTACCTGGGATGATTTTGTAGAAACAGTGAAAGAAGAGTACTATCCCATCGAAGCATATGATGATCTCTACATACAGTGGCAACAACTTCGCCAAGGTAAGGACCAATCTGTTTGAGATTACACAGACACTTTTCATTCTTTGTCTGCAAGGTTGGGCATTCAAGAAAGTGAGAAACATAAGACTCTCAAATATCGTGGTAGACTACAATGGTACATATGGGGGGAAATGGAACTCTTCAATTTGGAAACCCTCGGTGAGGCATACAAATTTGCAATGAAGATTGAACAGAAGAATGGCAGAAAGAATATGAAGAGTCAACCCTCAAAATGGAAAAGTGATAAGGAAGGTCAAACACGAGGCCCAAATTGGAAGCAAAAGGAGTTTCAGGATAAGAAATCCCAGAAAGGGAAGGTTGGAAAATGGTGTGATTACCACAAAACTGGGACTCACTCCAAAGAAGAACGTCAGGCCATCAAGTCATTGCTTTCTGAGTCACAATACTCAACGTCCACTACTCTGCCTCATACACAACCCACAGTCGAAGAGGATGAAGAAGAAATTGTAGATGCTGAGCCGGACACCATTGTCGCTTCATCACAGAACTGTGGAGAAAGACCAGATGACAAGGAAAGAATGTTCCACTCCAAACTATGGGTAAAAGGTACACCTTTACATTTCATTCTTGATAGTGGGAGTCAAAAGAATTTAATCTCTGCTAAAGTTGTGAAAAGTCTAAATCTATCTGTGAAGCCTCATCCAAAGCCCTATAGTATTGGATGGTTAAGCCCAGGGAGAGACCTCTGTGTCATCCATCAGTGTCTTCTTTCATATGCCATAAAACCATTCCAAGATGAAGTCTTGTGTGATGTAGTCAATCTAGATGTTTGTGATGTACTCCTTGGTCAGCCATTCATGTATGAGCGACATGGCATCTATGAATCACGAACCCAAAGGATTACTCTCACCCTTGGAAAATGGTGCTATAGGGTACCAGAGGTACCACCTCCCACATCTGTCTCCCTGATCAGTGCAAAGTAATGTAAGAGATTGGTGGAGAAAACAAAGCAATTTGTCCTTATGGTGGTCAAGCCACAGAAATCCTACGACCCTTCACCAACTCGTTTGTGGTTGTCCACTTAGATGACATACTCATCTATAGCAGAACGTGGGAAGAACATTTGCAACATGTTCGTAAGGTGCTTCAAACTCTTTGGGAGCACAAGTTGTATGCAAATCTTGACAAATGCACATTCGGGATGACAACAATTCAGTACCTTGGGTATGTTGTGAATGCAGAAGGGGTCCATGTTGATCCAGAAAAGATTCAGGTTATTCGAGAATGGCCCACACCAAGGACCCTCATAGAGCTTCGTAGCTTTTTGGCTCTTGCAAATTTCTACCGTAGGTTTGTTCTTGGATTTTCACATGTTGCTTGGTCACTAACCCAAGTGACTAAAGGAGGAGCCAAAGCTACATTTCAGTGGGGTGAAATACAGCAAAGGGCATTTGAGAATTTGAAGAACAGACTCTGCTTAGCCCCTGTTCTTGCCTTGCCAGATTTGTATCAACCTTTTGAGTTGATGACAGATGCATCTGAATATGCCATGGGAGCTGTCATCATGCAACATGGCCATCCTGTTGCATATCACAGTGAAACTTTCACTGATACAGTCAGGAAATATCCAACATATGATAAGGAGCTCTATGCCATTGTGCAAGCCTGCAAACAATAGAAACACTACATCTTGGGAAAAGAAACGATCATTCACACTGACCACAGACCATTAGAATTCATCCAGACACAAAGCAAGCTCCGAAATGAGAGGCATCAGAAGTGTGCCACATATCTTCAACAATTACACTTGATAATCAAACACAAGAAGGGGAGCTCAAATACAGCTGCAGATTGTCTGAGCCGCCCACCAATTACTGCACTCACAACAGTTTTGGACCTGTGCGAACATGAGACTGACACTTGGGGTACCCTGTATGAAGCAAATCCTACCTTTGCTGCTACATATCAAGCACTTCAAAAAGGTACACATGTTTCTGATTTCTATTTGCAAGATAATGTCCTCTGTCATATGGGACACATCTGTGTTCCAGTTGCAGAGTAACAAAAGATGATATGGGAAGCACACTTCAGTAGGACAGCTGGACACTTTGGTATTGAGAAAACATTGCTGAAAATAAGAAACTTTGGGGTCTGGCATTATATTCTTGTTCTTGCTACTATTGTCCAACCTGGTCATAAAGTTCTAATATTTCTTAGTTCTATTTGCCACTCTTATAAGAACCGTACCTATGAAATTTTGAAGCTTAACTTCCAATAGAGCTCCTTTAAGAGATGATTTATCTTCAATCCTAGGTCTCCAATAAAATTGAATAGGACTTTGACAAAAAAGGGGGTTAGTGTGTTTAATATACACTAGATGTGCTTCACACCCCATGTGTGGGCACGCTACCTACACACCAATACTCTGAAGAGGAATCCAACCATATGTGGTTCTCCCTATGAAAGTGATTAGTGTAATTATAATATGAGAGTGAAATAAATGTTAAAACTATGTGTGCTTAAGGTGGTCAAGGGATGGTATAAATATTTAAATAAGCTTGTAGGTGTATTAGCTGGATGTATGCAAAAAATATGGAATATTACTTGAATAGTCTTGGTTGTAGTCTTGTTTGCTTAGTAATATTTTCCAACCCTTTCCAAATAATTTTTGAGTGGGCTTATATAGGGATATATTGGTCATGGGTTAAATGTAATCATGCTAGACTAACATAATGACAAAGAAGTGTTAGGAAAAAAGGGTCATTTTGGCTCGAAAGGTGATTACATAGGAGCACTAGAAAGGGGAAAACCTAGGTTCTAGTGTTGTATTCCAACTTGGGTGATATTATCCTAGAGATATGGGACTTAAGGGGATGGAAAAAACATGGAAAATGGGTCCTAGCTGAGCTAGAATGAGGTCTTGAAATCCTAAGAGGGTTAGGAGAGTAAGCAAGAGGGTTCTATGGATTGGGAGTCATAATCCACACTCAATTTAATATTTTTGAATTTTATATGACTACATATATAAGACTTTATCATACTCCAAAAAATTAAATATTGTTGTAGTCTGACTCTAGATTTTGCACACTCGAGCTTTAATTTCTTGTAGTTGTTACATTATGGCCCAGTATTATAATAACTTGGTGATAAGTGGGCTCTATATAATAATGTAGCGGATAAAAACATAGTGGTAAAAAACATAGCAGTGAAAACATATTATGATAAAAATGTACTATGACAAAAAGGTCACAAGGATAAAACATAGCAAGGAAAAATGTAGTGGTACTGGTAATGTCATAAAAATGTCATGAAGATTATAATTAGGACATTTTAGTGATTATCACATTGTTTATTTGTTGTTCAGTTCATTTTGGTGATAGTAGTTAACATTTCATGGTGGAAAAGTAATGCACCAAATAATAGAGGAAAATGTGATTTCATGAGTTTGAACCTTTAATTAAAACTTATGTCATCTTCTATGTGAGTGCATCATTTACTATGTTGTGTTCCTATGATGTTTTATCCTCGCTACATTTTTCTATAATATGTTTTATCATAATGCATTTTTACCACAACATTTTTAATTTCTACATTTTGTTTGCTACTTTTTCAATGGATGTTGATAAGTCATCAAAATACTTTTCATCTAACATGACTTGATCACCATGAATTTGATGTACCAATGTCAAACTAGTACCATTAATCATCTTGTAAGATTTTGAAAAATGCTCATATAGCTCAGCATTTTCCTTACATAAATTATCATTATATTTTTTAATCTTTTCTACCTTGTGGGTAATGGATATTTGGAATGAAACAACACATTTTTTCTTTTTTACAAAGGGTATTTATGAAGCATCCAAAGTGACTTCATAGGCTAAAACAAGTAGGGTTATTTAAGTTGATGAAGATGGAGATATCATTAGTGGTTTTCTAATGTGTGTGAATAAAATATTAATAGTGGTGCATCATAAATATATAGATTGTAAATCCATCCACATGATCTATTAGACTCTTCTTGACCTTGAGAAGCGTCCTCTTTTAGTTATGCTTGTGTTGAACCCAAACTTCAAAAAGTTCTTGATGGTTTTATTTTCTCTTCATCCATTGTAATTTGTGTTACTCTAGTTTTATACTACCATTGCTCTTGTCCTAGAATTTCTTGTCTTACTATTGTTTGATATTATACTTTAGATATTTTAATAACTTTCATAACATCTTCCTACATATTATTTTCTTGTTCTTAATTAGCCTTTGTTACTTTATGGGTTTTGTATTTTTTTTTTCATTACTCTTTGACATTCTTTTGTTCTTCCTACTTGTGTAGGTCCTCAAGGTGCTTATACTCAACATATTTGGTTAATTTTTTTTCCTTAAAATTATTTTTATTTTCCATTTCATGCACAACTTTTTACTCTTCCTAATTTTGTTACTCGAGTAAGGCATTCTTATTTTTCTGACCTTTTTCCTTGATTATTTTTTCTTCCTCTAGCTTTAACTTATCAATGTATTGTGTTAACTTCTCTTCTTTTAGCATGTTATTGAATTTTATTGGGATTAAATTTTGTAGGAGGTTAGTCTTCTTGTGCATGTTATTATTGTGCACCATTAGAGTATCTTATTACTCACACTTGTTAAGTTCTAACTAGGTTATTGGTTTTTACCTAGTTTTATTAGGTATGGGGATTTGTTGTTGGAAATATTGTCATTGATATCAAATGTATAACGTTACTGGTGACAAAGGCTGCATATCATTTAATGTCTTAAGGTGTTTTTAATGTTCATAGTTTGGCTAAAGTATGTTGATATTTATTTAATATTAATGAATATATTTTTGGTTGCATAAAGTCAAAAGAGGGCCCATGAAGAAGTCAAAGAGTCACGAGATAAAGACAAAAGAGGGAAAGGAAACATTTTTTCATGAAGGGTCACCTTGAGGAATTCAAAGAGTCACCAAGTGAAGACAAAAAAGGGAAGTGCACATTTTTCCATGAAGAATCACCTTGAGGAATTCAAAAAGCCACAAACATAAAGACAAAAGAGGAAAGGAGAATTTACTCATGAAGGGTTACCATGTGACTTTTCATATGAAAATATTCAAAGGGTCATGCAAGTTTGGCACCATAAAGGGTCATAAAGGGTGAATGCCAAAGCTCATTTGGAAAGCTATAAAAAGAGGCTTCGTAAGCCATTTTAAATATGAAAGAGAGTGAATGGTTTGTAATTATTTTATATAAGAAAAGAGGAGAGAATATAAAGAGATATAGTAGAATTATATCATTTGTTGAGAAATCAACATTGAAAGATAATTGTGTTTTACATAAGAGGGGTTGGTGCTCCTATGGATTGGTGCTCAACAAAGCAGTTGGTGCTCTTGCAAGCTAGTACTTATGAAATTTGTAATATAAGTTGGTGCCCATTCATATACTTGAGATTTTTCTCAATGGTTTTTTCCACATTGGGTTTCCATGTAAATGTGTGGTGCATGTTATTATTTTAATTTTATTGCATATCTTGAATGTATGATTAAGTGGTTAAAGAAAATAAATTAGATTAAGTAAAATATTTAAAAGATATATGGTATACTAATTCACCCCCTCTCTCAGTATATCCCATACTTAACAATTGGTATCAGAGTAGGTTCTTTTGGAAAGAGTTTAACATCTTGAAGGTAGATCATGGAAAACACAATGGTTGGATCACATGAAGGTTTTTATACAAATAAAGGCCATTTGTTTGATGAGATAATTTATGCATTTTGGAGAATAAGGATGAGGACTTACTTTATGGCCCTTGGATTTGACATTTGGCAAGTAGTGATGGAGGAATACGAAGAGCCACAGATAGTTGTAACTACTCCTTTAGAAAATAAGGCAAGTGAAAATAATACTAAAACTTTAAATGCTATTTTATGGGATTTATGTGAATCAAAATTTGTTAGAGTTATGAAATGAAAATCTGCTCATTAGACTTGGGTAAAGCTTGAGAATATTTATAAAGGTGATGGAAAGGTTAAACAAGCTAAGGTTTAAAATTTTAGAAGACAATTTGAAAGTTTGAAGATGGAAGAGGAAGAAAATATAAAAATTTATCTTTTATGGGTTGAAAAAATAGTTAATCAAATTCAAGGTCTTGGAGAAAATTTAGAAGAGTCAGTAGTGGTACAAAAGGTTTTGAGATCTCTACCATTGAGATATGATGGAAAGGTTTCTATAATTAAGGAGATGAAAGATCTAGCCAAGATAAAGATGAATGAACTAAATGGTATTCTTATGACATATGAGATATATACCAAAAAAGAAAAACCCTAAAAGAGGGAAGCTTATTTCAAGACATCGAAGAAAGATAAGACTAATATTCAAGAATCAAGTGATAGCTCTAGCGATGAGTAAGATGACAATGAATCTCTATTCATCTACAAGCCTAAAAAGGGCATAAGTAAATATCAAGGAAAGTTACCATTTAAATGTTTTAAAATTGGTAAGATTAGACATTTTACAGCTAAGTGCCTAGATAAGTATAATGGTGAAAATGAAGAAATAAAGCCTACTTACAAGAAGAACTTCAAAGGAAAATTCAAGAAGAAGATTTTATATTCTAAAGATCCTAGCTCAGCTAAAGATAATGGAGTCAGTGACTCAGATGAATAAGAGATTATGTTCATGACCATACACAAAGATACCTCTATAATAAAAGTATAGATGATCAAGAAGAGGAACATGATGAAGCTGACATGAATCTTGAAGGAGAACTCATTTGTTCTTTATAAGAATTAAAATCTCTTGAGAAAAAGAATTAAAAATTGAAGCTCTAGATCGATAAAATTGAAAATGAGTCAAAGGAAATAATTGAAGATCTACATGCACACATTGAATAAACCAAAAATATTGAAGAAGATATAATAGCTCAATTACAAAAATTAAATGAATAATGTGAAAAGTATGTTGTTGAAATTGCCTCTTTAGAAGAAGATATCAAGAAAATAAATAAATCAGTCAATGATAAAGCTATCAATGATTCAAAATTTAAGAATAACACTAGCATGTTGAATAAGATATTAGAAATTCAAAAATTAATATCAAATAAGACATGTATCAGATTTGAAAATAAAAATAGCTATGATAAAGCCCTTACAAAAGAGGAAATGAAAGGGAAAGAAGTTAAGAATACAGAGGACAACTCCAACAAAGAATGTTGGAAGGAACAGAACTGCAAAAGATAACCAAGTCAAAGATACAAAAATTATAATAGGTTATATTTTCATGGTTATTTTTTTTATTGTAGTGGTTATGATCATAATAAAATAGACTTTTAGAAAAGATCTAATAATTTTAGAAACAAGGAGAAGGAAACTCATGCAGAGTCAAGTAGAAGCCACAACTCTTTTGCTCCTATATCAAGTTTTGATGAAGAGGCCATAGTATATTACAAGTAAAATAATTTCAAACACATAGCCTAAAATTATAGAAGCATTTTTGAGTCAGTCAAGAAGGACCAAATTTTCAAGGTTCCATTCATCAAGAAGAAAGTTTAGATAGGTTCATGGTAGAAGAAACAACCTAAAAAGTTTATGTTAGTCCAGACAACTTTGTATGCAATAAATGAGGAAAATTCATGGTTCATTGATAGTGGATGTTCAAGGCACATGATAGGAGACAAGAGCAAGTTCATAAATCTAAATAATATCAATAGTGGTACAATAAAATTTGGAGATAATACCACTACCATAATAGCTAGAAAAGGTACATTAAATTTGGATAATGGTAGAACTAAGACTAAAAATGTTCTATATGTAGAAGGTCTTAAGCATGACCTATTGAATCTAAGTCAAATGTATGATTAGGGACACACATTAAAGTTTTATTGAAAAGGTTTTGAAATTAGGAGAAAATATTTAGATGTGTTAATTGTAGATGCTCAGAGGATAGGCAACAATTTATATATGTTATCAGATATCAAAGGTCAAAGAATTTGTTTGACCCAGGTTGATAAAATTTGGTTGTGGCACAAGAGAATGAGGCACATAAATTTTGACAATATTTTCAACATCAACAAGAAGTAAGCAATTAAAAATCTTCCAAACATTGCAAATCCCTCCAACATGCTTTGTGAACCATTTCAACCTAGGAAACAGGTCATAAAATGGTTCAAGACAAAAGAATACTTGACCACCTAGATGTTAGAACTTGTTCACACTGATCTATGTGTACCTAATAGAACTCAATGTAATCAAGGTGAGAAATACTTCATGTTTCATATTGATGATTTTACACATATGACTAGGGTGATGCTTTTAAAATCAAAATCAAAAGCTTTTAACCACTTCAAAGCATTTAAGGCTTTAGTTGAGAATAAAAATAGTTTAAAGATTA
The DNA here is from genome assembly GCA_037957365.1 of Torreya grandis. NCBI lineage: Eukaryota > Viridiplantae > Streptophyta > Pinopsida > Cupressales > Taxaceae > Torreya > Torreya grandis. The sequence continues at coordinate 1,124,169 of JARHVA010005101.1, read as the reverse complement.
AGTGCCTAAGATTAGATCAAGAATAATTCATGTCAGATAAGTTTATTTATTATTGTGAAGACCATGGGATAAAGAGAAATTATTTAATAGCCAAAACTCCACAACAAAATGGAGTAGTTGAGGAGAAAAACAAAATAGTTCTGGAGATGGAAAAGATAATGCTAAATGAATCCAAGATATGAGATAAATATTAGAGAGAGGTAGTAGGCACATCAGTGTATATCTAGAATAGAGCATTGTTGAGAGTCAACAGTGACAAGACTACCTATGAACTATGGAAAGAAAAACTTGTTACTATTGATTATTTTAAAGTTTTTGGTAGTAGATGCTTCATAAAGAGAACCAATGAAAATTGGGTAAGTTTTAATTTAGAATATATGAATTCATATTTATTAGATATTTTTTCAAAATTAAAGCTTATAAATGTTATAAAAAAAATAACTAAGAAGATAGTTGAAAGTCCAAGTGTCAGGATAGATGATGTAGCACAAAGAGCTAGTGATCTGATAGACACTCCTAAATCATTGAATAATAAGATTTTGAATTATTAGATGAAGATGAAAAGGATTAAAAGGACACGAAGACCCCATCTAAATATGTCAAGAGAAATCATAATGAGAGTGACATCATTGGGAACATGAATGAAGGAGTTTATACTAAAAGGATGATGGTAAGTGAATATGATCAAGTTAATTTTTCTTTGTTATCCAAAATTTGGCCTTGAATTTTTTTAAAAGCTAGACATGATGAACATTGGGTTAAAGCAATGGATAAAGAATTAAATTAGATAGAAAAGAATGATACTTTGGAATTAGTGCCTAGAATAAAAGATCAAAATGTGATAGGAACAAAATGTGTATATAGAAATAAGTTGAGTGAAGATGGTGAAGTTACCATAAATAAAGAAAGGTTAATATGTAAAAGATATGCTTAGATTGAGGGTATATATTTTGAGGAAACCTTTGCACTAGAGTCAAGGCTAAAGGCTACTAGAATATCTCTTCCATATGTAGTGTTTAAATTAATTAAATTGTTTTAGATGGATGTCAAGTCTACTTTTCTAAATGTGAATATAGAAGAGGAGGTCTAAATTGAGTAGCCTAAGGGATTTGTTTCTCAAATAATAGTATCCATGTATGTAGATTGAAGAAAACACTATATAGATTGAAACAAGCTCCTAGATCTTGGTATGTAAGACTTAATAAGTACCTGTAGGATCAAGGTTTCAAAAGAGGTTTTGTTAACAATAATATCTACATCAAAATAGAAGGTAAAAATCAATTGATTATTTTGGTATATGTTGATGACATAATATTTGAAGGAATCATTGAAAAGATGACAAAAGATTTTTTTGATAATATGCAAAAATAATTTATGATGTCTATGCTTGGATAATTGTCATTTCTATTAGGGTTACAAATATTTCAATCAAATAAAGGAATTTTCATATCCCAAAATAAATATGCTAAGGAAATGTTGAAAAAATTGGTTTTGAGGATTGTTCACCAGTTAACACACCAATGGGTATAGGGAACAAGGTGAGTAAGGATGAAGATTCTCCTATTAAAGATAAATCTTTGTATATATCTATGATTGGTAGTCTTTTATGTTTGACAACATCAAGGCCAAACATCGAGCATGTAGTAGGCATGGTTGTGAGATATCAAAAATCCCCGAAGGAGAGTCATGTTTAGTTGGTGAAAAGAATATTCAAATATGTCAAGGGTACATTGGATTATAGATTATGGTATCCCATAGGTAGAGATTTCACTTTTTTTGCTTATATAGATTCTGATTAGATCAGTGAAAGGAGGAATTAGATCAAAATTTTATTCAATGAAAAACTACTTTATTTTTTTATAATGAGCAAGCTATAAAAGCTTGCAAAAGTTGGTTATAAAAATATAAAACCAACTAATGGGAAGATAACCTATAAAAATAATTTAATAATATTAAAATAAATAATAAATAATTTAGATCAATAAATGATCCCAATAAACTCCCCCTTGATCCAAAGGGGTATAGAAAGACTAGAAAAATGAACTGTGAGTCATCCAACTAGAGTATGTCACAACTATAACTGGTACACTATGCATCCTAGACTGATCCTCATATCGATCATCCCCACACTATAGTAAAACATGATCACACACTATCTAACTACATAAATCCTCACATAGAATCCATCCAAATAGTGACTACCCTCTGCACTATGTATGGCACATCTCAACTAATACCTAATAATCACCAACATCTCCCATAGGCCTTTGCTCAACACTAATAGTACTAGAAACATAATGTTGACTTGTACCATACATCACTGATGATTGATAAAAAAACTAATATGCAATATCTTCTCCCCTATCAAGTGAGAGGTGAGAATATATGTAATAAATAAACCAAGTAAAAATCACTAAAATGATCCACATCAAAGATCATATCATCACTATATCTATGAAAGCAAAGTACACAAGCCAAAAAGTGTTACTACATCAAATCCCAATATTGAGCCTAAAAATTCACACAAGATGGGTGTGGTGCTAGCTCATAATATGTAGTCATTAATTATGGATCATATAACTTCATATTCATCCCATCCATCAAAATAAGATGTAAAAGAATATCCAAAAGAGTGACTAGAGTGACTGAAGTGATAAAAAATGTTTGCTTCTACCTTCTATCAATGTTGAGAGGATATCCTTTTATAAGGGTACTCTATAGAGAGGTTTGATATCCCACCAAAATTATAGCATATTCTCTCATATCCACTAGAACTAGAGGAAGAATATCCACATGAAGAAGAATTCCTGTGCATGTGCTTGTGTCTATGTGAATGTTTGTGGTGATGCTCATGCTTTGGAGAACTAGAATGGTGTCTATGCTTTGGAGAACCTGAATGATCCCTATGTCTAGAATGATGCTTATGTATAGAAGTGTGCTTCTATGAGTGTCTATGTTTCTCTTTATGTCTTTTGTTGGGCTCATATAATGGATTTCCTATTTTGGTATAGTATTCATCCTCAATAGGTTTTTCTATCTTCTTTGAAAATTATCACTCATGTTGAGTGAGTAACTTACAAATGGAATCAAAAGTATATTAGTTAAGCTTATCACTAAGCTATAAAATTTATAGAAATTTCATATAGCTTGGGCTAAGGCCATTCAAAACAATAGAAATGAGCATTTCACCATTATTTTTTCCACCATTAGTGCCATATTCTTGTTTCAAATTCTTAATGTGTGACACATATTCTGAAACATCTTCGTCATTAGTGAGTTTTGTGTTAAGCAACTGTATAAGGAGATAAATCTTTTTTGTAAGTAGGTTGTTTATCATAAAAGTCTTTTAGAGATTTCCATGCTTTCCATGCTTTATATTTGATAACTTCTATATAAACTATGACTTATGCATTGCAAGTTAATTTCAACAATGTGAGAGCATGCTTATCATGTTTTTAGAATTCATCAAGCTTTATAGCTTCAGTAGGCAATGTGGGTGGTTTTTTAGCTACGTCTCATAAGTCATTGAAAATTAATGTATTTTCCATGTCCATTGACCATTATTTATAGTTTTTAGGAGTTAAACATCCATTTTCATAAATCAAACTCATAATTTTTGCCATGGTACTAAAGAAACAAGTCAAAATAAGATAAGGGAATACTATTTTGAGGTTTTTTCTTTAACTTCAGAAATAGTTTCTGAATACAAAAAAAATCCTAGGACTTGTAAAACAAATGCACCTTATAACCCCTATTACACCCTTATATCACTAAATTTATACTTATTACTCCATTACAAAATGATTTAAAAAATTTTTTTTTGACCAAAAGATAATTTCAATGGGACCTTCACTTCCTTTTATCACCTCACTATCAAAATATATCTATCCTCTTGCAATCAATTATATTGAAAATAAAAGTATTATATATTTTATAAAAAAATATGCATGGAAATCTAGTTTATTCGATATATTATTTTACTTGCATAAACAAAAATAATTAATTATATACCTTTGGTGAAGCTCACAGTAAAAATTTTAGGTTTTTGAAAAGTTTGTATTATGCCAAGACAATATGCTATCTATGTGAAAATCCATAGACCTAGGTATCCACAATTTTTTTGACAAGACCACCTTGCAAATCTATCTTTAAATGCCATACAAATATTTATGTATCACCTTTATATTATTGTCAGACTAGACTAGGCTGCAATTTGATTTCCATTGGTTCTTTGTTGACTTTCATTTTGAAATAATGTAGGTCAAGTTTAAGTAGAATGACAATGTCTCAGGGGGTTGGTGATGTGTAGAAAGGAATGCTTTGTTGATGTTGATGATCTTCCCATTCCAAATCTATGCTAAAATAATGTTGTAGATGATATGCTATACTTGGTAGATTGTCATACTATTTTATAAAACAATTGACTCAGCCAAATTTAAAACCAAGTATTTCAATTCTCCTTCTCAATTGTTTATTTATCAAAAAATCTCTCTCCTTCCTTTTTCAAAAATTTATTACCAAGGATATGATACCACTGATTGGATCGGTGAAAGGAGGAATTAGATCAAAATTGTATTGAATGAAAAATTCTTTATTTTTGTACAATGAGCAAGCTATAAAATCTTATGGAATTTGGTTATAAAACTATAAAACCAACTAACAAGAAGATAGCCCATTAAACTAAAACAATAACAATAAAATAAAAACTAAATACTTTGGATCAATAAATGATCCCAATAGATTCAGATTGGGCAGGTTGTTTGGATGGAAAAAAAGTACAAGTGGAGGATCTTTCTTCCTCAATGATATCTTAAGTATCTTCTCTAAGCAAGAAGCAAAACTCAATATCACTTTCTACAGCTGAAGTAAAATATATTGCAGTAATGTTGTGTTGTACTCAAGTTCTTTGGATGAAGCAAACTTTAGAAGACATTAAGGTAAAATATGATGAACCTATTTCTATTTTTTGTGACAATAAAAGTGCTATTAATATTTCTAAGAATCCAGTGATAGATTCAATAATAAAACATATTCCTATTAGATATCACTTTTTGAGAGAGCAGGTTACAAATCAATAAGTTAAGATGGAATATACTATACTATAGAACATATTATATATATCTTCATAAAGGCACTACTAAAGGACACTTTCAAATATCTATGAGAGAAAATGGGAGTAATTTCTTTTACTTCCTACTATTAAGGATCAACATCAGTTGAGGGGGAGCTAAGTGTTATCTCTCAGATAGAACCTTTGCCATTGATGTCAAAGGGGAAGAAGTAAAAAAATAGGTATAGGATGTTGTAATAAGGGTGAGTTACTATATGTTTTTTCAATTGGCAGTATGTGTAGGTTGGCTTGTATAATATAGGTTTTAGGATGTAGTAATTTTAGTGTGAGGTTGTCATCAATGACAAAGGGGGAGATTATTGAAAATATTTTCATTGATGTCAAAGGTCTAACATTATTGGTGATAAAGGCCCCATAACATTTAATGTCTTACAGTGTTTTTAATGTTCATAGTTTGGCTAAAGTGTATTGATATTTATTTAATATTAATGAATATATTTTTGGTTGTATAAAGTCAAAAGAGGGCCCATGAAGAAGTCAAAGAGTCATGAGATAAAGACAAAAGAGGGAAAGGATGCATTTTATCATGAAGGGTCACCATGAGGAATTCAAAGAGTCACCAAGTAAAGACAAAAGAGGGAAGGGTGACATTTTCCATGAAGAGTCACCTTGAGGAATTTGAAAAGCCACCAAGATAAAGACAAAAGGGGAAAATATGAATTTTCTCATGAAGGGTCACCATGTGACTTTTAAAATGAAAGGACTTGAAGGTTCATGCAAGTTTGGCACCGTTTTCCATGTGGATTGAAGGGTCACAAAGGGTGAATGCCAAAGGTCATTTAGAAATATATAAAAGGAGGCTTGGGAATCCATTTTAAATATGCAAGAGAGTGAATGTAATCATTTTATATAAGAAAAGAGGAGAGAATAAAAAGAGATATAGTAGAGTTCTATCATTTGTTGAGAAAGCAACATTGAGAAATAATTGTGTTTTACATAAGAGGGGTTGGTACTCCTGTGGGTTGGTGATCACAAATAGTTTCTATGTTGGTACTTAACAAAGGGGTTGGTGATCCTACAAGTTGGTCCTTGTGAACTTTTTAATTTGAGTTGGTGCTCATTCATATACTTGAAATTGTTCACCATGGTTTTTCCCACATTGGGTTTCCACATAAAAATATGGTGTGTCTCTCTCTTGTGTGGTGCATGTTATTATTTTAGTTTTATTACATATCTTAAATGTATGATTAAGTAAAAGATTTAAAATATATATGATATACTAATTCACCTCCCCCTCTTAGTATATCCCATGCTTAACATTTGTCCCACATTGCTTAGTTTAGATTGCATCTTATTTTACCTTGCCTAATTCTCATTTATGTATATAAATTATTTTATTTATAATTGGTTTTATCATTTTGAGTGTATGGTGAAGCATCCATGGCTGTAGTAATGAGCCATTAGAGAGTCTTGACTGAACAATTTTGATAAATCTTTCATAGTATTATAGCCACCCTCCAATAGTCATTACTCATATAGTATGCATGCATTACTTAGCTCTAACATATCCAAGATTATCTTGGATGTCTTTCATGGACACTTCACATTTAGATTGCCTATTTATTGAGATATATGGATTAGTAACACTTCTATGTCTAAAAGATCTATAGACTTGAATATTGTTCTGAATATTTGCATGGGTCTAGCATTTGTTTTAGATTTTGTGAAGGCTATACCTTCTAGTTATTCATATTTTGGAAGGATGTACAACTCATTTTGTAGTTTTTTATTGATCTAATCTCTCTTTTGGCCATATTGCTCTTGTGTTAACCATATGACCCTCCATTTCATTCTTAATATTTTCTAGCAATTAATTTTGGCTCTTTTTTATTTGCTATGGTAGATTTGAATCCATTATCATCAAGCTTCACTAACTTTCACCATTGATCATGACTATCAGCTAAGCACTTTGCTCATTCATTGTGTTATTATGTTAGCATTGAGTTATTTGGATCTTATAGCATTGATTTTTTGCATTATTAAGGTAGAATAAATAGGTAGAAACAATAGATGCTTATCCTTCCATGACCCTCTCCACAATTGTTTTTAATGGACATAGTCTAAATGGTTCTCTATTCAAAATGGGGGTTTTGGCTTGAGAGGATTCTTTACCATTTCCCTAGAAGCATGTAGACATACTTTCCTTTAGGCTTTGAAAGCATGAACTAAAGTGAGATATCTCCTATTTGGTGACTTTTTTCACTATTTGTATCAATCTCTATGTATATATGGATCCCAAATATATTGAATTGATCTATTAATGGGTATTTAAAATATTTAAATACATCTAGGTATTTGTGTTTTGTCGAGGTTTAACTACAGGTTGATATGATCTTCCATGAATAATTATCTATTAGTGTCCTATGATGGCTCTCTGTAGTATCATTTGATGGAAAAACTAGTTGAAGGTTCTAATAGTACAATAAACCTATTAAGATTCACTCATTGGCCATGCCAAACTTGGAAGATCTACCAATAGAGGCCCCTTTATGCCACTCAACTCTCCTCCTCTAGCCTTACCACTCCCTAGTCATATGACTTTGGCTTCCATCAAAGATCATTTGAATGTAGTGGTAGTGGTTATGGTAGTGACTTTGGTGGTAGAAAAGAAACATTTTGGATCTCATTTGTGTTTGTAGAGAATTTGGGGTGGGGTATTTAGAAACAAGATGAGATTGATGCCTCCAATCCATCCTCATAGACTATATATCCGTGGGTCTAAGGGTGATTGGTCATTGAATCCATGGAGGAGTGAATATTAGAGTATAACTCATTGGGTGTGACATTGTTTGGTTGTGGAGGTAGTTGGTTATGGTTGTGCTTAGGCCTTATAAAGTTGGTCTTGATTCCCCATGTGAGAAACACTGATAATAAGACTCTCTCTTTCACATTTGCCTTGCATACTCATTATATTTAGTGTAAGACAAACTATAGGTGGGGAACTTTTTTTTGGTGATTAAACATGTGGGGGAATGATAATTTTTTATTTTTTTTAATTTAAAACTAATATATTGTGATTCAAAAATACTTGTAAAGGTTAAGACAATGGGTTATTTTTTTACTTTAGTTTGCTTAAGGAGATTTTTGGTTCCATGCTAGTTCCAATGAGTGGATGGAAGGCTAGGTCCACCTTAGCCACAATTTTTTTTAAATTTTTAGTGAATTTTTTATTAAATAGGCCTCATTTATGGGAAGTTAATTTTTTAATAAATTTTAATTGGTAGCTTAAAATTGAGTGTCATCTTTTTCAAAAGTTTAAATTTTTTCATTTCCCACACACTAGTTCTATAGACATTTTAAAACATACTAAAATAGAAAGTGTTTCATTTGGGAGGGTCTATTAACATTGGTTGTTTTGCCTTGTGCTTATAGTTTGTGGTGACATTTTAGTGATGATTCATTTGCTATGTTGTGATAATTTGTAAAGGTATTATTTATTATTTTGCATGTACCTTATCTATTTCATTTTTTAGAGATCAAAGGGTGAGGTTTGGTCTGACAAGAGATCAAACCCCCTCATAGGCAACATAACTTTCTTCTTACTTATTTTAGATTGAATTATCATCATTTCTCACACTCATGGATGAATTTTTAGCTAATTTAGACATCTTATTCTTGAGTGTACATTGTCACTACTAGGGGTTTCTTCTATTATGGGCCCTGTATTATACTTGGTGTACACACTATCTCGAACACATTTTTTATTGAACCTAATGTCCTTTTTTCATGTGTTTTGCACATTACTATTTTTGGCTTTCTATTCTTTTCTAGTGTGTTTATATACAATATGTCTCTTTTTTGCATTTACCACACTCTTTTATCAAACCACGACATGCATTAGTAATTTGACACACTGGTATTTGTCATGTCTCTTCGAGGCCCCTTTATTATCACCTCACCTTCTTCTATGGGGACACCTTTTTGATCCCTTATTTTTAGAGCACCTCTCTTGATGGATTATTTGACAAGTTGACAGTCTCCTCATTTGGAGCCATTCTAGTGAAGCCTAGTATCTTCCTTATTTCCATATGGTGTTTTTTTTGTATGGGTTATATTATACTCACACTAATTTATAAATTTCCATGGGGGGTTTGTTGATTCATCCTTATTTACCTTTATGTATTTTTGTGACCTGTTTTGGGAACCTTTTCACTTCTTTAGTTGTTTGTCTCTTCCATCTTATCCAGATCCATCTTTGAGAGAGATTTTTTATATTTTCAAAACCATTTCTTTTACAGTTTATAGTCTTCCACAATTTAAAATGTAGATATTCTAGTGAATCCCAGTGTCATCTTGTCTTATTTGATATTTTGACACTCTCTTTTAGTTTTAAATTAAGTTATTCTAATGTATACAATGTCATCTTATTCGATGTTTGATTAGTGGATTCAAACCACTTGTGCAGACCTTTTTCTTTCACTCCACCTATTCAGCAATATGGGAGGGTGTGATGTATATTTTTATTATTGGTGTTGATCATTCCTTGCACATGACATAATATTTTGTACTTTCATCACCACTAAAAATCTTCTTGATTGAAGCTATTCTAATGAAATCTATTGTTAGTTATTTTTGTGATGGAGTAGTGGATTTAGACCACTCGTGCAGATTGAGTTCCTTTATGACTTATGAGTACACGGAGTGAAAAATAATTTAAAATAATCTTTGTGGGGATTTATTTCTCTCTATTCTTATTTTCTCTCTTTAGGGGGGGAGTTTTTCTTATCGGTTTTCTCTATTTTCTCCACTTTATGAGAGTTATATGTATTTTGCACTTTTGAGTGTTTTTTTTAGATTACTCATTTGTACATGGGTATCTTATTGAGGAAATTTGTTTTAAGGAACCCATATGAGGATTTTTTACTTGACTCCATGGCCTTCTTGGTGATTCTTGAAATGCCACTAGTTTGGTATACCCACCAATGACACTAGTGTGGTAGCCCCACCAATCTTTATGCTTACTTCTTACAATCTTGTTGAAGGGTGTTCAAGTAATACTTCCTTAGGTTCATTATTCTATGTATTAATTTGGATTGTAGTGTTTATGTTTAGTGATCCTCATATTCAAAACCATTCCTAATTTAAATTTGTGGTTATCATGACTTAATATTCATGTACTCTGGCATGATGGCTTGGAATCCATGGGGACACATGACTTGACACTACATCTTATATTATTGGGCCCTAGCTTTAGTTGAAGGGTGGTTTTAGAGTGTCTTATTACTCATTATTGATAGGTTATAAATTGGTCATTGGTTTTTACATAGTTTTGTCCTATGTGGGGATTTGCCCCACATTGCCTAGTTTAGCTTGTATCTTATTTTGCCTTGCCTATTTAAGAAAGGGATCTTATTTTTAATATACATGTTTTTTTAAATATTTTTAGATCTCATTTGTGTATAAAAATTATTTTTTTTACAATTGGTTTTATCCTTTTGATTGTATGTTGAAGAATCAATAGTTGTAGTAATGAGCCATTGGAGATATCTTGGCTGAAGATTTTTTATAACTCTTTCATGCATCTCAATCCAAAGACTCAATCATTTTCGAACTATAAATATTCCTTGTGTAGGGTGGGGGAATAGGATGAGGTTTGGTTTGTGATTGGTGGATAATATGATGGAGTGGACATGGTAGAAGGTGTGATATAGTTCTTAGGCACTAAATAAATTTGATGTATAAAGGGAGGAAAAAATATTTTATTTTTTAATTTCATGGAATGGGTCTCTCTTCCTAGAAATTTTTGTTATACTTTATTCATTATAAACTCTAGAATTATGAATGTCTCCATTCACTTTTTGAGGTTAGGGTGTGGTCATACAACTCCTACCATGGAATGTTTTTGCACTAGTGGATTGAAGGAACTATCTTTTTATTCATTGTTTTCCATGATAAGAGGCTCCCCCAAGGCTTTCTCTTTGATATAGGCCCCTTGTGCAATTTCCCCTCTATGATCAACTCATTTTTATCTATAGTTACTTCTATATTCAGTGTTGTAAGAACAAATATTTTATTTTGGAATTTCATAGCATGGTTTTATCTTCATAACAATTGTTATTTTTATTCCTCAACTATAACCTCTAGAATAATGAATGTCTCCATTAAATTTGTGAGGCTAAGTGTGGTCATACAGTTCTTACCATGTGAGTTTTTTGCCTTAGTGGCTTGAAGGAAATATATTCTTATTTACTAATCTCTATGATAAGAGGCTCCCATAAGGCTTTTATTTTACCTTGGGCCCCTTGTGATATTTTTTCCATTGTGTTCATCCCCTTTGTAACTATAGTTACTTATACCTTTAATGTTGATCCCTATGCCTCTTCCTAAAATAGGTATTTCCCTCTACACTTTTCCTCCTCATCTCGTGTTCTTGTATCCAGTATGTTATGCCCTGACACACACACACCCCATTTTTAAATTTAAATAGGGACTCATTGTTAATTGAATATTATTATTAAGTGTCTTCTAAGTCAAAAGTATATGACATAGAGTTTGAAAGGTGAAAAATTAAGGGATTTATGTAATGATGAAATGAGTTTGTTTAACTCTTTTGATCTATGTTGTTTTATTGATTCAATTAAAAGGATATGCTTCAAATGTTTGTAGAGTGTCTAAAATTTATGAAGGAATTTAAGTTGAGTATAAGCCATGTTAAAGGATTTATTTTTCATCTTCAATTTTAACTTATGATTATAGATGCTTAATGTATGATATAATGACTAATTGAGTTGATGTGTTTTTATTTAGTTGTGTCTTTGTATATGTTATTTATTAAAAAAGTTATTATATGCTTAGGTGTCTCTTAGGCCCTCTTATTCTCTTTCTACATAACATTGATTCACTAGATTAGAGCCTAAGTAAGGAACACAAATTTCCCAATAGTGATGTCAACACAATGTTTTTTATGGAGTCACCTAGGTAAGTAGATCATTAGGATCATTCCAAGAATTATCATCTCTCTAGTTAGGAGGTGATGTTGGTATTAACCTATATATGGAAAGTCCCAAGCAAGTGGAGTAGAGATATCCATCCACATGTCATCATCTTGCTAGCTGAGAGGTGACATCATCATGGACCTTTGTATAGATAATCTTGGGTAAGTGGAGTAGTGAGAGCCATGCACATGTCATCATCCTAGTATCCTAAATCTGATGTCAACATGGACATCTATATGAATAATCTTGGGAAAATAAAAAATTGAGAGTCATATATGTGTCATCAAACCTTTCACTCATGATCTAAGAGATAAAACATGGCATGCTATAACTTAGCTAGGATTGAAATAATGACACATAAACACGTGTCCTCTAAAGCTGCATAAGGTAATAATGAAGACATAAAAACCAAGACCAAGAGAGAAAACACGAGACATATATCATATTAGGATGACTAATCACCCAAAAGAATGCAAAAAAAGCCACATGGTAGTAAAATATGTATAAGTCAATATTATGAAATCCAAATGCAAACAATAAATAGGGAAAAGAGTGAATGCCATCAATACACTTAATTTAATTGAACTAAAAAATTAATACATTAATTTATGAAAACCAACATATCTAAAGTAATATATTTTGAATTTCCATTTTCAATCCAATTACATTTCCTCCAAGCTATCAAGAGTAATATGAATTTCTAGATCAAGGTCAAAATACAAATCCAAAACTCCATTACAACTATATAAATTTATAGAATTTTCACGTCGTAAAGAATTTTTAGACAACATCAATGGATTCTTCATCTCACATCCCAATACCCTATACATACTCAATTCTAAGGTCAATTAAATACACAAATACAATGTTTGATTCGGTAACTTTGAACAATGAGTTCAAACACTATTATGTTATTTGGGATATAATCGACATAGTCAAACCATACAAAAACAAGGATAAATTCTCCATTTTCATAATAAGATATAAGAATGACCTCTTAGCCATAAATCTAGTTAGCCCTCACAACATAGTAACCAAGCCATATGTAGTGTCCTGTATTGACATAATATTTTATTTATTTATGAATGGCAAAGTTACTAAGAAGATATTATAATTTAGGCTTGGAAAAACACCAATTGCATACATCAATGGGAATGTTTTTTAGGGGTATTAAAGGTTTTCCTTCCCAAACATGTCATATAAGTAAGACATGGTGAGTTCATGGATTCTTAAGAATAACATCAGTAACAAGATATAAGAATGGGATAGTAACTTAAACAACTTTGTAGTTCAGGGACCTAACTCAGCTATCCACATTTTGGTCTTTAGACCAAGGGTGAGAATCACCATGGTCCTATTAAATGGAAGATATGTTTTTTAAACAATAACTTATGTCAATGAGGTATGGGTCCTTTTACTAGATATGATTTTGAATTCCAAAAAAATCATTTCATTAAGGGAGATCATCATCTCCAATTTGTTTTTAAAACACACAAACCCTGGAAGTTCCCCATATTAGAATTTCTACATGATGTCCTTTGTAGTATATGTTGTGACCGTAAATATAAATTCATATTATGAGAAGACCTAGAAAACATATCTTGATTACCTTAAAAATAAGATATGTGATGATTTTAATTTTATTCATGTGTATAGATGTAGGAAGAACATGAAGAGGCTCACTAAGACTTTTAATCCATTATGTATCAAGAAATATATGGGAAGAATATTCTAAGGCTATCTGGCCTTATTTATAAAACTATTTGAAAGATAGATAGATAATGGTTGTAACCTAAGTGTATATTTATTATAATTAAATAAATATATTCACATATTTTATACTTACCAAGGATTGTGCTTGATAAGGGAGCTAAATAAGAGATCACTACCAAACTAACAAATAGTGTTGATGCTAACTTAATGAAATCCAAGAAAGGATTCCATCAAACTATTCTTATAATTGGAAGGATTCAATACATAAGGTGGTATCACCTCCAATTGGGTGGAAATATTATTGTAAATTATGGGTTGAAATAGACACCTTTCAAACACTAGGACCCAAGAAATAATTTGAGAGAACACATCAAAAAATATGAAAGAAAAGTAAGGATCAACTATGGGCACCAATTTTATGACCATGACAACATATTTATGAATGTTAAATATGATTATAAAGTGGATATAAGTATTTTTAGGGCCAACATGTCTATGATTGTGGTACAAAGTATTCAATATGATTATAGCATGACCATAGAGGATTTTGAAAAGATTTAGAAGTATTAGAGGGTTTTTAAACCTGTTTATGGACACCCTCCTCAAGTAGAAGAAGAAATTCAAAAGCAAGCTAGTCCATTAGAGGAAACATAAATTGGATAAGGATTTTTAACACCTCAAAGCTCCCCTATACACAAAGATTATTATACTTCACCATAACACATTATGGAGGAACCTCAATGTAAAACTGAAGAGAAAATACATTTTCTCTAGCTCTGGTTTTATCCATGCTTCCTTTTCCTCTATTAATCATTGCACAATAAGTAATTTTTCCTTCCTTTATATCTCAAGTTCATGTTATTTATCCTCCTATATCTCCACCAATAGTAATGCCCAATTCCCTTGGGTATCCATCATCATCAACACCTACTATGAAACTTACACCACCATTGGTAGTACTTCAGTCCACTGAATGGGTTGTTATCTCCACAACTATAATTCCTATAGTGGTTACCACTCTTCCATCTCCATCACCTCCTACTACCAATATAGTCTCTCCATATCCCATTCTATCTTCTATTGGTCTAGTTTATATTTTTACAAAATAATAATGGAATATACAATGAATTTAAAGACCCCTCCCATTTCACTTCAAAATGTGGAAGTAGAGGACAAGTAAGATGTTTCTATCAAGGAAAGAAAAATGAGAAGAAAGGGTGATCTAGGGTTATAACCTATGTAAATTTATGATAGTGAGGAGGGAAAAAAATAAGGGGGATGAAGAAGAGTGGGTCTCAAAGACTAAACTAGAAGAGATATAATATTTTCATGAAACCACTTATACAAAATAAGATGATGAATGGTTTACTGACAAAAGCACCCAGTTAGGAGGGACATAATTACTATAAGAATATGATAAAGTTAACCAAGGATATTGTAAATTTGGGATTACTAAATTTTTTTTAGATAGAGAAGGAAATGTAGAAGGAGAGGTAGAATAAAAGCTACATATTACAACATAGGGTCCATCCCCAACTATACCTCCAAACTCTCCACCTAAAATCACTGTAATGGAAACTATAACAACCAATACCCCAACTATCTCTCCCTTGGAAGTAAGTCCTCCAAGTACAAATTATTTAAACACTCCCTCAATTATTTAAACTAATAGTGATGTATATTATTTAGATTATTTTCATTTTTTAATCCAAATAATCTAGCCATAGGTAGCTTCAATGCCAATTTTTCACACTGTAGCCCAACTTACTACCAAGGGCCCTATCGACATTATTATTAAAAATGGGGATTCATACACTAATGTTAATCTCTATTTTAAAAACTTTTTGATCACCCCAGTAACCTAATAATTATTTAATAGAACTATTCCATGTTTCCCTAAGCTAAGGAAAGGGCTAAATTTTAAAAACCTACCACACTAACTACCTCCCTTAGGCTGAGTACATAGTTAGAGTTGTCTATTAGCCAAGAATTATTATTGAGTTTATATTATTAGAATAGTATATATAATATATTTTATTTTGGGACAAGACAAATCATCCATAAGTCACCTCCTCTTCTGCATCATCACCTGTATCACTTACCATGTCACCATGAATAGTGACACATGAATAGTTGTAGTGAATAATACATATGAATAGTAAATTGTGAATAATGTTATAACACACAATTATTCCCTTACAACACCAAACTTAGACTAGGGTAATTAAATAGGCTATTTTTCTTCTTCATGTGTCACATTTAGGAAAAAGGGATATTACAAATCTTCCCTTCCAAAAGATTGCTTATTGTCAAGCAATCAAGTTTACTTCCTAAGTTCAAACACTAAAATCTCAAAATAATATACAAAAATCTTCACCATATCTATACTACACCACTTTTATATAATCATGGAATGAAATCCATTCACCAAGGGATTCTATATCAATCTCTCTCTATATCAACTACAACATCTACATCTACACCACATGCTTGGGATGGGATATGCATTAATAACGTTGCCTTCCACTTGATGAGTTCAAGAGAATCACTCTTCATACCTTCAAATGGAATCTCCTACAAATTTAAAAATTAAAAGTGCATTAATATTTTATAAATGTGTGGCATAATCTCCTGGTATCAGCTTCAATTTTCCCTAATTTTACTACACCACTCTGATTTGATGAAGAATTAGATGACCTACACCAAATGATGCTATAGTAAAAACTATTTTCATAACATTCCAATATAGATTAGAATCATATCCTTTCTCCTTATCTTGAATCTTAGTAATATCTTCATCTATCTTATTTATCTATATGGTCTTTGAATTAACTTCTCCTTCATTGGGCATGGTTGTGTTATGTACCTAGGGATATGCTATATTAATGTATATGGGTTGATGGAGATGTTGACATGTGGCACACATTCCCCTTAGTTATTTATATGGGTATAATATATTAGGATAATGGAGTAACTTGTGGAATTAGTGCATTGGGTAATGGTCATTCTACATTGGGATTAAGAGGTTACCCATCCATTAGAGGTCTATGTAAAGGAGGTGAATATAATTATAAAGGTATCAAGTAAGCATTGAGTCTTCTATTGTAATAAGATAATAGAGGTTTTCCCCTCAAAGAGACATTGTGGAGTTATTCCTTCCTAAAGGAGTAATGTTGGTATTTCCCTACCTTAAGGGTATTATGCATATATTGAATATTTGGACATCTTGGTCCACCAATATCAATTGTGTTGAATTGATCTACATTTATTATGCATTATTTATAAATATTATAAGTGTGGATCATAACAAGTGGTGTCAAAGCTTTGATTTGAGCAATTCGTGTGGAGTGAAACATTAGTTTTTTGGAATCATCAATATATTTTCATTGGTTCTAAATTTTGGCACAATTTTGCTCAAGATATGGAGAATATTTTAAAGAAGTCACAGTAAAAAAAAAATCAAGATTTTTTTATTAGTTTTGAGGTAGTTATTGTTATTTTAGGGTTTTTACTAATTTCATTATATCTTAAGAAATATAAGGAATTTTTCTTTGAAATTTATACTGAAGCTATAAGAAGATACAAATAAATTACAGTCAAAATTTTAGAATTTTTCAAATTATTTTGAGTTATTATTATGATTTTATTATTTTTCATATATTTACTTTACAAGTCAAAAATTATGGAATTTTTTCACAATTTTTTTTTAATAAATTTCCAATATCATAAGAGGAAGCTATATTAAAATTTTGGGACTATTTTTATATGTTTTGAATGGGTTATTGACATTGTAGAGTTTCACAAACCCTAGTTTTTATTTTTGAATCATGAAGTTGCAAAAAAATTTAGGGGAGGATGACATGGATGCTAGAGAATGGTGGATCCTTTTTAACGATCATAATTTTAAAAAAAATTGGCAAAGAAAATTGTCTCTTTTTTAATCTAGACCTGCAATTCATTGGTTTGATCATTTGAGCTTTGTACAAAGGTTTTCTTCATGGAAAGAAATGGAACATATATTCCTAGATCATTGGGATATAAAAGAAAAGAGGATGAAAAATAGGAAGAAAATAATTTTGGTAATGAAGAAGAGAATGAAGCTACTGAAAAAGAAAAATTAGTGGAAGAAAATATTGAAAATGAGGAAGAACATACAAATGAAGAAGAAGAAGAAGAAGAGGAAGAAGAAGAAGAAGAAGAAGAAGAAGAAGAAGAAGAAGAAGAAGAAGAAGAAGAAGAAGAAGAAGAAGAAGAAGAAGAAGAAGAAAAGGGTTCAAATAATTTGGCTCCAAATAAATCTAAGTCAATTTTTAAATTTCATGGATGCATTTAAAATAAGAAGGTTGTTGTTTCCATAAACCCCACCAGTAAGTATAACTTCATCAACATGAAAGTAGCCAAGCATCTACATGTTCAAGCAAAGAATATCTAGGAGGTTCAAGTAGATGGTAAGAATATTTCAATGTTTGAATATTTGAAAATCATTATGGAAAAATATGTTTTGCATTCATATTTTTATGCTTTGGATATGGATGATATGGATATAGTTCTTGGATATCCATGGTTAGAGACTTTGTGAACAATCAATATTAATGTTCAAAAAATGTTCATGAAGTTGTGGTATAGAAAAAAGAAGGTCACTTTACAGGATATCATAGTGGAAAAGGAACCAATAAAGGTAAGGAATATCATGAGGATGAGATTGAAAAAAGTGATGAAGAGCATGAGGAAGATTTATGTGACATAGATAAAGACACACTACAATTAGAAATGAACACTTCATCTACTCAAGAGACAAAGAAGGAATAAGTAGAAGTGGTAGAAGAAAAGGTGGAAAAGGTTGAGGTATATAGACACTTGCATCATCATGAGAGGAAACAACCATCGATAAGGAAGTGTCACATCAACAATCATTTTAGTTATACAAGAAATCAGATTTTTAATTAGTATGACTATTCATAAAAGCCAAAAAGGAATTACTATGGTCAAGTATTGAATTAGAGTAGTGCAATAGAATATGGTACATGGAATGAAAAGTGAAATAATTATGCATGGACACCAAAGTAGTATAATTATGATCATGAACAGAATTAGAGGAACACAATGGAATTTGGCAATAAGTTTAAAGACTTTTCACCTGCCAACATCACATATGGATGGCTAGATGATTGATATTGGTGAAAAGTGTGTAATGATTTGAAGCACACTCATTATTTAGTTTCTTCCTATGTTTTGGGGATGAAAGATATCAAAGAGGGAGGTAATTCCACATACCTAGGGATATGATATGGTACTATATATGGGTTGATGGAGATGCTAACATGTGGCACACATCCCCATTAGTTAGTTATATGGGTCTAATATACTAGGATAATGGAGTAACTTGTGTAATTAGTACAATGGGTAATGGTCAGCCTACATTAGGATTATAAGGTTACCCATCCATTTTAGGTCTATATAAAGGAGGTGAATATCATTGTAAAGGTATCAAGTAAACATTGAGTCTTCTATTGTAAGAGGATATTTAAGGTTGTCCCCTAAAAGAGACATTGTGGAGTTATTGCTTCTTAAAGGATTATTGTTGGTGTTTCCCTACCTTTAGAATATTCTACATATATTGAATATTTTGACATCTTAGTATACCAATATCTATTATGTTGAATTGATCTACATTTATTCTATATTAATTCTAAATATTATAAGTGTGGATTATAATAGGTTACATCATCAAACTATTCCTCTTTCTCTTGGTATGTAAACAAGGTCTCTTCTATAGAATTCTCTGAAAACTCCAACTAGTACTCATCGTTGGGATGATATAGATGATCCATGCCAAGATTTGGCTTCTTAAATTTTACATCTTTAATTTGCCCATTTTTAAAGATAATATGTAGTTGTTCTTGGCACAACTCTTATTTGACACACTACTACAAATGAACATTCACTTGCACATCTTCTTTAGAATGAGATTATTCCCATGATCTATCATCCTCTCTTGTCTCCATTTTAGATTGAATACACTCACCAAAAGATGGACCTGCACATTGAAAAGTCACATTATGGGAGATAAAATCTCCCTCAAAAAATTCATCAGTTGTTTCACCATGCCCTAAGGACATGTTATCCAATTCCTACTCATTTATGGATGCATCACATGATTCTTGTTCTCTTTCCATCTCTTCATGGTGAGGTATTTTTAGATCATGAGACTCTTAAGATGTATTTGAATCTGAGTCTATTTCTAAAATAACCTCAACACAATGCACTTGCCCATCTGTAAGGCATGTATGTCTTATAGTCCATTGATCTTTACAAGATAAACAATGTTTCTTCCTCCTAAGCTTGTTCTTGGTTTCTTCATCAAACTTCTTGTGCACATTTATAAGTTCATAATTTTATGTTGGTGTAGGCATATACTTATTCCCATGTGAGGTATTTAAAGGTATAATAGTCTCCAATTTTTGTAACCATGGAAGAGTTATCTTCAAGAATTTTTAAAAAGTAAATTCAGGGTTTTCATCATATGTGGGAAGCTTTCTTGAATGATTTTGATTGATCCTTCTTCTTATTGTCCCACACTTACTTTCTATGTTAGAAAAATCTTAGAGGGATAGGGTAGCTTACACTTCTAGGCTTAGATTATAATATATTTCATTGTAGGACTCATAATTAAGTCTAATTTGTTGTTACTACCATTTCATGTTCCTTATAACTTTGTCAACCAAATATTTTTGCAAACATAAACCTCACAAGCTAGTAGAATACATAGATCTGATATCACTGTAATATCCCAAACTAGGAATATTACTGAAAACATTCACACTAACATAATAAAAACTCAACAATAATACTTTGATACCACATTATTATCCCTAAGTGGGAATATAATTGAAAAAATTAAAACCATAAAATCCACACACAACACTTATGATCTAATACCACTAAAATTTCCCAAAGTGGGATATTTTCTAAAACACTATAAAACTATAATAAAATCAACTCTTACAAACTATACAAGCTCCAATACCACTGTAATATCCATTTTAAAGATATTTGTTAAAACATGCTAACAAAAAATCACACTATACTAATATAAAAATAGACTCACTCTTATACTCAAATATGAAATTGATACCATTCAATCTACATATAAATAAAATATGGGATTCTCCCATGAGCAACACAATATACTTCTATTAAAAATAATATTTTTTTGGGACAATATTCATAAATAACAACTCTTTTAGAGAATGATTACAATTCTAATATATATATATATATATATATATATATATATATATATATATATATATATATATATATATATATATGGAATACTTACATAGAATGTAATACCACAAACAAATCTATAATACACACTTCCAAATACAAATCACACTTACAATTCTTCAATCTTCACTATAAACTCTAAAACAACACACACACTGAACATTAGGACTCTAAATCTTCTTAAATCACCTTCACAATCTCTCAATGATATTTTCCTACTGAATCAAAGGGGTTTCATCCTATGATTCTAGAGATTAATCGGGTTTCATCAAATGATCTAAATCTTCAATGGGTTTTCATCTAAGGAAAATGAACACAATTCAAACTTAAAAAATTGGGGGTTATACACAAGATGATTTTACAAATGAGAAAGATCTCTTTATAGATAAATTGTTCTGGGGAGAGATGAGGGGAGGAAACTTTATCCTCAAGGGAAAAATGCATCACACTTAATGGCACCACTATTCCTAAATAGTGATCAACTTGGAGTCTTGTTCAAGGGTCAAAAGTGGATTCCCCATTTTTTACAAATCTTCCTCCGTATGTATATGCCTCTAAAATTGTGTCCCACTCACACATGTGAGCTAATATAGAATAGTGCATTATGTTTCCCACTTCCTAATATTCCCAGACAATGAGTAATTAGTTTTTAACTTCTCCTCATCATTCAAATAAAACATTTATCCAAGTGGGGTGCCCCAACTATTCACCCTTATCTTTATTCAACATGTGAGTCACAAAATTCGAATAGAACTTCACATACACTAGATTATATGTATATATGTATGTATGTATGTATGTATGTATGTATGTATGTATGTATGTAATATATTTTCTTGTGGTCTAAGCCAGCTGATACATAAGTCACCTCCTTTATTACATCATCACTTTCCATGTCAGCATGAATAGTGACACATGAATAGTGCTAGTGAATAGTACATAATAAATACCCATAAGTCTCCACACAACTTCAATAGATATCCTACAAACAACACACACTAGATCAACAAATCTGATGCATAATCACATAATGCTAAAGATAATATTCATTAACAACCAACTCTTACATTAAATATTAATTACAAATGTTGGTATATAGAAGAAATACTCACAAATCTCCAAAACTATGTTGAAAACTCTTCACAATACACACTCTACAAACTAGAATTTTGGATCTACAACACGAAATCACATTCACAAAATCTGAGTGAGATTTCCATACTAAATCAAAGTGGTTTCTTCCAATGATTCTATAAATCACTTAGGTTTCATCCAATGAGGATGAAATAATGAACAAAATTCAAACTTATAAAATGGGGGGTTACACAAAAGATGAATTTACAAAGGAGAGAGCTCCCTATATAAATAGAAATTATGGAGAGAGATGAGAGGAAGAAACTTCATCCTCAAGGAAAAAATGTGCCATTGTTAGTGACACCCCTATTCCTAAATAGTGATCAACTTGGCATCTTGTTTAAGGTTCAAAAGTGGATTCCCCACTTTTGACAAATCTTCCTCCACATGCATATGCCTCCAAAATTGTGTCTCACTCACACATGTAAGCTAATATATAATATTATATTATGTCTCCCACTTCACAATATTCTTAGATATGACTAATCAGATTTTGACTTATCCTCATCATTTAAATCAATCATCTTTCCAATTGGGGCACCCCAGTTATTGACCCTTGTCTTTAATCATCATGGGAGTAATAAAAGACAAACACAACTTCACATGCTCTATATTATATGTGTATAAATATAATAAATTTTATTATGGGCCAAGCCACCTCATCAACAAGTCATTTCCTCTACTACACCATCACCTACATCAATTACCACATCACCATGAATAGTGAAATGTAAATAGTTCTAGTGAATAGTACATACAAATAGTAACATATGAATAGTGTTTTAACACACAATCATTCCTTTAAAACACCTAATTTATCCTATGGGAATTAAATAGGATAGTGGTCTTCTTCATATGTCATATTTGGAAAAAGGGGACATTACATGATAAAAATATAGGGAATGAGTCAATACATGCTAAGATTAGAGATACATTAAGCATACACAAGAAATTAATGGATAACCTTCCTTAGTTGTTCAAAATAGCTCTTATTTATTTTTAAACTATAAATATCAACTTCTAAACAAGTCATGCACTTTACCTAAAAATGGAATCTACCAAGAAAGTAGCTCCAGTATTAGGGGCCATGCCTAATTCTCCTCAGAGTGCTCAACTTCTCAAGTACACACTAGTGTAACCCAAAGTGGGCATGCATATATGCCACTTCTAATGACTATAACCATAACTACATTGGTAATTACTATAGACATATCTAGATTTCTAATTTCTACTCTAGTTACAACACAAGTTATAAGTTTAGTTCTACCAAGTTCAACATCTACTTTAGTTATGTAATTTTTTTTTCTTTTATAAGTATTTCCATTAGCACTTTATAAATATACATATGTATTTTCATGTTCTATTTGAGATGGAACTGTTAGTTTTTTAATTTATTTAACTTGTATATATTGTACTTTATATAAATAATTTTATTTTTTGAGTAATCATTATTGTACATACAAACTCTACATGAGATTAACATACAATATTATTTTTAGATATGTATTTTTATACTTCACTTGAGAGATGAGGCACTTCCCATCCCAATATTATTTATACTTGTATCCTCCTATTATAAATGGATCAAAATTTTGGTTTTTAGGGTTAATAGGAAATTATAAGTTCTATAATTTAGTATTGATGTGCAAACCTGATTCATCTACAAAATTTTGGATTGTGTAAGAAGTTATATTATTTTAGTTTCTTAGTTTTTTTGTGTGCATGAGTTATCCATTTAATATACAATTAATATTATTGATCTATTATTTATCTAAATGCCTTTTACATATGAATCATAATCCCCCTGTAGATGTGATATTACAATCTAACAAACATGGCAATATTTGATTCGATGTGTTTAAGTATGTTATATTTTGGTTATCTTTAGATCCTAATTATGTTTGATTTTTGGTGTGATAAATTAGACTAAAATAAATACTATAATTTGATTCCATATCCAACCTATAGATAAAATTTTGGTCAAAAAAAGTTTCATTTAGTATGGTCCACAAGCCTCCTTTCCTACCCTACCTTTCCCTTTTTTTGAGTTTCTTTGGATCCTGCCCACTTTAGGTTACATCAATAATTAGTCCAACCATATCAATTATATTAAAATTCATCCATACCCAACCCATCCATGGTAAATAAACTATTTCACTCATCGATATTCTACCAATAAGTTGTTTAGAAAATGGAATAACTAATAACTCATGCCTTTGAGTGAATAATTTTCACTGATCCTAAAATGTTAGAGGCTACCTTATAAAATTATATGGGGTGTGCATAACACCCATATAAATAATAAAAATAAATTTGTTTTATGAGGTAATGCACCTCTTAATTTATTTTCTTTGAAAAGAATCACTTGAGTTGTATTGAAAATAATCTACATATTAACAAGGTTAACCTCAGACACTAACTTACTATTCCCACCTTTAGAAATTCATAGAAAAGTTAGGTCTAAAAAAGGAGTTAGGAAAGGCCCCTGGGCTCATTCATTCTCAACAAGTAGACAACCCCATCTTTCACTATTCCCAATGGCCCAAACCCAATCTCTAGATCTAACTTGGATGATTGTCTCTACTATCAATATTATTGGGGTTATCCATGACATACCTTAAAACCCTAAGAAATACATTCATTCCTTTTATATATTGAGAGGAAGGAATTTTGAAGAAAATGTTAAGTCCTTTAAAACATCTTTAGGGATATTGAATTTATCCCATAAAGACATGGAATGTAGACTATTTCCCTTCACATTTATAGATGCAACCTATGACAGGTTTCTTAATGTCCTAGAAGGTTCAATCACCTCTTCAGAAGAATGTCAAAACACATTTTTGACATAATTTGGCTATGTCACTAGTGCAAGTGTTGTTTAGAAACACTTTGTAAGAATTTAAAGAAATCCAAATGAGCCAATCTAAACCTTCAATGTTATATTTTAAAAGATGTACAACTGACTTGAGACCACCTACAAACCTAATGAAGTGTTAACCCTCAATATGTATAAGAATGCTCTGGGCCTTATGACTACTACCTTTATATGCAGAGATGTCACAATTGATAATCCACCTTTGGCTTATGTTGAAGTTATCAATATAAATAAATAATTAACCCTTCAAATGTAATTTTTGGCCCCACTCAGTTTTGGTCTTATTTTATTGGCTTTTATTCCAATTCCAGATGCAAATCAAAATAGTTTGGCTAAAAACCAAAACTAAATGTATAATTAGTTGCCTTTAACCCATGCTCCCCCAAACCAACATCTTGGATTTTTAAATAATTATGTGCCTAGGTAAAACCATCAAAACCTGAATCAATCATTGATACCAATAAATACTACTATGTCATAGGGTACTAATTCTGATTCCATAAAAATATAATCGGTATAAATCAAGTGGATGGTGAATAAAAAAAATAATGGGTTTTAAAAAATATATAAATGATGGGTAACATTAGAGGATAGAATAACAATCAAAACTTATGATTCTAGGGGTACAATAGACCTTTTAACAAGTTTGGGAATAATATAGAACAACAACCACTTAACAAGATGCCAAAGATAAACATCATGGAAGTATCCATTTTAAATTGATGATTAATTCATAACACTACACAATATGGTGAGTTATACTACATCAGGTCCTTCATAGCCTTCAAGATCTTCCAGAATGATATGGATATAAAGGAAGGTTTTCTTAGTTAGATAGAACCATATTCCCCTACTGATCTAGGATTTTTTATTATAATAATGGTATTCAAGACATATGATCTCTATTTTTCAATAGATGATGATAATGATCTAGAGGATAATACATATGAGACCCATGCATTCCAATATTTTGAAAATAATAATTACAATTTGAGGAGAAATCAGCTTGTTACTACTTCAAGTCCTCTAAATAATAATGTTATTACTCCTCTAGATTCGTATCCTAACAACAATCCACCTCTCTTAGGATGGATGAGTAATTACATAGTGCAAAACCATAAAGTAGGGTTGGGTACAAAAATTTTGAGGACATGAAGAAGATCAAGGCCAATATTAGTTTCAAATAACTAACTCAAATCACCAAATAAAGATAATTATTTATCAAATCCTTGACTAGGATATCCTCTACTTCAGACAAATCTGAATCTATGCATATAAATGTGATGGTATTTAAAGATAACCTTTAAGCACTACCATTTTATTAATTTTTTGAATGTTCAAAAAGAATGTGCATAACATTTTGGTTGACTCAGGCACCTCGACCAATGTGATGCCAATGACTATGTGCAATAAGTTAGGTTTGAATTTGGATAATTCAAAGAGGGTGGATATATAATTAGACAAGTATTATGTCCCATGTGTTGGAGAATTAACAAATGTATGGAATTAGTTATCATATGAACCACACATGCAATATATCATCAACATCTTAGTCATCAACATTCTAGAAGCATATGTCATGTTGTTGGGTTGAGATTGGTCCACAACACTAAATGGATACATGGCCACTAAATTTTCACACATGTAGTTTCCATAGAAAGGAGTAGCCAACAAGATTTATGTGGATATAGAACCAAAAATTAAACACTATATTATTAAGTACAACACCACTAATAATAAAGTGGACTTCATGTCTTCACATGTAGGAGTTTATAAATTCACCACTAAAAAAGAGATACTTGAATAATAATTTAAATATCTATGTCAATTGTGGACTCTTTACTTCAATGGAGCTAAATTAAAACAATGTTCTAGTGTCAGTCTAGCCATCATAGACCTGGATAGTAAGCAGTACCTAGTTATTTACATGTTACAATTCCCTCAACCAATAATAGATTAAATTATAAAGCTCTAATCCTTAGTCTATAATTTTCACTAAATAACAATGTTAATCAACTAAAAATATTTAGGAACTTAGAATTGGTTGTTAACCAAATCAGAAACAAGTATCAATGTAGTCTCATTTACTTAAATAAGTATAAACATAGATCATGGGGCTTGATTGATTATATCAAAGGATTCCTCACTAAATCCATCCCAAGAGAAAAACATTATACTGTAGATTCATTGGGAACTTTAGCTACTAATATGGAACCACTCTAGGAGTCTAATATGCATAAGTTCTTAGTGGATATGGTTCCTTTCCCCTCTATGCTAGATAATGTGGACAACTTCTAGGTGTTCAAGGATGACCATTAGATCATGTAATTAATGAATAACTTTGGAGTTTTTGAGGCTATGATAATAGATGAGAAATACATCAAACCCATGTATGGTGAAGACCTTAAAGAAGATGGAATTTTAAAATTGAAGGAGAAACATGTCCCTTTGGGCATGGTCTCCTTGGAGTGAGATTTCGATCTAGACCCCAAATCTTAGAAGTAGAAATAATCAAAGGCAATTGAATCGACTTTAGTCAATGAAAATTTATGCACTAACCAACATTATCAACATGTCAATATAGGCATGTTTTGTACTAAAATTAAGAAATAAAATTTGAGGGAAATGATGGTAGAATAGAAAGATGTGATAGATTAGACATATAAGGACATAAAAGTCTTCAACCCTAGATTCATTACACAAACTATCTTGTTGAGTCTAGATCATAATCTTTTCAGGCAAAGCTAGATTCCAATAAATACAATTATGGAATCTCTAATTTAAAAGGAATTACAAAATTAATGGAGGACAAAATTGTCTTCCCAATTGAGCACTCTACTTGGGTATCAAATTTGGTTCAAGTTAGGAAAAATAATGGAGAAATCTAACTCTATGTCAATTCCAAGAACCTAAGCAGAGTGTTAGAGAAATACAATTACCTTATGCTTTCATTAGATGAGGTAATTAAAATGGTGAGTGGATCAGATTGATGTCCTTCATGGATAAATTCTTTGATTAAAATTAGGTACTGGTAAATTTAGAGGATCAGATGAATACTACCTTCAAAACAAAGTGGGGGACTTTTACATATAGAAGGATTTCATTAGATGCACACAGACTTAGTGGAACTGTCCAACTATAAAAGGGTCATATAGAGTCTATCAAAATCCCTTTAGATTGGAAACTTGACTGGTTAAAAAATGTTTCCTCAAAATTTAAAGGTCAAGCTACTGTGCATAAGAGTGATGGTAAAACCACCAACATTCTTCCCAGATCTCTTTTTGGTAATAATTCTTCTATTCTTTCTCCTTCTCAACCCTCTACCTCTTCCTCTCGAAGAGTTATAAAAATAGGTCAGATTTTAATAGAAGACAAAGAGATCAATCAAGGACCTGATCCAAAAGATCAGTTACCTTGCACATTAATGGATATTCCAAGAGAAGATACCTTAGAATTTTATACAGATAATAAGGTCAATTTGTATAAAGGTGGAAGATGGCCACCCCATAAAGTAATATATAAGCAGCTTGAAGGAATTATCCAATATTTTTTTGCTACTTATCAGGTAGAATTTGAACCTTCAAATGAATTTAAACAAAGAAACTATATGGCTAGATTTAATTCCCATCTCTCAAAATTTTTTGATGACCTTTGTAAATATGATTGCAGAGCGAGACAAATGGCTGAGAGCTAAAAGGTATAGGAATCCATAAGTAGTATGCAGTTATAATACAATATTTCTCTATTGCTTATCAAGTAGATATTGAACCTTCTAATTAATTTAAACATAGAAATTATGTGTCCAGGTTCAATTCTCATCTATCAGAGAATTTTGATGATCTCTGTAGAGATGTAATATACATCCAGAATAATATAGATAAACTCACTATTCTTGAAGACAATACCAATGCCCTATGTACAAATTTGCAAAGCCAATTGTCTTCTATTGATTCTAAATTAGTAGCTTTAGATGAAATCCTTGAATGGCTTGTAAAATAGTATCAATAGGTAGAACCCTTTGCTAAAACCCTAACCTATAGAGCTAATCTCAGTCCCAATTTTAAACCCCACAAAAATAACCCAATACTACACTGATGCAAAGGACACATGTCCAATTACAGCCTTGGTACCTTAATATTGATGATTTTTTAAATCCCTTAAATGAGATTTTAGCATGGTGTAATTCTATGAGAGTCATCACCATCAATTCTCATTTAGATCCAGTAGGTACTACTAATTTTGCTTCTAAATTATTTTGGGGAATTGTCAATCAATAGTGGGATTCCATGACCAAAGCAAAACAGTTTGAAAGAGTAGATAGCCAGCCTGATCCTTTAGCTACTTTATTTCATTTATTAATCAATGAGTTTGCTCCTCTGGTTTCAAATCATGAACTAAAATCTAAGAAATGGATTTTAAAGATGGAGCTTTGTGATCTAAAACAATTTGATGCTTTTGCCAAATAGTTTTGAGAATTGGCATATGAAAGTAAGAGCTTTTCTTCCACAGAAATCAAGATCGAATTTTTGCATGATTTATAGTATAATCTGATTGATAGAGTTGAATCTTAGTTATAATCCCAAATGAAACTTCCAAACAAATTTATTATCTCTATTACTTGAACCTGAAATTAATTATATCAGGTTACATGAAGATGTAAAATTTGTCCATTTTGGCCTTATATGAGTCCATATAACTCCATTAATTCTTCAAAATATTAAACTTGTTATATACTTAGATTTGTGTGATAGATTCCAATTAATATTTAAGCATGCCCATCAAATATCAAGCCTTGGTCATTTGAATGATGAAGTCATTTATTTTAAGTTTTATCCAAACCTCTCTATCGCAGTCCATGACAAAGGATGTAAAGAAGTCAAAATTGGTTCTTTAGATTGTTGGGGATTATTCACCTCCCTTTTTGGTTTAGACATGTTTGGTGAATTTAAATATACCTCCATTAATATTTTAGTTGTATATAGTATGACTAATATGAACCACCCAAAAATCCTTGAAAATCTACCATATGCTAGAAGACTTAATGGTACTGTCCAACTTCAAAAAGGTCATCTAGAGTCTATTGAAATACCTTTTGATTGGAAACTTGTCTGGTTGAAAAATGTTTCTCCCAGAATGAAAGGTCAAGCCTCAATACATAAAAGTGAAGGTAAAATTGTAAATATTCTTCCCAGATCTCTATCTGTAAATTATTCTATTCTTTCTCCATCCAGACCATCAACCTCTTCTTCTTGAAGAGCTGTAAAAATAGGTCATATCCCAATTAAAGATGAAGAAATAAATCAAGTACTTGATCTTAAAGATCAATTACCTTATATAATGATGAATCTTCCAAGAGAATATAGCTTAGAATTTTATACATAAAACAAAGTAAATCTGTATAAAGGTGGAAGATGGCCACCACATAAAGGATCTTTAGAATAAAAAATTCAAACAAGTGTTTGTAAAAAGAGTGATTTATTAATAAAGTTAATCTATAGCCATTTGGTCCCTGCCTACTATCATGGGTTTTCTACAAAGATAAGTGTTGAAGGAGGAAGCGTCGACTAACAATAAAACCTTTATTAACCAGTAGGCATTAATTATATAAATATCTTATTCTTGAAGACAATACAAATTAAGTTTGTACAAATATACATAATCAATTGTCTTCCATTGACACAAAGATAACAACCTTAGATGAAAGCCTTGACTAGTTATCCAAGCAAGATCAGGAAGCTGAAGTCAAAATTATGGCATTAACATATAAGGTTAATTTTGGTCCTAGTTTTAAACCTCATAAAAAACATCCCAACACTACTACAATGCAAAGGACCCATGTCCAACTCCAGCCATGGTACCTAAATATAGATGATCTACTCAATCCATTAAATGACATATCTACTTGGTGTAAATCCATGTGTGTTATAATGGTTAATGCTCATCTGGATCTAGTAGGTACTACAATCTTTTCTCAAAATTATTTTGGGGGATTTTTACCCAATGGTGGGATTTAATGACTGAAAATGAACAACATGAGTGTGTTCACCATCAGCCTGATCCTTTAGCTACATTATATCATTTAAAAATTAATGAGTTTGTTCCTCCAGTTGGCAACAGGGAACTAGAATCAAAGAAATAGCTACTCAAAATGGAGCTCTGTGATCTTAAACAATTTGATACTTTTGCCAAACAATTTAGAGAATTGGCATATGAAAGTAAGAGCTTTGGATCTACTGAGATCAATTTACAATTTTTACATGCTTTGCCTTATAATCTTATAGATAAAGTAATTTCATATATTGATCTCAAAGGCCTAAAAATTGAAGAATTATCGATTTTAGATGTTATTAACTTTGCTCTGAGATTAAAACTATCCAAAAGCTTACAAAGCATCAAACCTCACAAATTGCTCCAATTTTTCCTAAAACAATCCCATTTGGCTATCAACCATTCATCCAACCTCACAAGAAGCAACATCAGCACCGTAAACACCTTTCCTTTAAGTGCCACTCTTTTCCCTACAAATATTCCTATGCTCCTCCTCATTATTTCCTCAAGAAATTCCGCATTGCTCATCCTTCATCCAAATAACCTATTTACTATATTTGCCACAAACTTGGCCACATTACCCCACAATGCCATTGCAAGAACCCTATTGTAAAACCTATTTTAACCTCCAATGCATCTGTGTGGTGGGATATAGTTGATCTCGATGAAGATATTTACCTCTAAGATGACATATATGAACTAATTCTAAATGATCTGCACATTGAATACTTTGATGAAGATGAAGATGTAAAAGCTCTCAAATCATTCGCTGATGATTTGGAGTAACTTCTCACCAACATGTAACAACCCTAGCACCATGATTATTCTTAGCTACCATATGAAGCACATAGCATCTAGTCTCATCACCACCAAGAAGTACCAGAATGAGACACTAGGTCAAGGACTAGAAGATACAACAAAAGACAAGGTTCTACCAGAGGGAAACATCCCTCCATGCCAAAGATACCACCAACTTTGTAAAGGCCTCAACATCCTCCTTTGCAATTTCAAAGTTATTTCAATCCCAATACCTCTTGGATAAAAAATAAATTCACTAGTACATAACCTCCAAGAGAAATTATAGCACCAACAATAGATCCACAGTGGGATGTCCTATTACCCATAGAAAAGGAAAATAAGGATGAAGAAGTAGAAATCTCTTTCTACTCAGACCAATAGTACTACTTAGGTGAATGCAATAATATCCAAGGAGAATAAATATAAGAAGAAGCTGAAGAAATCATCTACTCTGAGCACGTTGTGGTACAAGACCTAGGGAGACAAAAATTGGTATGTACTAGTATTCCTCCCTTAGAAATTTCACAGCCAGCTTACCTTACTCAGTTAATCAATAGAAAGTTTGCCCAGTTTATAATATAAGAAATAAATGGTAGACTAGTAGATTCACAAATAGATACTGGATCTTCTCTCTCCTTTTCAAAATCTTAAATCATCCATGAATGGAAGACATTGGATGGAACTCTAGCTTATAAGAACCTAGATGTCTAAGGGAATAGTTTTGTCTGTAATAAATATAATCACCAATAGACCTTTAGGATCCAAGATAAAATCTTCAAGTGTGGTTTCTTTGCTTTAGATAGAATGCCTATAGATATTCTATTAGGAGGAGATTTTATTGATAGATATTCCCCTTATAGTTCTACCACTAAGAGTATCACGTTTACCATAGATAATAAAAGGCTCAGGATTCCCTGCCTTATATATGCAAATGAGCAATTCCCAAGTTTAATGACCCAAACACATGACCTAATAATTCCTGATAAAATACAAATTCTAGGAGAAAAGATTAGAACCACTATCTATTCTGACAACCCTCAGTAGTTCTGGTCCAAATCTATGCCTGAGATGGACATCAAACTCATCAAAGGTAAACATATGAATATTGGGAAAAGAATCCCAATACCGATGTGGGATTATAATGATATGGAACTACATATCAAAGAATTATAAAGTAATGGTCTAATAGAAAAATCAATCTCCCCTTTTTGCTATTATGCTTTTATGGTAAATAAGCATTCATAGCAAAAAAGAGGAAAGAAAAGAATGGTCATCAATTATAGACCATTGAATGCCATTACTCAACCTTTTACATATCTAATTCCTGATAAAATCTATCTATTAGAGAAAGTAGAAACATGTAAATATTTCTCCCAGTTTGATTGTAAGTCAGGGTTTTATCAGATTAGGGTTAAAGAAATTGATAGATAAAAGATAGTGTTTAGCTGCTCATTCGGCCATTTTCAATGGACTGTTATGCCATTTGGCTTAATGAATGCTCTAGCATTTTATCAATATCATATGGATAACATCTTTAAAGGCACATAAATTTTTGTGTGTGTATATATAGATGATGTTCTAATTTTTAGTAACTCTCTTACTGATCATTACTCTCAACTCAAAATATTTTTTGAGAAGGCAAAAGATGCAGGAATAGTCTTATCAGACACAAAAATTTAGATCTATAAGACTGAGTGCAATTTACTTGGAATGATTATCCAAGATTCAAAATTACAAATCTAGTCACATATCAAAGAGAAAGTCATCAGTTTCCTAGAAAAACTGGACAAACTAAAGCTTCAAGCCTTTTTGGGATTATTGAATTATTTAAATGGATTTTACCCTAACTCTGGTGAAGACAGGTTTATACTTCAAGAACTTCTCCAAAAGTGAAAAGCGTTTCAATGGAAGGATGAACATACTGCTACTATTCATAAAATCAAATCCAAAGTAGCACTACTTCTAGAACTTAACATCCCAAAATCAGATAGAATACTGGTTTACACTATTGCCTCCAACATTACATGGGGAGTACTTGTTTGTATATATGATAATAAGGAATTTGTTTTTGAATTCTTTAGTGGAGTGTTTAGAACAGATGTTCTAATGTGGATCTATTTTGATAAAGAGATTTATGCTGTAAACAAATGCTTAAAGAATTTTATGTTAAAAATCTTGCATTTGCCACACTTTATTGTAAAAATTGATTGTACTAGATTTTTGACCTTTAGAGAAAAAGATCGTGGTTAAAAAGATGGTCCCAGTAAATATATTAGATGGAAGACTTTCTTTAATAAATTCAACTTCTCCATAGAACATATTAAATGTATTGACAATATTATAGTAGATTGGCTCAGTCAAAATCCACCTGCTATGCTAAATCAACCCATCCTTGGTTTTATTCTAACTAGAATTTATAACCAAGGGTTTGCTTCTATGAATATTCTTGTTCAAGAATAAATTCTTAGAGAAGGGTTGCATCTAAGATATACCTAGATTTCTTATGTAGTAGGACAAGATCTATAGATGTCTTCAACATCATCTATTTAAGCAAACCATCATCAAAACACTAGTGTAATTTTTATAGAAAGGTTAAATAGTGAATTCCTATTTCACCAGTTCACTGAGTTACTAAAACATCCTTTATGGGCATGACTGATAAAAATTAGGTCTCCACATAATGAACACCTATATAGGTGGATAGAAAGATATAGACCACACCATATCCATGAAGACGAGAACCATGATCAAGACACAGTGGTTCATACAATCATTTGAAGATAGCTTGAATGGGAATCATATTTATACATGACCCCTCACTATCATGCATGTGAAGCTGGACCCCAGCACTGACATCTTTCTAGTACATTCTAGCTAAGGTGTCTTTTCCAGTTGATAAGCGAAGATGATTTGTTGACTGACGTGGAAGCAATGTTGGACCCACCAAGCTAGACATTCTCATCCAATGCGTCTAAAAACATATCACTGTAGACTCTTTATGAGCTATAAAGCATGATGGGACATGACACCACCTTGGCAAAGATTCTAGGTAGGACCTCCCAAATGCTATAAATAAGACTCTCCTCTATAGAGTTATCATCAAAAAATTTCTATGTATCAGAAGTCTAGTAGCTTTGTTCAAAGATTACTCTCTTCTTGCCCTTTTTGAAGGATCTTGAGAATCAAAAATTTGAAAAAATATTTATAGTGTAATTTTTTTAATTTTGAGTGATAATAGTGAAGCTGTAGCCATTCGGCCCTTGCCTACTATCACGGGTTTTCTATTAGCAACTGCTATCAAAGGGACCATCACAAAGAAGCATTTGTTGACATAAAAATATTGGTATTCTTTGCTTATTAGCTAGAAAAGACACCTTAGCTAGAATGTACTGGAAGACACAGAAGCTCTCAAATCATTAGCTGATGATTTAGAGAAACCACTCACCAACATGCAATGGCCCTAGCATCATGATTATTCTTAGCTACCATATGAACCACATGGAAACTAGTCTCATCACCACCAAGAAGTACTAGAATGAGACACTAGGCCAAGGACTAGAAGATACAATAGACGACAAGGTTTTACCAGAGGGAGAC
This sequence comes from Torreya grandis, assembly GCA_037957365.1. NCBI lineage: Eukaryota > Viridiplantae > Streptophyta > Pinopsida > Cupressales > Taxaceae > Torreya > Torreya grandis. Next base: position 1,088,648 of record JARHVA010005101.1, on the reverse strand, counting down.
AACCCTCCATGCCAAAGATACCACCAACTTTACAAAGGCCTCAACATCCTCCTTTGTAATTTTAGATCTCTTTCAAGCCTAGTACCTCTTGGATAAAAAATAAATTCACTAGTACAGAACCTCCAAGAGAAATTCTAGCACCAACAATAGAGCCACAGTGGGATGTCCTATTACCCATAGAAAAGGAAGATAAGGATGAAGAAGTAGAAAGCTCTTTCTACTTAGACCAAGATTACTACCTAGGTGAATGCAGTAATATCCAAGGAGAAGAAATAGAAGAAGAAGCTGAAGAAATCATCTACTCTAGGCACACTATGGTACAAGACCCAGGGAGACAAAAATTGGTATGTACTAGTATTCCTCCCTTAGAAATTCCATAGCTAGCTTACCTTACTCAGTTAATCAATGGAAAGTTTGCCCAGTTTATAACATTAGAAATAAATGGTAGAATAGTAGATGCACAAATAGATACTAGAGCTTCTCTCTCCTTTGCAAAATCTTAGATCATCCATGACTGGAAGACATTGGATGAAACTCTACCTTATAAGACCCTGGATGTCCAAGGAAATATTTTTATCTGTAATAAATATAAGCACCAGCAAACCCTTAGGATCAAAGATAAAATCTTCTAGTGTGATTTCTTTGCTTTAGATAGAATGCCTATAGATATTCTATTAGGAGGCACTTTTATTGACAGATACTCCCCTTATGGTTCTACCACTAAGAGTATCATGTTTACCATAGATAATGAAAGGCTCAAGATTCCCCACCTTATATATGCAACTAAGTAATTCCCAAGTTCAATGACCCAAACACCTGAATGAATAATTCCTGTTCAAATAAAACTTCTAAGAGAAAAGATTAGAACCACTATCTATTCTAACAACCCTCAATAGTTCTGGTCCAAATCTATGCCCAAGATGGACATGAACCTCATCGAAGGTAAACATATGAAGATTGGGAAATGATTCCCAATACCGGCGTAGGATTATAATGATATAGAACTATAGATAAAAGAATTATAAAGTTATGGTCTAATAGAAAAATTAATCTCCCCTATTTGTTATTATGATTTTATGGTAAATAAGCATTCAGAGCAGAAAAGAGGAAAGAAAAGAATGGTCATCAATTACAGACCATTGAATACCATTACTCAACCTTTTCCATATCTAATTCTCGATAAAAGCTATCTATTGGAGAAAGAAGAAACATGTAAATATTTCTTCTAGTTTGATTGTAATTCAGGCTTTTATTAGATTAGGGTCAAAGAAACTGATAGAGAAAAGATAGTGTTCAGCGTCCCATTTGGCCATTATCAATGGACTATTATGCCATTTGGCTTAATGAATGCTCCAGCATTTTATCAAGATCATATGGATAACATATTTAAATGCACATCAAATGTTTTTTATGTATGTATAGATGATATTCTAATTTTTAGTAAATTTCTTACTGACCATTACTCTCACCTCACAATATTTTTTGAGAAGGCAAAAGATGCATGAATAGTCTTATCAGACACAAAAATTCAGCTCTGTAAGACTAAGTGCAATTTCCTTGGAATGATTATCCAATATTCAAATTTGTAAATCCGGCCACATGTCAAAGAGAAAGTCATCAATTTCTTAGAAAAACTAGACAAACCAGAGCTCCAAGCCTTTTTGGGATTATTAAATTATTTAAATAGCTTTTACCCTAACTCTGGTGAAGACAGGTTTATACTTCAAGAACTTCTCCAGAAGTGAAAATAATTTCAATGGAAGGATGAACATACTGATGCTATCTATAAAATAAAATCCAAAGTAGCACTACTTCTAAAACTTCACATCCCAAAATTAGATAGAATTTTGGTTTACACTGTTGCCTCCAACATTGCATGGGGAGGAGTACTTGTTTGTATATATGATAATAAGGAATTTGTTAGTGAATTATCTAGTGGAGTGTTTAGTATAGATATTCTAAAGTGGATCTCTTTTGATAAAGAGATTTACACTATAAAGAAATGCTTAGAGAAGTTTATGTTAAAACTCTTGCATCTGCCACACTTTGTTGTAAAAACTGATTATACTAGATTTCTAAACTTTGAAGAAAAAGATCATGGTTGGAAAGATGGTCACAATAAATATATTAGATGGCAGGCTTTCTTTAATCAATTCAACTTCTCCATAAAACATATTAAAGGTACTAACAACATTATAGCAGACTAGGTCAGTCGAAATCCACCTGTTACATTAATGCATCAACCTGTTTCTGGTTTTAATCTAACCATAATCTATAACCAAGGGTTTGATTCTATGAATATTCTTATTTATGAACAAATTCTCAGAAAAGGGTTGTATTTGAGATATACCCAAATTTATTTTGCAGGAAAACAAGATCTGTAAATGTCTTCAACAACATCTATTTAAGTAAACAATCATCAAAACACTGGTGTAACTTTTATAGAAAGGTTAAATAGTGAAATCCTATTTCACTAGTTCACTGAGTTACTACAATGTCTTTTATGGACATGGTTGATGAAAATTAGGTCTCCACATAATGAACACCTATATAGGTGGATAGCAAGATACAGACCACACCATATCCATGAAGAGGAGAACCATGATCAATACATAGTGGTTCATACAATCATCTGAAGATAGCGCGAATGGGAATCATATTTATACATCACCCCTCACTGTCATGCATGTGAAGCTGGACCCTAGAACTGACATCTTTCTAGTACATTCTAGTTAAGGTGTCTTTTCCAGCCAATAAGTGAAGATGACTTGCTGACTGAAATGGAAGCAATGTTGGATCCACCAAGCCAGACATCCTCATCCAATGCATCTAATAGCATATCACTGTAGACTCTTTATGAGCTATAAATCATGATGGGACATGACACCACCTTGGCAAAGATTCTAGGCAGGACCTCCCAAATGCTATAAATAAAACTCTCCTCCAAGAGTTATCATCAAAAAATTTCTATGTATCAGAAGTCTAGTAGCTTTGTTCAAAGATTACTCCAAATTGGTTATAATATTTGACTTCTAAGTCTAGTTACATGTTGGTGAGTGGTTGCTCCAAATCATCGACTAATGATTTAAGAGCTTTTGCATCTTCATCTTTGTCGAAGTCTTTAGTAGGGAGATCATCTAGAATTGGTTCTAGGATGCCATCATAGAGGTAAAGATCTTTATCGAGATCAACTATATCCCACCACATGGCTACGTTGGAGGTGAAAATAGCTTGTAAATTAGGGTTCTTGCAATGGCATTATGGGTAAATGTGGCTAGGTTTATGGAAAATATAGCAAATAATTTGTTTGGATGGAGGACGAGCAATGCAGAGTTTCTTGAGGAAATGATGAGGAGGAGCATAGGAATGTTTGTGGGGAAAAGAGTGACACTTAAAGGAAAGGTGTTTACAATGATGATGTTGCTTCTTGTGAGGTTAGATGAATGGCCGACAACCAAATGGGGTTGTTTCAGGAAAACTAAGAGCAATTTGTGAGGCTAGATGCTTTGTAAGCTTTTGGATAGTTTAGTTTCGAAGAATAATTACATAGCTTGTTGGCGAGCAAAGTTAATAACATCTAAAAGTGATAATTATTCAATTATTAGGCCTTTAAGATCAATATATGCAATGAATTTATCTATAATATTGTAAGGCAAAGCATATAAAAATTGTAACTTGATCTCAGTAGATCTAAAGCTCTAGCTTTCATATGCCAATTCTTTGAATTATTTGGCAAAAGCATCAAGTTGTTTAAGATCATAGAGATCCATTTTGAGTAACCATTTCTTTGATTCCAGTTCCCTATTACCAACTGGAGGAGCAAACTCATTAATTAGTAAATGATACAATGCAGCTAAAGGATCAGGCTGATGGTGAACACGCTCATGTTGTTCATTTTTGGTCATTGAATCCCACCATTGGGTAACAATCCCCCAAAAGAATTTTGATACAAAAATTGTATTAACTATTGGATCTAGATGAACATTAACTTTGATAACACGCATGGAGTTACACCAAGCAGATATCTCATTTAATGTATTGAGAAGATCATCTATATTTAGGTACCATGGCTAGAGTTGGACATGGGTCCTTTGCATCATAGTAGTACTGGGATGCTTTTTATGAGGTTTGAAGATAAGACCAAAATTAACCTCATATGTTAATGCCATAATTTTGAATTTAACTTCCTAATCTTTCTTGACTAACCAGTTAAGGCTTTCATCTAAAGTTACTATCTTTGTGTCAATGCAAGACAATTAATTCTACATATTTGTACCAACTTGATTTGTATTGTCTTCAAGAATAAGAAATCTATCTAATTGATGCCTAATGGTTAATACATCTTTACAAAGGTTATCAAAATTTTATGAGATATGGGAATTGAATCTATCCATATAGTTTCTTTGTTTAAATTCATTTGAGGGTTCAACATCTCCCTGATAAGTAGCAAAAAAATACTGGATAATTCCTTCATGTTGCTTGTATATTCCTTTATGGGGTGGTCATCTTCCACCTTTATATAGATTGACCTTATTATATATATAAAATTATAAGGTATCTTCTCTTGGAAGATCCATTAATGTGCAAGGTAACTAATATTTTGGATTAGATCCTTGATTGATCTCTTTGCCTTCTATTAGAATCTGACCTATTTTGACAGCTCTCTAGGAGGAAGAGGTAGAGGGTCGAGAAGGAGAAAGAATAGAAGAATTATTGCCAAAAAGAGATCTGGGAAGAATGTTGATGGTTTTAACATCACTCATATGCACAGTAGCTTGACCTTTCAATTTTGGGGAAACATTTTTTAACCAGTCAAGTTTCCAATCTAAAGATATTTTGACAGACTCTATATGACCCTTTTGTATTTGGACAATTTTACTACGTCTGCATGCATAAGCTAGATTATTGAGGATTTTGGGGTGGTTTGTATTAGTCATACTATATACAACATAAATATTTATAGAGGCATACCTAAACTCTCAAAACATATCTAAACCAAATAGAGAATTAAACAAACCCCAATAATTTAAGGATCTAAACTTAACTTCCTTACAACCTTTGTTGCAGACTGCTATAGAAAGGTTGGCACAAAACTCAAAATAAATAACTTCATCATTAAGGTGGCCAAGGCTTGATAATTGGCATGCATGCTTGAATCTACCTTGGAATCTGTCACACAAAGCTAAGTATATTACAGGCTTGATATTACCAAGAATCAATGGAGTAATATGAATATGAATAAGACCAAAGTGGACAAATTTGACATCTTCATGTGAATGGATATAGTTAATTTCTAGTTCAGGTAGTAAAGACAACAAATTTGTTTGAAAATTTCTTTTGGGATTATAACTCAACGTGAGTTCAATGGATTTGATTCTTGGTTTGACAAAAGATAAGTAACTAGACTTATAAATAAAATTGGATTTTAAAATCTCATATTTCTTATATACTTGGGAAGCCTTAATAGCTGGAGGTTTATATAGGCTATTTTCATTTTCAAGGTTTTCTTCTGTTATTTCTATATCAAGTCATTTAGAAAGTTGTTCAGGAATAAATGGAGGAAGTTCATACATTCCTTATATTTCATATTCATTTAGAATTTCTACTGTAGAAGACATCTAGGATTTACCAAATTCCATTGATAAGAGGTTAAGGTTATGGTAAGCAAGAGAATTCTGGGTAGAGAAACAAAGATGCAAAGTAAAAAGGGCCTATAATAATTAAAATAGCTAGGGACTCGATGCAATAACTTTCTCAAAGAATTCATCAAAGCAAGGAAACTTAAAAGTCTTATAAGAAATTCTTATAGATAGTGGTTCTAATATTTTCTCCTAGAAGTTGCATTTCAACAGGAATTATTAGTTCAGGTGTTTGGGTCATTAAACTTGGGAATTACTCAGTTGCGTATATAAGGCAGGGAATCCTGAGCCTTTCATTATCTATGGTAAACATGATACTCTTAGTGTTAGAACCGTAAGGGGAGTATCTGTCAATAAAAGTGCCTCCTAATAGAATATCTATAGACATTCTATCTAAATCAAATAAATCACACTGGAAGATTTTATCTTAGATCCTAAGGGTTTGTTGGTGCTTATATTTATTATAGACAAAATTGTTCCCTTAGACATCCAGGCTCTTATAAGCTAGAGTTTCATCCAATGTCTTCTAGTCATGGATGATTTGAGGTTTTACAAAGGAGAGAGCAGCTCCAGTATCTATTTATGCATCTACTAGTCTTCCATTCATTTCTAATGTTATAAACTTGGCAAACTTTGTATTGATTAACTCAGTAAGGTAAGTTGGCTATGTAATTTCTAAGGGAGAAATACTAGTACATACCAATTTTTGTCTCCCTGGGTCTTGTACCATAGTGTGCTCAGAGTAGATGATTTATTCAGCTTTTTCTTCTATTTCTTCTCCTTGGATATTACTACATTCACCTAGGCAGTAATCTTGGTCTGAGTAGAAAGAGCTTTCTACTTCTTCATACTTATCTTCCTTTTCTATGAGTAACAGGACATCCCACTGTGGCTCTATTATTGGTGCTAGAATTTCTCTTAGAGGTTCCATACTAGTGAATTAATTTTTTTATCCAAGAGGTACTAGGCTTGAAAGAGCTCTAAAATTGCAAAGGAGGATGTTGAGGCCTTTGCAAAGTTGGTGGTATCTTTGGCATGGAGGGATGTCTCCCTCTGGTAGAACCTTGTCCTCTATTGTATCCTCTAGTCCTTGGCTTGGTGTCTTGTTCTGGTACTTCTTGGTGGTAAGGAGACCAGTTTTGATGTGCTTCATATGGTAGCTGAGAATAATCATGATGCCAGGGCTATTGCATGTTGGTGAGCGGTTATCCAAATCATTGGCTAATGATTTGAGAGCTTCTGCATCTTCATCTTCATCAAAGTCTTCAGTGGGGAGATCATCTAGAATTGGTTCATAGATGTCATCTTGGAGGTAAAGATCTTCATCAGGCTCAACTATATCCCACCATGCATCTACGTTGGAGGAGAAAATAGCTTTTATAGTAGGGTTCTTACAATGGAATTTTGGGGCAATGTGGCTAGGTTTGTGGTAAATATAGAAAATAGGTTATTTGGATGGAGGATGAGTAATGCGGTGTTTATTGAGGAAATGATGAGGAGGAGCATAAGAATGTTTGTGAGGAAAAGAGTGACACTTAAAGGAAAGGTGTTTATGGTCTTGATGTTGCTTCTTGCGAGGTTGGATGAATGGCCGATAGCCAAATGGGGCTATTTTATGAAAAATAGGAGCAATTTGTGAGGCTTGATGCTTTATAAGCTTTTGGATGGTTTTAGTCTCAGAGACTAATTGCATGGCCTATTGCCGAGCAAAGTAAATAACATCTTAAAGCGATAATTCTTCAATTGTTAGGCCTTTGAGATCAATATATATAATGACTTTATCTATAAGATTATAAGGCAAAGCATGTAAAAATTGTAACTTGATCTCAGTAGATCCAAAGCTCTTGCTTTCATATGCCAATTCTTTGAATTGTTTGGCAAAAGCATCAAATTATTTAAGATCTCAGAGCTCCATTTTGAGTAGTCATTTCTTTGATTCTAGTTCCTTGTTTCCAACTAGAGGAGCAAACTCATTAATTAGTAAATGATACAATGTAGCTAAAGGATCAAGATGATGGTGAACACACTCATGTTGTTCATTTTCAGTCATTGAATCCCACCATTGGGTAACAATCCCCCAAAAGAATTTTGATGTAAAGACTAGAGTACCTACTAGATCTAGATGAGCATTAACCATGATAACACACATGGAGTTACATCAAGCAAATATCTCATTTAATGGATTGAGTAGATCATCTATATTTAGGTACCATGGCTAGAGTTAGACATGGGTCCTTTGCATCATAGTAGTAGTGGGATGTTTTTTATGAGGTTTGAAGCTAGGACCAAAATTAACCTCATATGTTAATGCCAAAATTTTGACTTCAGCTTCTTGATCTTGCTTGACTAACCAGTCAAGGCTTTCATCTAAGTTTGTTATCTTTGTGTCAATGGAAGACAATTGATTCTACATATTTTTACAAACTTGATTTATATTGTCTTCAAGAATAAGCAATTTATCTAATTGATGCCTAATGGTTAATACATCTTTAGAAAGGTCATCAATTTTTTTTGAGAGATGGGAATTAAATCTAGCCATATAGTTTATATGCTTAAATTCATTTGAAGTTTCAACATATCCCTGATAAGCAGTAGAAAAATACTAGATAATTCCTTCAAGTTGCTTGTATATTCCTTTATGGGGTGGCCATCTTCCACCTTTATACAGATTGACCTTATTATCTATATAAAATTCTAAGGTATCTTCTCTTGGAAGATCCATTAATGTGCAAGGTAACTAATCTTTTGGATCAGGTCCTTGATTGATCTTTTCATCTTCTATTAAAATTTGACCTATTTTGACAGCTCTCCGAGAGGAAGACGTAGAGGGTCGAGAAGGAGAAAGAATAGAAGAATTATTACCAGAACAAGATCTGGGAAGAATGTTGATGGCTTTGCCATCAATCTTATGCATAGTAGCTTGACCTTTCAATTTTTGGGAAATATTTTTTAACCAGTCAAGTTTCCAATCTAAAGGGATTTCAACAGACTCTATATGACCCTTTTTTAATTGAAAATTTCCACTAAGTCTGCATGCATAAGGCAGATTTTCCTAGATTTTGGGGTGGTTTGTATTAGTCATACTATATACAACATAAATATTTATAGAGGCATACTTAAACTCTCCAAACATATCTAAACCAAATAGAGAAGTAAACAAACCCCAACAATCTAAGGATCCAAACTTAACTTCCTTACAACCTTTGTCACAGACTGCAACAGAAAGGTTGGGACAAAACTCAAAATAAATAACTTCATCATTAAGGTGGCCAAGGCTTGATAATTGATAGGCATGCTTGAAGCTGACTTGGTGTCTGTCACACAAAGCTAATTATATTATAGGCTTGATATTACCAGTAATCAATGGAGTAATATGAATATGAATAAGACCAAAGTGGACAAATTTGATGTCTTCATGTGAACAGATATAGTTAATTTCTAGTTCAGGTAGTAAAGATAGCAAATTGGTTTGAAAATTTCTTTTGGGCTTATAACTCAATGTGATTTCAATGGATTTGATTCTTGGTTTGACAAAAAAATAAGTAAGTAGACTTATAAACAAGCTTAGATTTTAAAAGCTTAAATTTCTTATATACTTAGGGAGCCTTAATAGCCAGATGTTTATATAGGCTATTTTCCTTTTCAAGGTTTTATTATATTATTTCTATATCAAGACATTCAAAAAGTTGTTCAGGAATAAATGAAGGAAGTTCATACATTACTTTTATTTCAAATTCATTTAGAATTTATACTATATAAGATATATGGGATTTACCAAATTCCATTGATAAGAGGTTAATGTTCTGGTAAGCGAGATAATTCTATGCAGAGAAACAAAGATGCAGAGTAAAAGGGGCCTATAACAATTAAAATAGCTAGGGACTCGATGCAATAACTTTATCAAAGAATTCATCAAAGCAAGGAAACTTAAAATTCTTATAAGAAATTCTTATAGATGTATACAATAGAATATCACTGAGGATCTGATACCAATCTTTCTATGTCAACAGACACTTCCTCCTGATGGTCCCTTTGATAGCAGTTGCTAACAGAAAACCCACGATAGTAGGTAGGGGCCGAATGGATACGACTTCAATATTATCACTCAAAATTAAAAAATTACACTATAAATATTTATTTGAATTTTTGATTCTTAGGATCCTTCAAAAAGGGCAAGAGAAGAGAATACTCTTTGAACAAGGCTACTAGACTTCTAATTCTTAAATTTTTTTGATGATAACTCTATGGAGTAGAGTCTTATTTTTAGCAATTGGGAAGTCCTACATGGAATCTTTGCCAAGGCAGTGTCATGTCCCATCATGCTTTACAGCTCATAAAGAGTCTACAGTGATATGCTATTATATGCACTAGATGAGGATGTCTAGTTTGGTGGGTCTAATATTGCTTCCACTTCAATCAACAAGTCATCTCTACTTATTGATTGGTAAAGACAACCTAGCTAGAATGTACTAGAAAGATGCCAGTGCTGAGGTCTAGCTTCACATGCATGATAGTGAGGAGTGATGTATAAATATGATTCCCATTTGAGCTATCTTCGGATGATTGTATGAATCACTATGTATTGATCATGGTTCTCCTCTTCATGGATACAGTGTGGTCCGTATCTTGCTATCCACCTGTATAGGTGTTCATTATGTGGAGACCTGATTTTTATCATCCATGTCCATAAAGGACATTTTAGTAACTCAGTGAACTGGTGAAATAGAAATTCATTGTTTAACCTTTCTATAAAAATTACACCAGTGTTTTGATGATGGTTTGCTTGAATAGATTCTATTGAAGACATCTGTAGATCTTGTCCTACTGCATAATAAATTTGGGTATATCTCATATGCAACACTTCTCTAAGAATTTGTCCTTGAACAAGAATATTCATAAAAGCAAATGCTTGGTTATAGATTTTGGTTAGATTAAAACTAGGGGTGGGTTGATGCATTAGCATAGCAAGTGGATTTTGACTGAGATAGTCTACTATAATGTTGTTAGTAAATTTTAATATGTTCTATGGAGAAGTTGAATTGGTTAAAGAAAGCCTACCATCTAATATATTTACCATGACCATCTTTCTAACCATGATATTTTTATCTAAAGGTCGAAAATCTAGTACAATCAATTTTTACAACAAAGTGTGGCAGATGCAAGAGTTTTAACATAAACTTTTGTAAGCATTTATTTACATTGTAAATCTCTTTATCAGAAGAGATCCACTTTAGAACATCTGTACTGAACACTCCACTAGATAATTCACAAACAAATTCCTTATTATCATATATACAAATAAGTACTCCTCGCCATGCAATGTCAGAAGCATCAGTGTAAAAAAGAATTCTCTCTGATTTTGGGATGTGAAGTTATGGAAGTAGTGCTACTTTGGATTTGATTTTATGGATAGCAGCAGTATGTTCATCCTTCCATTAAAATGCTTTTCGATTCTAGAGAAGTTCTTGAAGTATAAACTTATCTTCACCAGAGTTAGGGTAAAATCTATTTAAATAATTCAATAATCCCAAAAAGGCTTAAAGCTTTGGTTTGTCTAGTTTTTTTGGGAAACTGATGACTTTCTCTTTGATCTATAGTTCCATATCATTATAATCCTACACCGATATTGGGATTATTTTCCCAATCTTCATATGTTTACCTTTGATGAGCTTGATGTCCTTCTCGGGCATAGATTTGGAACACAATTGTTGAGGGTTGTTAGAACAAATAGTGGTTCTAATATTTTCCCCTAAAAGTTGTATTTCAGCAAGAATTATCCTAATTAATACATGAGAAAAATTCCATAGATCTATGGAATTTGATTTATAAGGGATGGTTATAAAGTGCATCATCATACATATGGATGACCTCATTATCTTCTCCAAATATATTCTCCAAAAGGTGTTGGACATGTACAAGAAGTATGGGGATCACTCAACCCAAAAAAGAGCATCTTCAAAGTTAATGAAGGCAAGTTTTTGGGACAAGTCATCACCAAAGATATGATATCCATTGATTCATATCGAGTTTTGGCCATATATAAGCTGATATGTTCCAATAACAAGAAAAAATTTCAGTCCATCTTTGGTAAGATAAACTTTGTGCAAATAATAATTTCTAGATTTGCATAGATTTCAAACCATTAAATGTTATTCTGAAGAAAGATGCTAAGATAGAATAGATGATCAAAGCCCAATGAGCTTTATAAGATATCAAGACCTCTATTTCTCAAGCCAACATTGTGATTATTTCAAACTTTAATAAATACTTATATATTTATTTCTTCACTTTGAAACATATTATATTTATTGTACTAACATAGAAGGTAGACAAAAGTGAACATCTTATTACCTTGATGAGCATTAATTTAAAAGATGTAGATTTGAAATACTATATGATAGGTAAATATATTTATGCTTTGATCATAGTGGTGAAAACATTTAGGCACTATATTCTAAGGAAAAAAAATTTACCATTGTTTTAGATCCAACTTTCAAGATCACGCTTGGATAGAATGAATTAGGTGAGAGAAGAGGTAAATGGATGGACAAACTTCACGAGTTTAACTTTGAATCAAGCCAGCCAATATGGTAAGAGGCCAAGGGATCATCTAGATAATGATATAGACCAATCCATGCATAAATATTTAACAAATTAATGAGATTTAGGTGACTTATAATTAGTGGTACACTCAAATAATTCACTACTTTCTACAGTTGCATATCCTCATGAGCTAAACAAAGAGTAGAGATGAGCAATCTCGTTTAAATAAACTCATTATATGATTAAGAAGGGACTCTTAGATATAAATATCTATGAAGGCATTTGTATAAACATAATATTTTCAATCTTTATCAATTATGGATGCTTTCTATCTTGTAGGAACCTGTCGAGTCTCAATCTATACGAGTGTATGCCTAAAGGGGTACACTGGGAAAGGGATGGGCACACCATTGGTGTTTTTTAGGATTTTTGTCCTTGACTACCACTTGATATCAATATAATAATCTCCTAAAAACATTCCCCTAAGAGTTACCTCCTATTTTACACCCTCTTATAGTCATTTTTTACCTTCATTAATCCTTCCCAAGCCTAAAATTCTTCTCAACAATTTATGTTACACTGTTAGCCCCATCAAGCTTGTACTTTAATTGATAAAAATTATTTAGGGTCTAGGTCATAACTTGGCCAATCTAGAACAAGACCTATTTTTTTTTGTCAATAATGATACAATGTTGATTGGGTGAACCTTGTTGACCTAAACTTTTGGAAAGGACTAGGGTTAGTTTCATCTATATAAACATGCCCATTTCACCATTATTATGGAGACAACAAGAGTTAATTATTCATTTGCACTTCTTTATAATTTTATCTTTCACCATTCTACTTGAAGGGTCTTAGCTTAGGGGTTTTATTTGGATAAGAATCTTATCTTATGGAAAAGTATTGGATGGTTTGGCCTTTCTTAGTAATCCTTATAAACCATAATAACCTCTTGTGATGCACCTTTGGTCAAGGGATATATTGAGTCTTGATGAGTTTGTCTTCAAGGTAAGTATCTCTAACTTTACTCCTCTCTTTAGTAGATAGAAGTGTCATGTTACATAGGTAATGGCTTTTGAATATATTAATCTCTCTATGCCTTATATTTTTACCTATACATAGCTTAATTAGGATTCTCTTATGAATATTTAATTTTATATTTAATAAACCCCATTTTGTGCCAAAATATTTGGTGAGCACTATATTAGACTTTGATTTACTTGTTATCAATTTATTGAATATGAAAACATAGGACCTAGTTAGGGTTATTGCATAGTTTTTCTTGACTAGAGGCTTTGTGACCCTCCTTAGTTAATTTATTATGATAAGAGATCCATTGGCTAGGTCTAGCAGATCCATCTTGGTCATGAAACCAAATGTATAATTTATCCACAATCAAAAGTGTAAGTAGGAGTTATCTTCTCTGATCTAAGATTCACTTATAAATCAATTGCATACATTCTAGTGAACCTGACGTGAATCTAACCCTTATAGGTTTTCTTTCACACCATAATTTTTATTATTTTATTATATTTTTCCATATTTATACTACTTTATTTAACCATTCAGTATAGTTATAACCTTTTTTGCCCAAGTTTAACACATAGTCGCTTCAAAACAACTATGTTTTATCTATACAAGTCTTCATCGCCTATAGGTTACTAGATCGAATAGGTCAAAATAATACTCTTATTCAGTTATAGATTAAAATATACTATCAAAGAGGTTAACTTTGTTTACTAATTCTTTCTACCAGCATACAAGTAAACAAACATTATCAAATATATCGACCCTATTCCTTATTTTTCTTCAACATACAAGGTTTTGTAGAACTTCATCAAACCAATTAACCCAGTTTTAAAATTTTTAAAGTAGTAACTACAACATTACAACATAATTTTTTTAATTGTAATCATCTTCAAACCCATCAATGTTCCTTTCTTTCCTTTCTTTATCATTTACATATTTCTTTCAATTATTTTTTTCCCAAGTTAGTAGTCTTTTAAACTGTAACCCTATAGCTAACTAGGTTAACCTGGTCAACTTAGGACTATAATATATCTTCTATTTGAGAGACATAGTTGACCTATTTTACTCTATTCTTAAGGACCTTGATTTTATAAAAGAAAAACCCAATCAACTCTATTTTATACAGTTTGCATATAGTGTCACTTGAACTGACTCTGTATTATTCTTAATCAAGGAATTAATAATTATTTGCTAGTAATTAATTCACATTTCCTTTTCAACTATTTGCATGTTTATGGTAACTCACATAGTATATATAGGTGGTTTTTGAAATTATAATTTTATTTACACTATTTTAATCTTTTGCACACACTACCAAATCACATAACATTCAAAACACATTTAAACATTTTTCTTCCCAAGGCCTACCTACTTGGATTTCATCACTAAGAAGGAAGCTAACTTGGTTTTTTGGCCAAGTATAAATATGTGGTTAATGGTATATATTGGAAAATAAATTGACACCTTTATCACTAAGAGATTATGAAGTGAAGGGGTAGACCCCAATACCAAGCTAATACCATTGCCAACACAGATCCCTTTTAGTCTAAACATCTTGAAACCAACCCTAGACTACTTTCAAGTTCCCTATTTCAGCCAACTCTCTTATCAAACTAAAATAAAAATAAATTTAATAATATAATAACACTTAGAGTGACCACTTAGCTAGAATTTAATTTTTAGTTTATTGATTTCTCTTTAATCATTACATGTTATATTTGAAAAACTTGCATTGGCCAGTGTTGGTGTAAGGTTTTGTGCTATGTACCACAATTGGATCAATCATATTAATCTAATTATTTTTGTGTTTGATTTCAATCTTCAATTATATTTAAAAAAATCTCCATATTTTAGAACACTATCATCCTAGTTAATACACTCTCTTATATACTATGTTTTCCCTTCTTTCCAATAGTACATAGTCAACTAACACAACTATGTGTTCTTATCTCTCTATTTTTCCCTCTATCTAGTAGTACAAAATTGACTCATATGACTCTATACTCTTTTTAGGCTATATTTTGGTAGTATTCTATTAATTTAATCAACTTGATACCTATTTTCTTACCCTATCCTTTATTAGTTGACCTTATTCTTTTATCTGGCTGACTTTATTCTTTGTCTGGCTGATTCTATCCTTAATTTTTTATCTTCTTTCCCAAATTCTATTTATTTCATTAAAAATCACGAAATACCCTATTAAAATCATCTTGGACAACTTTAATCCATTTATATGCTATATGGGGTGATCTTTTCTTCTTATCTTTTCTTCCTCTTTTCAGTCTTTTGGGCATCTTATGATGCCTGTCCACATATTAATTTAGTCTTTGGGGCATCTTGTCATTACTACCCACATATCTCTTTAGACTTTGGGAAATCTTATGATGATCATACCTACATCCACTTACCATTTAGGGCATCTTGATGCCCACTATTATTCTACATTACATGATACCAAATTAATTAAACTTAAAAAAACATTCTGAGACACATAGGCTTGTCTCTCATATGATCATCCTTGATATAGATGTTAGCTTAGATCTTTCCCTTCTTATCATGATTTATATATTATATCCTTATAAAAAAATTTATTAGATACTTACATGGGTATCACCCTCTACATAAATTTTGTATTTCTACAAATCTTAGCCCTTCCTTTTGTTCCTTTAGTTTCCCCTTTTATCGTGAGTTGCACTCATGATTTTTATTATTTTACTCATTATTTTCTTTGTTTTATAATACTTTTTGGTGCCTCCTTAGATTTTTATTTTTTATGAGTTATAATGTAAGACCATATATAGGACCTATCCTTCCTCATAAATACCATCTTATTTCCCATTTAATTTTCACATGATTTTTGCATCCTCATGGGTTTCTCTTTTATGATTTTCATTATAAGACCATGGATAAGACATAGATTTCCTCATAAAATTACCATATTTAATTAATTCAATGTTCCTTTTCTAGAATGTATTTGTAATCATCATGAGTTTTTGACCTTTATTTTTAGCTTTGGCTTTTTCTTCTTTTGTAGATAAAATTTACACAAAAATAAAGTGTTAGCATGTTTTCCTACACTTCCCTCATTGTTATGATAAGAAATCACACTCTTACTATCATTATATCCATTTTTCACCCTTTATCATATTTTTTGTGATTTGAAGTAATTTTAAATTGTTTCATGGTTCATTCCTCTTGAATTCTTTTCCTTTTGCTCCACATTGGATAAAACAAGGTTGAAATCAAGATAACACTTCTATTTCACCTGACTTAACAAAGAATCTTAGACACCATGCTCTATGAGTTCTCTTTCTTAGAAACCAAGTCCATGGTATTGAAATGAAATTCATCTTTAGCACCCATGTTAGTTTTCTAAATCTCTATGGAGGAGGAATAGAAAAATCAATCAAATAAGTTAAAAGACAAATCATTGGAAGCAAAACGCAATGATATACAATAAGCAACATATAAATTTTAAAAGTCAAAATCACACAAAAATAAATGATTACAAGAACATATTTTATCTCTAATTGAATATAAAACTCCATACTTAGCCTCATTTTAGATTTGAGGTCCCTTAGGTTGTGGTGGCTAGTAGATTGGAATAGAAGAATTCAACAAACTCTACAGTGCTACCTACTTTCTCACACAAGTACCCAATCTTCACAGTAGACTGACATCTCTATAAGGGGTCTTAAATAATGAGGAACACATTGTGGAAAGGTAGGTCCATTTTAATTTTCATGCATATAGCTTTCATGGGATGATCTATCTACTGTATTTGTTGATCTAAGACTTGTGTGGCTAAGAAAAGTTCCTCAGATTCATTAAGGTTGAAAGTCCTCTTATTTTCAGAAACCTAATTTGAGTGTTTTGACTTCGATAAAGAATTCCTCTACCTTGGTTTTTCCTTCATTCACCCCTCCACCCATTTCATTTTTCCCCTTGATAGGAAAGTGTGATTCTAAATCTATTTTCCCTTCTTATATATTCCTTATTTTTCACATCTTATAAACATGATAGCACTACTTTGTTTCAATTTTATCTATCTTTAAAACTAAACAATATGTTTAAGTGACTATGGATTATTTTTACCCCATGACTCTACATCCTAGCATCACTTTGACTTATTTTTTCTATTTTTTATTATTGTAATACCCTTTTTCCAAACACCTGAGTCTATTTTTACTTTCATGTACTTTTTCCATTATTGAGTAAGGTTGCCTTATTACTCGTCACTCACCAATGTTGTTTTCTATTTAATGTACCTTTTTCCATTGATAATTGAGTAAGGAATATTACTTCTCACTCTTCAATGTTGTTTTACCATTTTTACATGCCCATATTTATTTAAGTATTGTTACTACTTTCACATTGTTGTTTGATTATAACTTTTTTGACATGTATCCTTGGTTTGACTTGGTGAGTTTGTATTTCTTACTTAAGGTTTACTTGTTTGGGTTTTTTAGTCTTTAATTGACTTGGATTTTTGGTTACCTAATTTACTCTAAATTTTGACTTGGTCATTTGGTATATCATAGCACCTATTACCCTAGCTTGCAAAATTTATAATTACATCCCATCAATATAAGCATTAGTTATCTTGGCTTTCCTGCATTTGTTTATTTTTTGCTCTTTAATTTTGTATCCTGAGGTTTGTTGAAAGTCATATTTTCACCATTCATGATAAAAAAATAGAAACATAAAATATAATCATCTAGTGATATAGGTAAGTCAAGTTACACATACTTATAATTTTCAATTATTTCCCTCTAAATCATTTGAATTTTAGTTCTTATTTCTTTAAAATACCACAATTTTACTTTAGCCTCAAAATTGTATGTTGCTATGTTATTTATTGAACCACCATCCCTTGTTACACTTGAGTGACACGTGATTAGATTTGAGTGGGGAATATCTATAAAAAAATATTTTAAAAATTTATCAATTATTGATGTTTTCTATCTTGCAAGAATCCATTGAGTCTCAATTTCTTTGAGTGCATGCCTTAAAGGGTCCACTAGGAAAGAGGTGGGAATATCATTAGTTTTTTTTAGGGATTTTATCCTTTACTACCACTTGTTATCAATCCAAATATCTCCTAAAAACATTCCCCTAACATTTACCTCCTAGTTTACACCCTCCTCTAGTCATTTTCTACCTTCATTAGCCCTTCACTAGCATAAAATATTTTTGATATTTTACATTACAATATCAGCCCCATCGACCTTGTACTCTAATTGATGAAACTTATTTAAGGTTTAGGTTGGACCTTGGCCAAATTATACTAATTCCTAATTTTTTTGGTCAATAATGATATAATGTTGATTGGGTCGACCTTGTTAGCCTAAACTTTCAAAAAAGACTAGGGTTATATTTAATTATATAAACACATTCATTTTTCCATTTTTAGAGAGACAACATGAGTTAATTATTCCTTTTTTATTCTTTACAATTTGATCTTCCACCATTTTACTTGAGGAGTCTTAGCTTAGGGTTTTTACTTGGAGAATAATTTTGTCTTGTGGAAAAGTCTTGGATGTTTTGGCCTTTCTTAATGAGTCTTACAAACCAGAACAACCTATTGCACAACATCTTTGGCCAAGGGAGATATTAAATCTCAACAAGTTCATATTTAAGGTAAATATCTCTAACTTTTATCCTCTCTTTAGTAGATAAAAGTAACATAAATAATGTATTTTTAATATATTTCTCTTTCCATGCATTTGGGTTTTACCTATACATAATTTAATTAGGATTATATTATGCATGTTTAATTTTATGTTTAATAACCTCCAATTTGTGTCATAATATTTGGTGAGCACTAGATTAGACTTTGATTTACTTTTTATCAGTTTATTGAATATGAAAACATAGGATCTAGTTAGGGTTATTGCATAATTTTATTTGATTGGAGGATTTGGAACCATCCCTAGTGAATTTATTGTGGTAAGAGATACCTTAGCTAAATCTAACAAATCCATCTTGGTCATGACCCTGAATATATAATGTAGTCATAATTATAAGTGTAAGTAGGACTTATCTTCTTTGTACTAGGATTGATTTATAGATCAGTTGCATTTCCCATTACATACATTCTAGTGAACTCGATGTGAATCTAACCCTTGTATATTTTATTTCATTCCATCATTTTTATTATTTTATTATATTTTTGCATTTTTGAAGTATTGTATCAAACTAGTTAGTATAGTTATAACTTTATGTGTGTAAGTTTAACACACAATCACTTCAAAATGACTATTTTTTATCTATACATTTCTTCATCAACTATAGGTTACTGGATCAAATAGGTAGACATAGTAATCTTCTTCAATTCTAGATTAGCATACATTATCAAATAGGTCAAATTTATTTACTAATTCTTTCTACCAACATACAAGTTAAAAAAACATTGTCAAATAGGTCAACCATGTTCCTTATTCTTCTTTAACACATAGGATTTTGTAGAATTTTATCAAACCAATCGAACGAGTTTGAAATTTTTTAAAGCAACAACCATAGAATTATAGTATAAAATTTTCAATCTAATCATCTTCAAATCCACCCAGGTTATTTTATTTCTTCTATCTATCATTTCAATATTTCTTTCAATTTTATTTTTCACAAGTTAATAGTCTTTAAAACTATAACCCTACAACTAACTAGGTCAACCTGGTCAACTTAGTTATATAATCTATCTTCTATCTAAGAGACATAGTTGACCTATTCAACTTTTGTATTAATGACCTTGCTTCTACAGAACAATAAAGACCTAGGCAACTCTATTTTGTATTGTTTACATATGGTATTGCCTGAACTAACTCTATACAATTCTTAATCAAGTAATTAATAACTATTTTATAGTAATTAATTCACATTTGTTTTTTAGTTGTTTCAAAATTTAAGGTAACTCACATAGTATAAATAGGTAGTTTATCAAATTAGTTACACTATTTTACTCTTTTACACACACTACCAAATCACATAACATTCATAACACATTGTCTTTCCAAGGCCTACCTACTTGGATTTCATCACTAAAGGGAAAGCCAACTTGGTTTTATGGTAAAGTATAAATATGTTGTTGATAGTATATATTGGAAATGTACCTAATAACCTTATCACTATGAGATTATGAAGTGAGGGGGTAGGCCCCAATACCAAGATAATACTATTTCCAATATAGATCCCTTTTAACCTAAATATAGTACTAGAGCTCCTTAGGTTAAGGTATGTGTTGTGATTGAATTATGTCCTCATTTTATTAAATGATATTATTAAACCTTTGGGATTTAGTCTGATATAATAATGATAATTTTGAAGACTTTCTATTTATAAAATATTAACTACACTATAACATGCTAAAACTTGGATGGGAGATAATAAACATGGAATTAGATACATAATGACTAAGATGTATTGATTGAAATAAGTTTTATTATGCATACACCTAGCCAATGGTGATTCCCAACCCTTACTCTCTCTCTCTCTCTCTATATATATATATATATATATCATACAAATTGGTAGAAAAGGGTGATTCAAGTAATCTCTCTTGGGTCTATGTACACTTGGATAGTAGTAGATTAATAATTTGAGTAGAATCAAAGGTCTATGTCGGGGCCATGGATAATTAGTTGGCAATAAAGAAATACCCGAGTTTCTTTACTATTTGGTTATAAAATATGAGATAAAAATGAAACCTACAATATCTATCTAGGACTTTTTCAAACCTCTCATAACAAAGGAGAATTGAATTCAAAATATCACACACACAAATCCAAGGAATGGAAAGTGTTAGTATGTTTCATGAGTAAGTAAGAGTCCTTTTTAATGTTTAGTTTGTTTATTATTGTTTTAAAAGGGCTAAAGTTTTGTTAAGTTGCATTATTGAGATTTTGGGTTCTCAAAATACTCAAGACTATTTTTCACATTATTTTGTCATTTTTTAAGCGCTAACACACATCCCATTTTAAAAATTCAAATAGGGACCCATTGTTAATCAGATATTATTATTCAGGGTATTCTGAGCCATAATTATATGAAATAGAGATTGAAAAGTAAAACCTTAAGGGATTTATCTACATGAAATGAATTTATTTTCTTTTCTTGATATCTATTGTTTTCTTTATTCAATTAAAGGTATTGATTCAAATATTTTTAGAGTGTCTTAAAGTTATAAAGGAATTGATGTTGTGTATAATCCATGATAAAATATTTATTTTTAACCTTAGATTTTAATGTATGCTTATGGATATTTAATGTATGATTAGTCTCTAATTGAGTTAACTTATTTTTATTTTAGTTAGCTATTTATCTATGTTGTGTTTTAAATAGGTTATTCCATGATTAGTGTCTCTTGTGCCTCCAAATAATCTATTGCTCTTTCCACATGGCATCAATTTTCTAACATAAATCAAAAGTAAGGAACTCAATTTGCTCGATGGTGACATCAATGTAATATTTTATACAAAGTCACCTAGGTAATCAAATTACTAAGATCTTGCCAAGTGTCATCATACCACTAGTCTTGAGGTGATGTTAGCATGGACCTATGTATAGAAAGTCCCAGGAAAGTAAATCAAAATTATCCATCTAAATTTCATCAATTCACTAACCTAGATGTTATGTCATTATGGGCCTTTATATAGATATTCTCGAGCAAGAAAAGTATCAAGATCCATCTACATGTTATCATCTCAGTATCTAAATGGTGACATCAACGTATACCATTATATAGATAATCTTAGGAAAATAGAGAAATGAGATCCATCCATGTGTCATCATCTCTCTATCTTGTAGATGAAGATATAGAGCATTACACCATATAACTTAGCTAGGAGTGGAACAATAACAAGCATACATGTGTCCTTTGAATCCACATAAATTAATAAAAAAGACATTAAAATTAAAAATGAGAGACAATAAAAGAGACATATATCATATTAGGATTAATAAGCACTTATAAGAATGAAAAATAATACGTATGGCAATAAAAGTCCTAAAAATTGGTATTATGAAATTTAAATACAAAGAATAAATTAGAAATAGAGTGAATTTCATTTATGCACTTAGTTTGCATGAACTAAAGAAATAATGTATTCAATTCTAAAATATAATGCATCTAAATCAATATATATCAATTTTCCATTTTCATTCCAATTACATTACCTCCAAGCTATCAAGAGTATTATGAATTTTGAGCTCAAGTGAAAACTATGAATCTATAACTCCATTGCAACCAACAATTTATAGATTTTTCATGTAGAAAATAATTTTTTAGATGGCATCAATGGATCCCTGATCTCTCATCCTAATCCCCTCTACATACTCAATTTTAGGTCCAACTTAATACATAGATACAACATTTGATTCAATATCTCTAAACCATGATTTCAAAAATTACTGTACCATTTGGGATATGGTAAACATAGTCAAACCATACAAATATTAAGATCAACTCTCCATTTTTGAATTAAGATAAAAGGATGACCTCAAAGCCATCAAATTATTTTGTCTTCAAAATGAAATACTGAAACCAAAGTTAATATCCTACATTGACCTAGTATTTGATTTATTCATGAATGGCAAGGTTACTGGGAAGATATTACACTTAAGGCTTGGTAAAATGCCAATTTTATACATTAGTGGGAATATATTTGAGAGGTATTATAGGATCTCCTTCCCATAGATGCCATATAAATATGACATGGTGATTTCAAGCTTATTGACATCAACATTAGTAGCAAGATATAAGAATGGGCTGGCAATCCATGTAACTTTATAGTTTAGGGACCTACCTTAACTATCCCCATTTTGGTCTTCAGACTAAGGGTGAGAATCATCATGTCCATGTTGATTAGAATATATGGTTTTTGAACCATAACTTATGTCATTGAGGTATGGGTCCCTTTACTATATTAATTTTAACTTCTAAAAAAATTATTACATTAGGGGAGATCATCAGCTCCAATTAAATTTAAAACTAAAAAATCCTAGAAGTTCCCTAGATGGGATTTATACACGATGTCTTATATAGTATATTCAGTGACTTCAACTATGCATTTATCTTATGATTATCCTTGGAAACCATTTCTTAATTACCCTAAAAATAGGATATGTTATGAGTTTAATGTTCTTCATGTGCATAAATTCAATAAGAACATGAAGAGGTTGAGAGATAATTTTTATCCTATTATGTGTCACAAAATATATGGGAATAATATGCCTAGTCTCTCTAATCCTATTAATAAAAATATTTTAAATATGAGATATTATTGGTTATATCACAAGTGCACAGTAATAAGAATTGAAGGCACAAAAGTACATCCTTTATACCTACCAAAGATTGTGCCTAACAAGGTAGTTTGACAAGATATTTCCTCCCAATTAGTGGACATTGTTGATGCTAAATTAAGGGAATCTAAGAAATTATTTGTCCATCCAACTCCTCATAGCATTGTTAGGATGTAATATATAAGGTGGGAGATATAGAGAAATATTACAAGATGTGTTAGTTCATGCATTAGTCAAGAAAGGCACTATAAATAAGCATAAAAAACTAAAATATCAAGCTTACTCCATCAAGGGGTGTTGTTAATGAATTATAAGAGATATTTAAGAAATAAATACAATCAAACCTTCCAAGTAGCATCCCTCCTTCCAAGAATGAACAAGAAATGTCCATTTACCCAGATTTGGTGCTCTATGTATTTATCAATGAGGTTGGGCATAGGCCTCCATCTCTCCTCACTAATGGATTATAATCTTTGATTTTGGTCCAACTTGATTAATAAGTGAATCTTCTATATAGATAATTCTACATAATAATTTTGCACAATTGAAGCTTAAATATCAATGGGTGAGGCCCTGTGTAGTTAGGATAGAGTTAATCATGGTTGAGTAAAAACTAACCCTAATTTTAGTTAGGCTAACCATGAGAGCCATGTGATAGACATAGGTTAAAATTATTTTATTCTACCCAATCAAAATATTTTGTAAGTGTATTAACAACTCATAAAAGTAATGATGAATAATCATGATATTTTGAATTTTTTGATTATGAATTTTTTATAAATACATATTCTAAAATATCATTTAATTTCCACTTAGAACTCATAATTTGGATCAATTTGATTAAGTGAATTTGATTAATTTTATATAATTTTTTGGAAATTTGTTGCATGCTTAATCAACTTGGTCAAAAATATCATTTTATTGAGTCATAATTTGACTGGATTATAATCAAAAGAAGGTATTAGTTACATATGAGGTAATACACAATTTAGGGTAATATCGAAGTGAAATAACACATGAACGTGATATGTGTTGTCAAATTAGAAGAATTCAGTGGTCTAAATGTCATTTTACATGGTATAATTTGACTCCAAATGATTTAATAAAATATAATAATAACATATAATGTATCAACCCATTTAGGGATACATTAACATAAATCGGTACCTGTATGTGATAAGTTCAAACTATTTAGAATATTTTAGTGATTTTGGTCTAGATTGGGCATTGTCATGAAATATTGTTTAGATTGACAATTTTAGCACAATAGTGATAGGAATTATATGTCTACATTTTCCCCCTATTTGAGAAGGTATGGTAAGACATTCGATCAAAGCAATGTCTTTTCAAAGAATAAAAAGGTTTCTAAGAAGAAATTGGGAGGTAATGATTGAAGAAATAACTAGTTGATACCCCTTGAAGGGGCATGTGGGGATGAAAGAGAGGGATTCACTCTCAAAAAAGAGAGAAAGAGTGAAATTAACCCATGAATGAGATTAAATCCATATGAGTTAATGTTTTCATGCATTGATTCTTAATGATAAAAATAAAATATAATATAATGAGACCCAAGGTGGTGGAAAGTAGGAAGAATGCAATCTTAAAATATAAGTGACATACTTTGACATACCCAAAAGAGGATAAAAGTTGAAAGGGTAGGGAATAATTGATCTTGAGATAAATTACACATTTTGAATTACCAGAACAAGGGAAAAAGCTACAGAGCTTTTAATTAGAATAAAAATTAGAGAAATTCTATAAATAAATGAGGTCAATAAATTAATAATGTGCTCTAATAGAGTAGATCTGATCAATTGATAAATTTATTTTATCTTAGGAGGCATGATTTGACCATTAATAACTGATTTTGCCATAATAAGACTATTTGATCGATGATTGTTCTAAATAATATGCCCTATTAGGTAAAATTAGTAATCAGAGCCAAGGATATAAACTATTACATATATTAAATATGATCAGGTGAAAACATAGATGCAAGGGTCTAATGACTAAAGAAGCCACAAAAAAATAGACATACAAGGATGCAAAAAGTGATGAAAGAGATGATTGGATGAATAAGGGTGGATAAGATATGGATATGGGGGATACCTTGGGTGGTGAGGAGGGCCAAAAGTTAGGTATAAGAGAGGTTAGGACCTATAGGATAGGTATAGGTATAGGTATAAGAGAGGCAGGTCCCTTCAACATAGGGAGGTCTATGGAGGACTAGGCTTTGATAGACAAACTCCAAAGGGAGATCACAACATGATTCTAAAATATTGTTGGGTTACAGATCATTGTGGCTAGGTTATAGGCACAAATGGATATGGTTTAGGGAGAGACTACTAGGTTTAAGGGACTCATTAAAACCAAAGATTCAAAGATTACTACTCTAAGAGAACATATGATAGAGTTCATAGGGGTTTTGGCCTAGATAGCTAGATGAGACATAGAGCTACTAAAAATTAATGATGAGTATTATTTTTCTTAGGTAGAGAGGGAGAGATTGACCTCGTAAATAAAGAATTTGATAGAGGAGAGGGATGAGACTATTGAGCTAGGACATGCATTGGTTTACGAGCATCTAGAGCTTTGGCTGATGTGATTATGGCCAAGGATGATGCCTTGTACATGAAGGATGATGTCCTATGTGCCAACGATGAAATATCCTATTAGAGGTGGGAATATGAGGTAGTTCTTATAGAGTAGAGACTAGAATATTGTATGGAATACATGATAACATAATAAACTAGCTAGACCTCTAGGTTTAGACATGCTATCAAATAAAAGTGTTTAGTTATGTAGCTAGTAGCATAGTGAGTAGTCATAGGGCCTCCACCACCACATCCACTAGCATCACCAAGTCTAGGGATGGGCTAGATCTTTTAGTATATTACTCCTAGGGATGACCATGATAGGGGTTGATGTTGTATCTCTTCCTTTTTATATTATGAGATGTATAGATATTATCATGATGTATAAAATGTGATTTTAAGAGATATATATGACATT
Organism: Torreya grandis; assembly: GCA_037957365.1. Lineage (NCBI taxonomy): Eukaryota > Viridiplantae > Streptophyta > Pinopsida > Cupressales > Taxaceae > Torreya > Torreya grandis. Next base: position 1,062,129 of record JARHVA010005101.1, on the reverse strand, counting down.
CATTGCTAGATTATTGCTAATTGTACATGGACTCATAATATTATTTTATTATCACATGATGTTTACATTTTTATTTCTCTTGTTATTATATGAAAATATATGCTATTTTTAGGAGATGCACATCCTTAGTTAGCATATGGATGTTGATATGTGTATTACTCTACTTCATGTATGACTAGATACTAGAGGATAGTTTAGGAGATGCACAACCCAAACTGATCATAGAAATATCAGTTAGACTCACATTGTATACCAAGAGATGCATGTCTTATATAGAGTCATGTTTATTTCCAATGTTGGCTTAGGATACATCTTGTGTTAGGTGTTGGTTATGCAGGATTGTGTGTTCATAAATGACCATTGGCATTTAGTTAATTGTTAGACCTTGGATTATTTTTTATTTTTATTGTAGTAAGTTGAAATTATGAATCATAATTATGAATAACTTATAATAACATTGTATAGTATTTATGATTAACTAGGTCTAATGTAAATATTTATAACTAAGGATAATGATAAAAATTACCAAAACCAAATTATAACTATTTACTTTTAAACATAAAAAATAAAAATAAAAATAATAATATAGAAATATAACCTAGCTTAAAATTAAGATGTGAATGATCTATGCTCAATTATGAACAAGAATGTATATAAAAAAATTCAAGAATTTTTTTTTAAACAACCTGGAATCAAGATATGAATAATCAATATCCATGTGTATTAACAATGTGTAATTAGAAAAAACAAATAATAAAAAAAAGTTAAATAAAAATGTAAACAAGTCAAGCCCAAGTTAAGGTCAAATTCAAAATATTTATGGAATGTATTCAAAGAAAATATTAAAATAGTATAATATACAAGACAAAACATTAAAATAAAAGATAAGAATAAAAACACAACAAAACACCAAGAAAAAAAACACATAATAAAAATGAAGGAAGAACAAAACAACAATAAAAATATAAAAACCCAACAATAAAATAATAAAAACACAACAAAACACAAATAAAAATAAATAAATATACTATAAAACACAAATATAAACTAACAAATGAACAACAACACACTAATAAAAATAAATGGGAACACAACAACACAACAATAAAAATCAAATAAACACACACAAACAATGGTTAATCATAATGTTAGTGTAGATATAAAACAAATTGTTTGTGCATGTGTAATAATGATGTTACACTATATGATAGGGTGGTCCCTAAGATAATAAATAAACATATTTGTAAATTAAAAAAATAAAAATGGATACAAATTTGCACCAAGATGATAGGGAAATAACAACACAAAACAAAAACAAAAAATTGCTCCTAGGCCATAGGAGGCAATGGAACAAATTAAAAAATGGGGGAAGAGAAGAAAAGGAAGGGATAGATGAGATGACTCCAAATGTAATAGGCAAGTGTACACTACCTACATTGTTATATGGAAACAATATCCAACATGAAATTAAGTCCAAATGTAGTTCTCCCAAGATATTAGATAGAAGAAAATGATGAAAAGGAAACTTGATTGATGTGTAGAGGAATATGTGAATGGTCTCACAAAATGGTGAGTACATAAGACATGATTGAAATGAAAATAAAAAGTACAACTGAGCTAACCTAAGATACTCCATGCATCCAAGTGCTACTTATATAGTCTGTGAAAACCTCAATCCTATGTGGTTCTCCAAAAAAGAGGAGGAAAAAGGCTAAGTTGGTCTAGAAATAGACTCAACAAAGAAGATGACCCAACCCAAAAAATTTGATGGCTTTATATCCCTCATTAAAATCCTAAGTCAATTTTCATGATTTTGTGATTTTTATGGATTTTTTAGAATGTTTACAAATATTTAGGGGTTTTATAAGTGTATCAAATCTATTTATAATTATAAGATACTAATTGGTCTAACTCAAAAAATGACAAGAGCATGGTTTAGGATCAGAGTAAACAAAGGTTCAAGGCAATGTTTTTAATCTTTTGGATTCATTAATTTTTGATGTTTTTATGTTATTGGGATAAAAAATTGGAAAAAATATTAAAAAAAGGCATAGGTAATTGACTCACTTAGGATATGCACATCCATATTCAAGAGTTTAAACAATATAGAAACTAGCTACAATGAGGATTATGAATATAAATAATAATAAGGGAACCAACTAATCGAGGACATGCACACACAAGGGTAGGGGTTATAATAATAGATTAAAATTGGTTGTAATGTATCAAAAATGAAAGGGAGATATAAAAAATGGCACACAAAACCATTTATCAGAGGATTTGCATATCCATAGGTAAGTAATAGCTAAACTAGTTGTAACGGTACTTGGGATCTTGTCAAAGCAATAATGCCTAACAAAAAACAAAAAAATAAGAATAGAATAGTATGCAATGTTGAATAATTTTTAGTAGCCATCCAATAATCATAAACTTTTTGCTGACCTACTATCATACACTTGTCTACAAAAGGAAGCTGAAAAAATATTGTTCAAGTTGAACTGCTTTGTAGAACTAGTGTTGAATGTGTCTAAAATGCCTATGAATCATAATTAGGATCATAATGGGTTATTGGATATAAATATCTAGGTTAAAATAGTCTAGATTTGAATTAAAATGGGTTTAGTGGAATGTAAATGATCCAAGTGATAATGGTCCATGGGTACAATGGTCTAGATTCAAATGGGATAGGATAATGCAGTTACAATGGTCCAAAGTAGTATGGTTACAATGGTCCAAAAATGTAATGGTCCAGGGGTATTAAAAGAATATTTTTCAATTTAGAATAGTCTAGGTTATGATTTTTCAAGATAGAATGGTATATTTAAAATCGTCTATAATAGGATGGTCTAGAGTATAAAAATACAATGGTGGAATAAATGAATTTGACGTAAGTCACCACCAAGGGATCTTGTACATAATGTTTTAAAAAATTTATTTCAAGCATAGAACCACTGAATATGTATAATATTCATGGGTTCTAGGATATATTCACCATTTCGAGTAGTCAATCTTTATGCCCTTGATCCATAACTTACTTTCACTACATATGGGCCCAATTAATTGGGTTGAAACTTACCTTATTATGTTCAACAATAGTGTTATTTTAGTTCTCCTTAAAGACCAAGTCACCAATTTCAAACTCTTGAGGGAGAATGTACTTATTATAGCTTTAGCACAATCTATTCTAGTATGCTTTCAAGTTATCTAGGGAAACTAAATGCCTACCATCAAGGAGTTTGAGATCTTGTAGCTTATAAACCCTATAATCTTCATCATCCATAATGTTCTCCATGGATACTTGTAATCAAGGAAAATCGATCTCAATAAGGATAATAGCCTTTATGCCATGAATAAGGGAATATTGAGTGGATCCTATGGAGGTTTGATGACTATAGTGATAAGGCTAAAAGGTAGGAAATATTTACAAGTGCTAATTACAGCCTGTGTTATTGACAATCTTCTTTAGGATTTTGACAATGATTTTATTACATGCCTAAGCTTGACTATTTCCTTGTGGGTTATATGGTGTGTATCTTTTATTTTTTATTTTTAACATGGTGAAAAGAAATTTAACATCTTGGTTTATGAATGATCTACCATTATCAGATATAATATAGGCTAGGATACCATATAAATAGATGATATGGTAATGGATAAATTTGGAAATCTTCTTCTCAATGATGTAAGTGAGAGGGATGGCCTCAATCCACTTAGTAAAATAATCGATAGAAATGAAAATGTGTTTGTGCCCATAAAAATAGGTTAAGTTTATTTTACTGATGAGATCGAGACCCCATGTAGAGAATTACCATGGTGTGGTGATTGGTTGTAATGGAAATGAAGGTGCATGTATCAAATTACCATGTTATTGGCAAGCAACACACTTCCTAACATGATTACAAACATATTTTTCCATCTTGTGCCAATAGTATCCTATTCTAATGAAATTCTTCACTAACACTACACCATTGGTGTGGGCTCCACACATTCCTTCATGAACCTATTTAATTTATAACTTGGATTTTATCAAAGATAAACAATGAAGAAGAATTCCATTATAGCCCTTGAAATAAAACATATTTCCAAGGAGGGTATATTCAGATAGGTGATGGAGGAATATTTTATGGTGATTGTGTGAAAGTGAGGGAAAAAGACCTGGTCATGTCAATAGTTATAAATTTATTAGAACCAAGGGAGTTCAAGTGGGGGATTGGGACCAATAATTATACATACTGTCTTTCAATTTGGAAATATATGAGAAGGATGTAGAAGATTTTCAATGAGGAACTGATACTCTTTAATATTGTTGGTAATTTTTATCATGGACCCAATTATTTCCATTTCATTGGTTGATCTATTATTGGCCCATTATACCTGTTCAAACTATAGGGACTTGAGATTATCCACAATGTGCTTTTGGTATACAAGCTTGTCATATCAATTTTGATATTGATATGTCGTCTTATTAATGATAAATTAAGAATCCCTATAATCCACTAATTATTATTTATCCCATTGTATTTCAAGAAGAAGTCATGTAATAAGAGCTTCATAATTGGCCATATTATTGGTGCAATGAAAGTTGATATGAAAAGCCTTGGGGATGAGGTCCCCTTATGTTGTGATCAATAAAATGCTAAGTACAGACCCTTGAGATTTAAAGAATACATCAAATTATAAATTCCACTATTCAGGTTCATAAACCACCACTTCTACCATCATTATAAAATCATCTATAAAATCAAATGTGAGTGGTTGAGTATCTATAATAGGAGATTCTATAAGTTGATCAGTAATGATTTTCCCCTTAATAGATTTTTGGATTTTGTATTCAACTTCAAATTCACTCAAGAGCATGACAAATTTAGCCATATGTCCTATAAGAGTTACTTTAGACAATAAATATTTGAGAGGGTCCACTTTAGTAATAACAATTATTTAGAATGTAGTGCCTCAATTTTTGGGAAGTGAACACGATTGCTAAATAAGATTTTTCAATAGATTTATAATTATGCTCAAATTATAGAAGTGTTCTTCTTAAATAATATACTAAATGTTCCTTTCCTTATTCACCATGTTGGGCCAAAAGAGCCCCCAGTGCATGTTCTACAGCTAATATATAAAAGAGTAAAGGTTATCTAGGTGTTGGCAGTCTCAAAACTCATAGGTTAGCCAAGTATGTTGTGAGATTTGAAAAGGATTGTTGTCATTAGATATCCCATTAAGAAGTGACCCATTTCTTCAAAAGGTGTGTGAAAGGATGAAACTTATCTTTTAGTTGTGAAATAAAGCTACAAATACATTGAATCTTTCACTATAGGCTAAATATTTCATATTAGAAGATGGAGGAATTTTCATGATATCCTTGACTTTAACAAGATCTACTTCAATCCCTCTTTGTGATATAATTAATCCTATAAATTTTCCTAAAGTGATTTTGAAGACACACTTCTTAGGATTCAAATGAAACTTATACTCATGAAGTCTCTCAAAGATTCTTTTTAGAACATTAGGATGTTCAACACATGCTTTTGATTTTACTAGAATATCATCAACATATTCCTTAACAATATTATGCATCATGTCCTAAAAGGTTAAAATCATAGCATGTTGATAGGTGTTACCAAAATTATTCAAGCCAAAAGACATAATTTGGTAACATAATGTTCCCCATGGTGTGGTGAACATAGTTTTGTGCTGGTCCTCTTGAGTTATCTTGATCTGATTGTATCCTAAAAAACCTATCCATGAGGGACAAAATCTCTACCCAATATTAGAGTTGAAAATTATGTCAATGTTAGGTAGAGGGAAATCATATTTAGGCCATGCTTTGTTGATATATCTAAAATTAGTACAAATTTGTATGTCTTATGAATTTTTTCTTATTGGGACTATGTTTGATATCTATTCAAAATAGTCTTGTGGTCTAATGAAGCCAGCTCCCAATAGTTTCTCTAGATATTTATTTAATAAAAGAGTGATGCATGGATGCATATTTTTTCATTTTTTGCATGACTGGCTTGTCATCTAGATATACAACAAGGTGATGCACAATCAATTCAAGGTCTAGACCTAACATGTCAGAATAAGCCCATATAAATATATCAATAAAATCCCTCATAATGGTGATAATGTAGTCACTCTCTTCATCGATGAGGGATAATTTGAGATAAACAATATTGAGATCTTTAGATGTTCCTAGGTTCACTTTAGTGGTGTCTTCTATGAGGATCATAGAACCATCCTCTAAAATAGTGGGAAATGTTTGATTCTAATCCTCTTCTTTTGTTTTAGCTTTTGCTTGTTCCTCCTAAAGCTCAGGATAATGAGACGAATATAATTATTTTAGTTTAGGTAGTGTCCAATAGGCAAATATCTTTGGAAAGTTTAGAGAAATATGCTCAAAGAATCTATGTTATTTAGATGTGATGTTGGCACTAGATATAGAGTTAGGACTTGGTGAACACTATGCTTCCTTTGGAGATGAGCAAATTTATCTATCCAAGAGTGATTGAAATAGGTTTTCACTCAAGGGCTTATTTTTTTCTTGATTTTTCCATGGTCAATGAGTGCCTCAAAGATGTTTTCACTTATAGATCTCGATGTTTTATCTTTTGTATAACCAATAAATGTTGCTTTCTCTCCAAAGTAGATGATAGAGTCTAAATAAATGTTAAATACTTTCTTGTGATCACCAATTAACAATCCATATCTAAGGACCATGTAATCAAAAAAAGATTCCTTATTTTAAAATTCATCGAGAGGTATAATAAATTTTTTTGGGTCCCAATCAGTAAGGTCAGGATGGCAAAAGCTAAGGGGATAATGGGTTATAATAATCATAATAGAGTTAGAGTCAAATATGTTAGTGTCAGCTAGCTCATCATAGGTTATATAATGGGATGTTGCATCACTATTGATAATCTTGTCACTGATCAATTTATAAAATTCACTATCTAAATACATGAGGTCACCCCATGTAATACAAATCCAAGACCTGGACTCATAATAGGTTTACCAGCTGATAATGGTTATAAGATTCCTTACTCTCATGGCCCTATCCCTTTTATTGTATAATAAAATTTGTCCATAATTTTATTGTGGATAGGGTAATTATGATTTTGAAAAAAATAGCAAGATCATTAGAATATAACCAATCTCCTTTAGTAAAGGCTTCTTGATCTTGATTTGGTGAAGTTGTTGGGATAAATACCCCTGGTGGTTTTTACATGTATTTATTCTTTTTTCCAAATCATGTTGGGCTTGTAAGGGCTTTGGGAAGACTTGGGTCTATCATAATACTTAGGAGATTTGGATAATTTTATAATGTGAAAGACCTCTGTTAGATGGTATGTGGAAATATCAGCATCCTCAATAGTGATTTTTTTATAATGTTGTAAGGAATGAATTAGCTAAAGTGGAAGTAAGATCACTTAGGTTGATATAATTAGACATGGGTGGTTATAGAACTCATTCTTTTGTTCTTCTTCGCTATAAATTCATAACTAGGTCAATAGTTATAATTGTGAAATTTAGCCTCTAGGTGATTACAATATTGGTAGGGATGTAAATTAGCATGAATGGTAACCTCAATTATGACATGGGGGAACTTGAAGCACTTATGCAAGGTAGTTAGGATATATAATACTTCATGGATGATACAAAGACAACCAAGAATTATATTATGTGGTAATTAAATAGCCATGACATGGTATAGGGTATTATGTGATATAGACCCAATAATGATTGATAAAGAGATAGTTTTAGAAGATTCACTTTTAAAATTATTGTATGCCTTAATCGTGATTATATTAATATGGATGTTCTTGGTAGTATAACCTAATAATTGTACTAATTTGAATGACACAATGTTAGCCCTACACCATTGTCTATAATAACCCACTTGATCTTATGATTTTCTATAATGACCTCAATGTACAAGGGGTTATTATGGCTAGGACCAAGAGAAGACATATCTTGATGATCAAATATAATACATTATCTAGGGGATAAATGCCCTACAAGTGTCTAGATTTATTATAGGTTAATATCTAGGGATAAGGTGGACCATTAAAGGAATTCATTTAAGATAGTTTAGTGGAATTCTAATGTATGCAAAATATCTAAGATAGAAATTTGCATAGGGGTTTTGCTTATTTGGTGCTAGATACTATATGGATTTTCAATGAAGGATTGAGAGGGTTTGGCCTTTATCAATACAATATTTATCTTTAGATCATAAAGCACAATGTTTAGGTTAGGTCTAGTGTTAGAAGAGGATAAAGGGCCCTGGAGAGTGACTCATGAGCATCTAGTTGCGATTATGTAATCTAGAGTTGGAAAGGAGTTATTACAATTAGAATAACAAGGAAAAGTTTCTTAGATGGTGATTCATGAAAATATAAGTATTATTATGTAATTTTGAGTTGGAAAGGATTCATTATAATTAAAATGGGGTGGTGTTCCAGAAATAGTCACCTACAAAAGCTGAGGTGTAATGGAATTGCATGAACTTTGTACATCATTACTTGAGGAAGAGGGTGTTAACCCTATAATGGGGGGACTAATAATTTGAGAAGCATTATATGATTCAAAAGATTTGACTATAAAAATGATAACATGGTTTTCATAAATACATCCCACGGTGCTACTATAATCATATGGCATGTTATTATAACCTAGGTTATTAATGTGGGTATTATGATCCTGATTATGACCATGCTGATTAGGATTATAGCCTTGTCCTTTTTGATGCTAGCCCTAACCTTGATTATAATTATTCCTTGATGGTTATTGATTATGTTTAGGAAATGGATCCTTATAGATGCCCATGTCTTGATTAGAGTTTTGTGTCATTTACTTTATTTCAATTTCACCACTTTTAATAAAATCCTCAATAAGATATCTTAATTGAACACATCAATAAATAACATGGTTAAAAACATGATGGAAAATAAAAAACTAATATTATTGATACCAATTAGGTTTGGTTTGATCTTCTAGAACTAGCTTTGGTATTGGCCACATAATCAAATTGGTTATTACTAGCTTTTAAAACATGGCCTCAATAGGCTCTCTCAATTTGTTGAATAATATATAGTTATAAAATGCTCTATTTGGAAAATACCTTTATAAGGTGGTTGATCGATTAGGTGGGGATGGTTGCACATTTTGAACTGACAGAGTTTGTATCCTTTTTATGTGTCTAGATTTTGTCACTCCATTTCCCACCATGTTCGTGTTCTTATTAAAACTTTTATTTTTGTCTATAGTAATATCTTGAACAGGTGGTTGGGTTTGATTAGACATTTAAACCTATGAATAAATATTTACAAGGCCCCTATTAATGAGTGCATTCTTAATCTGCACACCTTTATCAATAATTTCCTTGAATGTGTTGGCACAAACAAGTCATAAATTATGGTCCACCTTAGGGTGTAAGTTTTGTGAAAAAATATTAGCTAGATACTTATCTGACAAGTTGTGTTGAAAGTGTCTAACTAATACTATCCATCATTTTAGGTATGTTGTGAATCTTTTTCCATCTCTTTGTTTTTCTTTGCATAAGTCAATAACTGTCAACTCATGCTCAATGCTATAATAAAAATGGTTGATAAATTTATCAAATAAATAGTTCCAATTTTACACCGATCCCTTAGGTAATTTCAAGATCCAGTCAAAACTTATACATCCAAAATATGTGGAAATGAGTGAATAAAATAAACATCACTATAGGTTACCTCTTGGAAAAGTACAAAAAAATCTTCAATATGTTCATGAGGTTCACCCTTCCCTTTTTATTTATAAAATTTTGGTGCCTCAAAATGAGGTGGAAAGGGGAATTGGAGAATGATTAAGTCAAATGGATATGGAGATATCTCATCAAACTTATGATTCTTAACTTGGTTTCCTATCTCAAGTCTTGATACTATCTCTTTCATTGAATTCCACTCCTACGTGTTTTTTGCATTTGTGGGTGGAATATATTTTTATTAGGGTTGAATGTGCCCTTGTTATGTGGTCTTTTTAGGGATATAAACCCTATGATCATAATTTTTTTTCTAGTTTACTCCTTAATTTGAGTAGGTCGGTCATTTATTCCTAGGTGGTTGATAAATAGTCCCTAGAATCTATTGCTATGAGTTATAGCTATACTACTAGTTTTGGGGGGTCTACGGTCGGTTCACTAAAGAACATGATGATTGGGATAACCTATTAAATTGTTTCACATAATACCCTCAATATATTATGAGTTTTATGCTCCTTAGTTTTGGGAAGGGGAAAGAGTATCTTGATGGTTAAATAATGTATGCTTTATATCAAGTGAACCATGTTGCAATGTATCTCTGGGTTTGTTCTTTCAAATGAAATCCTATGGTATACTATGGATGTGTGATTGACTAGGGTATGATATAGTTTGTCTATTATATGTTTTTGATCTTGAAAAGCATTATTGCTGATTGAATTCATGGCTAATGATGTTTTTAGGTCTAAAACAAGCTGATCTATGTATTGTTGACTAATTTTATAAATCTTGGTAGAAAGATCCTGATTAGTTTGAAATAATAATATAGTTTTTTATTTTACTCTACTACTGGAAGAAATATTAGTTTTATTAATATGAATGATAGGTTTCTCTAATTTTTTATCATCTACTTGCATATGCATGCATAATTATTCCATAAAGAAATATGGTTCTAATCTTGAGCCTAATTCTATCAACCTTAAAAGGAATTTGTCTTTATCTCCAAAGGCTTGGTGTTCATAATAAACCTACTTTTATCCAATTTTTTTTGGGATTCCTCAAACACAATGAAATTTTCTTATTCATCATAATAATTCTCTTCCTCATAATTAGATCCATAAGCGACACCACTATGAGTATACCTTTGTGTCATGTTTGAACATGCTTATTTCTACATTTTCTAAGATATGGGATGTGATTCAAACATTTAAATATGGGCTTGGATTCTTTAATCATACAAAAGATAAGGTAAAATTAGACTATAATAAAAGTAAATGGTGTGAGTGCCACACAATTAGAAGAAAGAGGTTACAAATTTATTCAACCCTAGTTGGTTGTAATCATCAAATTATAAGAGGGTAAAATGATTTTGGAAACTAAAGTGTAGGATATGACAATAAACTTAGGTCCAAAATATTTCAATATCATAAAAATCTAGGTAAAACTATGGGGAGTCATGACTAGAGAATCTAGAAAAAAGTATTTATGATCAAAGTGATAAAAGTACAAATTAAGAATCTTAAGATGTGAAATAACATAAGATATCCTAAGTATAAAGCCAAAATTAAATGGGTATAATAATGACACCACTTAGTAAAAAAGAGGTAGAATGGTCTAAGAACTTAGAGTGTGAGTGAATGAAAGATAATCTATGTCCAAAATGAGAATAAAATGAGAATAGGTCTAGGTAACGGACTTCAATGCAAATGGAAAATCTCACCCAAGTTAATTAGACCAAGTTCAAAAGGTCAACCAATATCATCTTGGATTATAACTTAGAAAGGAAAGATTTTGAATTTATATTAAAAATGACTTAATATTTTCAAAGTGGATGAATGGTCTAGACTCAAATAGATGACATAGGAACGTTATTCAAAAAAGACAAACATACTATTTGGATTGGAAATTTAAACAAGGAAAGTGTATACACATAATATTTTCAAAATTTATAAAATACTAATGCTTTCTATCTTATAAGAACCCATCCGATCTCAATCTATCTAAGTGCACGCCCTAAGGGCTGCATTAGGAAAGGGGTGGGAAGACCTTTGGTTCTTCATAGGATTATTGTCCCTTGTTTACACTTTATATCAATCCAACGATATTCTAAAAACATTCCCCTAAGCTTTATATCCTCTTCCTCTCTATGCATGAGTGTCGTACCTTTACATAGCCTAATTAAGATTTTATTATGCATGTTTACTAACTCCCACTTTGTGCCACAAGTTTTGGTGATCACTAAATTAGATTAATTTTCTTTACTTGTTATTAATATAGTGAATATGAAAATATATAATTTATTTAGGGTTATTTCATGGTTTTGCTTGACTAGAGGCTTTGGAATCTTCCCTAGTGATATTATTTGTGATAAGAGATCCCTTAATTGGGTCTAGTGGATCCATATTGTTCATGTTATCAATTGTCTAATGTATTCCCAATTGAAAGTGTAAGTAGGATCTATATTCTTTGAGATAGGATTGATTTATGGATCTAATGAATTTATTATTAAATATAGAAAGAAGTAATTTGTATTTGAACAACTCAATGCCTATTTGTTAGAATGATATGGTGTAGAATGAGTGTTTGGTTACACAAAATGTTTTGATTTCACATAAATAGTTTTAGACTCAAAAATACCATGTAAGTAAAAACAAAAAATAGTCATAAACACCCAAGTGTAACATCTTAATCCTAAAATTGACAAGGTAGTTTTATATTGTCAAATTTCATCTATATCCATGCTCTTGAGAGGAAATTATGTTTGATAATTCAAAAGATAAAATGCACATGAAAACTAGGGTTTTTAGGCCCCTTATTCTCTCAAGACTTTATATGGTGACATAGAAATTTAGACTACTTTTCATGCATTGAAAATATATACATGACAAGTGGGATTTGTCTAAAACTTTAAGTTTTATGCATCTAGATAGTCTCAAATGTTTCTTTTAATTTTGGAAGAAGATAAGAAAAAAGTAATAAGGGGTGTTTAAATAACCTGATAGTTAGTGCACACATAATCTAGATGATGATGGAGATCTCCTCTTTATCTTTTAAGTAATAACCTTTAGATAAGAAAGACACTAAAAAAGGGGGTTGTTAGTAAGATAGTTTAGTGGACTACCTAGCATGAGCTAGATCCATAAAGTATGAGCTTGTTAGGAGGCTATCAATCTAATTTTGATAATAATTAAGTTGATATAAATAAAATAAAGAGTAATTGAATCCAATAACATGATATTAAATAAATGCAATATTAGAAACTAAGTAGATGCTAGATTAAAAAAATGACTAAATATAGCAGTAGCAGGTCAATACTAGTGTTAAATTAGATTATGTTAGGTTGATAAAATTAGGGAGGGATTTGTGAATAGGTAGGGACACATAATGTTAAGTTAGGTTGGGGGTAAAGGGTCAAGAATAACTTGCCATTATTTTTTGGCATAGTGACCATCGATGGTCAGGGTGACCATTAATGGTTATTTTGACTATTGGTGGTTTGGTAACCATCAGTGGTTGGGGGTGATCCTTGGTGGTTTTGATAACCATCGATGGTTGTCTTTAGGTTTTTAGGTTTTATAAAAGAGGTTTTTAGAATAGGTGGATGGTTAGATAGAGGTCTATTAAATATTTGAGAGGTATAAAATAAGATGTAAATAGGTCTAGCTAGGGTAGGGAGGTTAGAAACCAAAAACAAGATTGAAGTATAAATATACCTGTTGTTTGCTAAATGGTTAATGGTAGATGTTTGGAGAAATTTGGTAGAGTAACATTAATTTACCTCAAGATTAATTTAGGTAGAAGTTAAACTTTCTATTTCTATTTCTTGATGTCTAGAAGAAGACTGGTTGGTTGGCTAGAAGCTTGAATACCTATGTGAAAGAATGCTTATGTTGATGGATGATGGATATTTTTCACCTCATACTCCCCTCCTTTTATAGGCAAAGAAAGATTGAGGATAAAAGTTTCCCTAGTAAGTTGGCATGTTGATTTCAATGCTTGGGAGTTTTTTAGCATTGCATAAGGTGAACATATTAAATTTTGCCTCATTATGTCATATATAGCTCGTGATGAGTTAGGAAGGTGAGGACATGACCATTGATGGTTAGGCTAACCATCAATGGTTAGGTTGACCATCATTGGTTGAGTGTATAGAGGAAAATGGGTGAAGATAAGTTAAAAATGGTGGGTTAAAGGGTTAAGTTACTAAGTTGGTGAGTTTAGTTAGCTACATAGTTAACTAGACTTAGGGTCTGATAAGTTGGTCAGTGGGTTGATAAGGGTTAGATGGTTTTTAAAGGTATTCCAAGGCATTTTGATATCCAGTACGATTTTATAATGTATACATTTTCCCCATTTTTATTATGTGGATTTTAATAAATAAGATGTAGAACAAAAATGAATTACCTAGTTGAAGGTCTAGTTACCCCAAGTATGGGAGGAGGTGTTCCCCCTCAAATAAAGAGTTGATGAGGTGAAACCAAAATTGGGTCAAGGTTTGATAATCAATGTATAGTGAGTCATGATGTAGGTGATAAAAAGGGTGGATTATTTGAAATAAAAACACATGTACAAAATACAACTAAGTGTGATAGTGAAGATCACACAAAGACTAAGGTTACCAATGTTGGTAAAAATCAGGTCAGTTCTAAAGGGACTAGTGATAGGGTAACTAGTTCATAGTGTTGGTCATAGCTAATTGGGTCAATCTTATCAATTATCCTAAATAGATTCAATGTTTTCATAGGTATCTAAGGTAAGAAGTGATCCCTTAAAAAACATAAATGGTCTAGTTTTGTACAGGTGTTACAAATTTGAATGTTTAACATGGCAAGGTCAGTTGGTGTGGTTATAAAAACCAAAGCAAGGTCATCACAAAATATGTGATTATTTGGGCCACAAATGACCAACATTGAAGTAGATGTGGTCTAATGGTGGGTTGGATAAAGGTAATTTACAAAAAAATTACGTGGGAAAAAGGTGGTATCCAAAAAGATAACACCTATTGGGTGCTTAAAAATGTTTTTAAATGTGGGTTCTTGAACATCAATGGTCAGGGGTCACAATGTCAACCATTGATGGTCACCCTAACTATCAATGGTCAGGTTGGAACCCTACCTAGCTAGAGAATAAAATGTGAAAAATAAATTTCATTTTCACCTTTTACTATTTCACCTCCAAGTTTTTTGTTTTATCTAGCAACCGGACAATTTGGCATGTAGTTGAGAGAGTTGACTAAGCATTTAGCCAAGGTGGAGGTTGTTGATTAGTTGGATTAATTTTTTGAGGTTATCAATGGGGAACAATGATGTAGGGTGGATGAGGGTGTGTCTAAGCAATAGGGCATGTACTCCATCCTTGACGTGGTCAAGGAATGAGGTATGAGGTATATTAAATTTGTATATTAGTTGATTAGGTTTTTTATCTTATTAAATTAGTTGATCTATGGTGGATTTGATATGGTTTTGGGGGTTTGACCTAGGTGTACATTTTTAGGTAAAATTGGTAAAATTAACTAGTGAAATTTGAAATTAGAAGAGTATATGGATTGAGCATAGTGTAAAGGATAGTTTTAGTTAGTTTTATTGTTGAATATGGTTTTTTTTTTTGTTGAGTTTGAGGAGGTAGGTTTAGGCTTTTACCACCCATGGTCACATACAATGACCATTAATAGTTTGAATTGACCATTAATGATCAGCCTAATCATCGACATTCAACTATCCAAAGATAAAACCCACCTCAATGTCAGTGTTTGTAGAGACTATTAGTGGTCGAGTGTTGGGGGAAGATAAGTTTTAATATAAAGATATATAAAAAAGTGTTTTAAAATATTTTAAGGGGTTTAAGGTTAGTTAAAAGTTTTAAATGGATGTGATAAGTTTAAGATGGTTTTTGGGTAGATTTAGGTATTGGTGTGATAGGTTTAGAGAAGGTGTTAAATTGTTTGTGGGGTAGGGTAGATGTTGGAGAGGGAAGCATTAGGTACTGGTGTCATAGGTTAGGGTAGACAATGAATTGTTTATGGGTGAGGGTCACTTTTAAATTATAGAGGTAATATTTTAGAGATAATGGTTAGATTAGGTTGATGTAGGTAAATTGAATAATAGAAATGGAAAATTAAGCATGCATGCTAACTTGGTCTATTTTGTAGGCATGAGACCAGATCTAGATGAGGGATTTGGTTGTAAGGATATTTGTGGAGATCCATATATTGATGTCTAGTGATTATTAGACCCACATATATGAGGTCAAGCTCAGATCCATGTGACATTATCATTGGCTGCCATAAGATATGGTGATGATCATGGCCCTTATAAAGAGATGGGATCCGACCATGAACACATTCTTATTTCCTAAAAGAGAGATGAATATCTTATTGTAATATTTTCAATGGATTACATAGCTACTTATTTGAGGGAAGCCTATTTATCACATTGAGAGTGAGGAAAGGGATGAGCAGATGAAGCTACTATACAGTGAGGATTGGGCCAATGCTAGGTGACATTTAGGTGGTTTTGGTTAAGGGCCATTATAGTAGAGGGATCTAGATGATAGGCACTTGATTACTATGATGATTATGGTAGTGTCCTATTTCATATTTCCTAATTTGAGTAGTGGATGATTTCCCTATCTGTTATTATGTGTGGTAATAGAGATATTGCTTAGTAGGATGATGTTTGGGTGGGCACTAGTTTTGTTAGTTAATATTTATAAGGATCTCTAGGTATTTTAAGCTCATAAATGATATGGGATCAATGTGGGTTTCATGCTCCATTTTTGGGTGTATGATCACATTCAAGTTTTAAGACCATGGGGTCTAACATGGGATGGCTATGTGTAGATGAATTATATAATGGGTTTTATGTGCTAGAGAGGAGATTATGTTTTGATAGGGGTTGTTAGAGGTGATAGAGACATTGATTGGTTTAGATATACTTTGGAGGGTTTGGTTGTAATAGATGTGGTGTGGATATTGTATGTTGGCTGGCCTAGGTGGGACCTCTATAGTTATCACACTCTATCTTTGTAGAGCTGAAGGTGGATCAATGGGAGGAGAGAGGGTGAGACTGAGTTCATCCCATTCGATAGAGTTATAGATAATTTGACATTATATAGGGGATCCTAACTCCTTTATTGAGGTATAGGTAGGAGGACATGGATTTTTTATTACCTGAACCATAGCCAATGGATGTGGTATTATACCACAAGGAGCTACCTACAAGAGAAAGGATAGATGATGCCAATTTTTTGGATGGATATGCAGCATGGTACTATTCCCTATATGTAGTGGTCAATTTTGGATGGGATGATGGGGGCTAATAGTCCATAGATGTGGATATAGTTGGGGCACATGCATATGGTGCTTGTTAGGATAAATAAGTAGTCATACCACTAGAAGCTACATAGGCTCATACTATAGGTTTACAAGGATAGGTGGCCACTTTGTAGGGTTAGATTATCAATTTATAGGGTAAGGTAACCACTATTATAGTTGAGAGAGATCAGGTGAGGACCTCCCTTAGTTTTTTGACTCATGACAGGGATACCCTGATTTAGAGGGTAAGAGTAGTGGTAACACTAGTAGGGCCACTAGGTATTATTCCTATAACATGGTACTTAGCCACAATGGAAGATTTGATGTACTACAATTCCATAGTGATGACATAATGTCTATTAGATCCCCAATGGGGTGAATAAATAACCATCTTAGTAGGTGGGGTAGTCATGGGGACTCTAGGTCAGTGGGTTATATTAGTAGTGTTAAGAGGATAGGTAGGTAGTGGACAAAAAGGCATCCCAAGAGGATCAACACCACATGGTAGTATAGATGTAGGAGTAGGAGGGGCCAATGGTAGTGAAAGTGATGACCCAAGGGCATGATATGATATGTTGTAGAGATAGATATACATTATTTTTATATAAACGTATGTGTCGATGCCATAATATGTACATGTTTTAAGAGAGAAATTATTATTGTTACATTTATTATTTATTGATGACTTGATGTATTTTATGATGATGTTTTATGATGTTTATGTATGTTCATGGTATAGATGTAATGGAATATAAATGTTATTTATGGTTCATGGTTATGATCATGGTTTATGGTTTATGCTTATGGAGCTTAGGTATATGATGATCATGGATTATGTTTTATTGTATTAATAGATATGATGTTTATGATTATGGATGATTCAATTATGGTTTATATGATGAATTTTTGTGATGTTTATGGTAAATGGATAGATTGATAATATAGATAGATAGATGATGTATGATGCGGTTCATGATGTTTTGATTATAGATATGATGTGGTTCATGGATATAGTTCATAATGTTATGATTATTATTGTAAATGGTCATTGCTCTTATGATAATTATGTTTTGATGTGATTTTTATGATCATGGATGTGTGATATGGTTATGGATGTAATGAAAGTATATAAAGTAGGTTAAATAACTAAATGTGGATAAAGAGATAAGAATCATGAGACATATGTCTACATGAACCAATTATGAGAGGACAATAAAAAAAGGCATGATGATTTTTGATTGGTAAAGACATAAAAAATTTTGAAGTTGGATTGACTTAATGAACATAAGCCTTTCAAATGCTTCACATTAGCATCCTCTAGTTAATAAAAAGGTGTCTAGATCACATTATGTCAAGTAAGATCATAATATCTTGATTTATAGATAGTATAAAGGGAAGATAGGTGATGGGTGAATGGGTGATAGGGTAAGGTATCCTTATGTGGGTTAATTTGCCCTATCTATAGGTAACCTAAGAACCAAATTAGACAAGTCCATATCTTAATGCAAGGTGTAGACTGATTAAGGCCATGAGTCTACTAATGCTATATATGAAAGCCAATTGTGGATTTCTTGGGATAGCTTACTTGATTTTGATATTGGGTCTTTTATTGCTTTTATTTTGATAGGTCATGAAGTTAATCAATCTGGGAAGCTTAAAATGATTGATTTGACAAATTTGACTTAGCCATCCTTCAAGAGAGTGGTCTAAGTTTTGGATTCATTTATTTGGTATTTATTTTTTCAAGGGAGTAGTCTATCTTTTAATAAATTTTGTTTTTGTGCAAATATCCTTCAAGGGAGTAGTTTGAAATGCTAGATATTTGTGACTGAAGTGATATTTTAGTATCCCAAATTTTTTTGGCATGAGGTTTAGACATGGATAAGTCTAATAAGCTTAAAAGTTTACCTTCATGAGGGAAATTTTTTTAGAAAAATATGTTAATGATAGGTGAAAGGATTAGTTTGAGATATAAATAATCATCTGGTTTCATCTTGATTAGAGACAAAAAGTATTCATGAGAACCATGAGATGAGTAGAGCCATGGTACCCATTTTTAAGATTAGGATATGACTATGATGGTTAATCACATGGTTATATGTTATAATTTATTATTATTAAAGGGTATAGGGATAGGTAAGTGAATTTTATAATCTCATAAATCAAGGGATGAGCTTAAGTTAGACCAAAAACTGAGTTTGATCATTCTTTAACAAAATAAAGGATGCAGATGTGAAGCATTAAGAGGCTTAGGTTCTTGTTTTCCTTCAAGAGAGGAAAAATGATAAGGTCTTGATCCATAATTATGGGTTATGATGTAGGGTCCAATCCAATTGAAAGAAAACTTGCCTCTTTTGCTTTTCTCAATATTGGTTATGTGTTGGTTTTCCTTAAGGATGAGGTCTATGATATTGAATTCTCATTCTCTTAGGTGTTTGTTATAGGTACATGTAATTAGTTATTAATAGACATGAAAGTGGTTAAACATTATGAGGTAATATTCATCAAATAGCTCAAGTCATGATAGACATATTTGACAATAGTCTCTCTCAAAAATAATGTCTTGCAGGGATATGTGAAGATAGGGAATCTAGACTTCTAGAGGCAAAACTACCTCTGCTATGAAAACCAAAGAGAAAGGGGTAGCACCCATAGAGGTTATAATGATAGTGAGATAGGCCCATAAATTAAAAAGTATATGCAAGTGTCAATCCTGACCTGAAGTACTAACTACTTTGGTTAGTATTTTGTTGAGGGTTTTGTTAGAGGCTTTCACCTATCTATTTGCTTGTGGATGGTAAGGTGAGGAAAAGCTTAACTAATGCCAAATGCTTCAAAAATTCCTTGGACTTATTTGTTCTTAAAAGATTTTACATTATTAGTGTTGATATTATAGGGAACACCAAAGTAATAGATGATGTGGTGATTGATGAAGTTGATTATCTTGTTAGCTTTGGTTGAGATGAGAGGAATAACTTCTACCCACTTGGTGAAATACTTAGTGTGATAATAATGGATTGATGTCATTATGAAGAATGAGGGTTGATTTCCCAAATGAGATCAAGTCCCCATTATGAGAAGGGCCAATAATCTTTCGATACTTGAAGGCCATGGGTAGGTACATGATGTAAGTTAGTGGTGTTGTTGACATTTAACACACTTATTTACATAATCCAAGTAGTCTTGGTTGAGGGTGGACCAATATTATCCAAGTCTAAGGATACATTTAGCAATAGCTAAACCACTAAATTATCCCCATAGATTCTATCATGGGTTTCTTTGATATCATGGGAAGCTTCATGACTATGTAGGCAATAGAGAAGGAGGCTATCAAAACCATGTTTGTAAAGTCTAACCCCTAATATAGTGTAATGAGAGGTACTCTAAACAAAGGATATTTAGGTATTCTTAGAGAGATTAGGAGGAATGATGCTGAGGTTGAGATAGTTAAATGTTTGGTCATACCAAATGTTTGATGGAGATGCTTCCACACTAAAAATGGTGGGAAGGTCAGAATGGATATAAGATGGTATGATGAAGTGGTGGATGGTAACAAAGAGTTTAGACTTAATAGGTTGAGATGGGATTTGGGAAGCAAGGGAAACCATGGTATCTATGAACTTGTTAGTAGATCATGGAACTGACTAGATAAGGTAATAATAAAATGATGATAAGAGTATGTATACAAGCTATTTTTAATTTTTCAAGACATCATTCTTACATTGGTAGGATCTATTCACCTAGTTGATCATAAGTTGGGAATTACCAAAGACATTGATGGTCTTAATTCCCAATGCTAGAGTGGTTTGGAGACCTATCAATAAGGCTTCATACTCAACCACATTTCTACTAAATTCAAAGTTGATTTTGGAAGAAATGGGAAGGGGTTACCTATCGAGTGGAATGAGAATAAATCTAGCACCCCCACCACATTGGCATTTGGAGACATTGAAGAACATGGTCATTTGGTAGGTGGGGTAATTTTGAGAAAAGACCATAATAGAATTATCTAGAAATGTAAGAGGAAGTTGTTGGTTGTCTTCTAAAGGATATTTTTCCAATTGGTCAATGATAACTTACCCTTTAATCAAATTTTGTTATAGAAACTCAAGGTTAAACTTAGCTAAAAGCATGAGCCACTTAGACATACACTAGTTCTAGTATGGTTTAGAGTTCATGTACTTGAGTGGGTCAGTGTTGGTGATGGCTTAGGTTTTATTATTGAGAAGGTAATGATATATTTTATAATCCACAAAGACTAATGAAAGGTAAAGTTTCTCAAAATGGGTGTAATAAGTCTCATACTCTATAAGTGTTGGACTTATGTAGTGGACAACTTGATCTTTATTTTGTTCATCATGATGAGTGATCATTGCCCCTAAGGAATGGTCAATGGTGGAGATATAAAGGTACGAAGGTTGGTCCTCTTTAGGTGGGGTAATAATGGGTAGAGAAAGGAGGTATTATTTTAGTGAATCAAAGGCTTGTTGATAGTCCTTAGTCCACTTAAAACAGGTGTCTTATTTTAGAAGATGGTGAAAGGGTTGACATTTATCTAATAATTGGGAGATGAAGTGATAAAAGGATTAGAGCTTCCCATATAGGTCAAGGAGTTTATTGAGGTGGGTAGGAAGAGGTATCTCCAATATTGATCTAACTTTGGTAGGGTATACTTTGATTCCTTGAAGAGAGAAAATAAATCCAAGGAACTTTCTTGATTGAACCCCAAAAATACATTTCTTGGGGTTGAGTCTAACATTGAAATCGATAAGGTGTTTGAATATGATTTTGAGAATGGCTAGGTGATCCTTGTGATGTTTGGATTTCCCAAGGAGATCATCCTCATAGTCCTCAATTATTTTATGAATGAGATCATGGAAGATGTAGGTCATTAAATGTTAGTAGGTTGCTCCAGTATTATTTAGACCAAATGGCATGGCCCTATAGTATAAGGTTCCCCATGGGGTGATGAAAGAGGTTTTATGTTGATCCTTGGGGGTAATAAAGACCTGATTATATCTCAATAAATTGTCTATGAGATATAACATATCATGTCTAGTTGTAAGATCAACAAGTTGGTCAATGCTAGGTAAAGGAAAGTCATCCTTTAGGTAAGCAAGGTTAAGATCAAAAAATTTAATACAGAGGTGAAGTCTCCATATGGGTTTGGTGATGGGAATGATATTACAAACCCATTAAGGATAATTGATAGGTTGGATGAAATTGATAGATAATAGACACTGAAGATCTTCTTTGACTACAAGAGCGATGTGAGGGTGCATCCTGCAAAGCTTTTATCTATATGATTTAGCATCAAGATGGGTGAAAATATTTTGGAGCATAATAAAATAGTTATTCTAGGCATATCCTAATAGGACCAATAAAATTATATGGCTTTGGTCACAAGAGAAAGAAGGGTAATCTTGTTTCTCTATGGAATCTAAGGATTGATTGATCTAGACAATATGAGGGTCACCCTGAGTACCCAAGTTGACATTGATTATAGATTCATTCAAAATGGTTTGGTTTTTAAGAGGAATGGATATATGGTTATAATAATTCTTTGCATTGAGATAGGTGATAACAGAATCATCATCTTGATATTAGATGGTGTTGATTATAGGAGAATCATTTTCTACCATTCCAATATGCATAAGAGGAAGAATTTTAGTTCAGCCACCCTTTTGGTGGGTCAGATGGCCTAAACTAATAATATTGACTTAAAAAAAATTAGGAATAATGATGTCAAAATATTAATACTTCAAAGGAGATTGGGTTGGTGAGGATGGGATGTATTCCTCAATGGTGGCAATGGGTTTTAGTGAATTGGTGGGTTCTTCTGGTGGTACAAACCCAAGGCCAAATAACTCATGAGATTTATGAGTTTTGATGATAGGTAACTCATGGGGTCAATTTTCATAAAGGCCAAGGCCAAATCCATTCTAGACACACCTATGAAGGTATAATTTTGAAAATGCTATTTTGTCTAGGTAGGAGAAGTCAAAGGTAAACAATAAAATAGAAGAGGTAGAGGTAGAAGTGAGAAACAACTAATCAAGTCCCCTATAGATGAAGTTGGTTTGATGATTGGGGAACCAAAATAGATGATGGTTATGATGTTAGGATCGTAATTAGGATCATGGTTAAGTTTCACATACTCTTGAAGAGTAGGGAAAACATTTAAAGCTAAATTATGATACTCCCCCAGTAAGAGATGTTAGAATGTGGGTTCCATAGGGTCCTCTATGGGGATCTAAGAAGAAGGGATCAATGATCTAGTTGAAGCTTTATCGATGATAGAGGTAGAGGTTTTTTTGGTTTGGTTGGTCATGAGGTGGTGTTATTGGTTGGTGGTGAGGTAGATGAATGAGGAAGAAGAACATCGTTGGGTCAATATGTCATGTTGCAAGATGTAAAAAGAATAGGGTTAGATTTTATGGTAATAACTTGACCTTCGTGTTAAAACTTGACACATTAATGTAATGTAAAAGGGACACAACCCATGGCATGGATCTAGGGGCATCAAACTAAGATGTTGTAATTAAACTCTCCCTCTACACCATAAAAGTGTTCAAGAATTGTGTGAGGTCCCAAGTGGATGTGGAGGATGATCATCCCAAAGTTAGTGGCCATAGTATCATTGAATGAGTGGAAGATTATTGCACTTTATGACATGATATTCTTAGGTAGTTGGAGTTAGTCATAAGCATGAGAGGAGATAATATTGATAATATCTCCTCCATCAAGCATCACCATTTTTATGCAGGTTTGATTGATGTATGCAATGATGAAGAGAGGATGATCAGGATCTTTAGAATGGACATAAGTTATTTTTGACTCATAGAAGGTTACAAAGGTATAAATTTTAAGGGCTCCAGAAAAGGATGTAAGAGGTTAAGGGTCTTATTATTGAACCACTACATATTACAAGGCCTCTATCAATGTTTGGTAGTGATGGGGCAAGGTGTTGATCAGTTCATAAAGGTTCATCTTCACTGGTGTTTGGTGAAGTTGTTTCAGAACCAATCACAAGATGGATTTAGAAGGGTTACAGGTAGGGGAATCCAAAATAGATATTTTGGGTTTTGGTGAAGGTGAAGGTGTCTGGGTTTAGTTGAAATGCTGAGGGGTAGAAGGGTATGTCTATGGTATGGACACTTTTGCTTTTCCCTTATCCTTTTATTGGGCCTTAGATCAAGTAACCATATGGATAGTGTGGATTAATGGGGGTATTGGGATAGATGTTTGCTTCAATTCCTCCTCACTTTGAAATGATAGTGGAGAAGTAGGTAAATGTTGGATAGGTTGAGTTGGTGGTTGGGTTGGTAATAGGCTCAAGTGAGGTTCATCTGATAATAGATTCCTCATCCCATAAGTTATGGACAAGTATTTGGAGAGATTTGTAGTTCTCTATTTCATGTCTTGGTGTCTTATGGTATGAATATATAAAACTATCATTGAAATAGGATGGTTTGGGTTTGGTGGGGTCAAAGGGTCTATTAGGTGGTAGGCTTAATGTATAGGTTTACAACAACCTTTTTATAATGGTCAAATAAGATTCAAGTAAAGGTGTTGGAGGTGATGGGCTTTTGGTTTTAGGCTTGGGGTCCTTCTTAGAACTAGGCTTAATAGTAGAAGTTTTAGGTGGTGTAATGGTTTTGGTAGGTGTTTTTAGTTGGTATTGATTGGTTTTGGTTAGTTTTAAGGTGATTAGTTTAGAGGTGGAAGGTTTGGATGAGGAAATTTTGGATATAGGTGGGAAGGTAAAGGTGGATAGCTTAGTTAAGAATGATGGGGAATTTGAAGATTTGGTGGGTGTAGATGTAGGTAAAATGAAAGGAGAAGGTTTAATAGATAGGGAATAGATAATTGTTATAGTAGAAAGATGGGGTCCTAAGATTGTAGGTAAGTGTGAAAGAGGTGGTATAGATCTAGTTCAAGGTGAGATTTTGAGTGCCTCTACCTTCTTAGTTAGTTTGGTTGGCATTTTATTTGGTGGAATAGATGGGGTTAAGTCCAAATTCAAATTTGGGTGAGAAAGACTAGGTGTAGGAAGTATTCATATATTCTTGATGGGTTTGGTTAGAGAGGCATATGATGTTTTTAAAAATTTAGATGCAAGTGGTTTGGATTGCTCTCCTATAGTTTTGGAGGGTGAAGTGTTTGATGAAGGTATTGAGGTTATGATAGGTTTAACGGTGGATGAAAGAGAGGTTGAAGGTTCAGGTTTGGTTTAGTATGGTATCCCAAGATGATGCCAAAAGGTGGCTCTATATAGGTTGGGTTGAGAAGTGAAATCTAGACTTTGGACAAATCTAGATTTTTGTTCATTTCTTAATTTTGGAAGAGGATAAGAAACTAGCAATAAGGGGTGTGTAAATAAATAGATAGGTAGTGAAAGTGTAATCCAGAAGATGATGGAGAGTTACTCTTTATTTTAGAAGGAATAACCTATGAATAAGAAAGACACTAACAAAAGGGGTTGTTAAGAAGATAGTTGAGTGGACTACCTAGCATGAGCTAGATCCAAGAAGCACGAGCTTGTTAAGAGGCTGTAAATCCACTTTTGATAACAATTAAGTTGATATAAATAAAATAAAGGGTAATTACATCAAATAACATGAAATTAAATGCATGCAATAAAATAAAATAAGTAGATGATAGATAAGGAAAATGACTAAATATTGTAGTAGTGGGTTAATAATAGTGCTAAAGTAGATGAGGTCAAGTTGTTAAAATTAGGTAGGGGTCTGTGAACAAGTATTGACATATAAATTTAGGTTTTTTTTAGGGTAAGGGGTTAAAAATAATTTTCTATTATTTTATGTCACAGTGACCATTAGTGGTCAGGGTGATCATTGATGGTTATGTTAATCATTGGTAGTTGGGTAACCATCGACAGTTAGGGGTGATTTTTAGTGGTTTTATTAACCATCAATGGTTTTATATGGGTTTCTAGGTTTTAGAAAAAAGGTTGAAATAGGTGTATGGCTAGATAGAGGTCTATTAAGGATTTGAGAGGTATAAAATAAGATGCAGATGGGTCTGGTTAGGGTAAGGAGGTTAGAAACCCAAATGACAAGACTGAAGTACAAATATGCCTATTGATTATTAAATGGTTGACGGTAGATGTTTGGAAATTTTTTGATAGAGTAATAGTACTTTACCTCAAGAGAAATTTGGGTAGAGGTCTAGGTTATTATTATTGTTCTTGATGGTTAGAAGCTTGAATACCTATGTGAAAGAATGCTTGTGTTGATGGATGATGGAATTTTTTTTACCTCTTACTAACCTCCTTTTATAGGCAAAGAGAGATGGAGGATAAATGTTTCCCTAGTAGTTTGGCATGTTGATTTCAATGCTTAGGAGTTTGTTAGCATTGTAGAAGGTGAACATATTAAATTGTGCATCATTATCTCACATATAACTAGTGATGAGTTAAGAGGATGAGGACCTAACTATCGATAGTTAGTTTAACCATTGATGGTTAGGCTGGTTAGGCTGACCATCGATGGTCAGGTGTCTAGAGGAAAATGGTTGAAGATAAGTTAAAAAGGGTGGGTTAATGGGTCAGGTTAGTAAGTTGGTGAGTTTAGTTAGCTAAGTTGTTAACTAGACTCAGGGTTTGATAAGTTTGTCATTTTTACCAAATTTGAATTTTAGTCAAAATGGGTCAACCCCTATGTATTTAAAATTTTCAAAAGTTCCAATATGTCTAATATGGTATCATGTGTGTCTAAACAGCTCACCCATCCCTGCTCTAGCTTTGGTCTAAGTCCATCTTCCTTGTGCTTGTCAGTCAACCAAAGTCAACTCTAGTCAGCCCAAGATAAACATGGTCAAAGGTCCACATTATTTTTAAAATGTCCTAATATGGTATTTGAGATGTTTTAAGGTGTTTTTAAGTCATAAATTGGTCCTTTACCACATTTAATATGCAAAAAACACCTTTTGGTCACATTTCTAGCTCAATAAAAGACTTATACAGATTGATTATGGAAGAAATTTATCACCGAGGGAGTTTTTAACTTGTATGAGGTTATAATATTCTATTTATTAGTTATATGTTAGTTTAATAAATAATTCCATGCTTGAAAATAGGAGAAAATCCTTAGAATTTCCCCTTAATGGCACTTGTTTAGACTTGGGAGGTCCATCTTCAGCTAAAAACATGGGAGTGTGCCTATTCATCTCCCTAAAGTATTTACCATGCCTATTTTGTAGAGAAAAGTTTAGATTAATCAAATTTTTCTTATATTTCTTCTATCTTACCTTTGCAAGCCAAGGAAAGTCAAATTTGCATGCTTGATACAAGCCATATAGGTAGAGTTAAAAGGAATGATCTTGGGGGTTGAAAAGAATATAAGTTATCTTCAAATCCATGGCAACAAGTTTTCATTTTATGTCTTCTCCTTTATGAATCATCACTAAAAGGCCAGGTATATTTTTATGCTCATTCATTCATGAGGGATCCATTATTTGATATTTTTTGAGAATATTTTGCTTTGGGATGATGGATTTGATTGTTTCAAGTGTTTTTCAAGGTTATCTAACACCTCTCCATATTTTGTGCATTATTTTATGGGTTTGGAAGTCTCAAGAACTTAAGGAATCACTTTTAGACTTGTCTCAACTAGGCAGTCAGGAAAATACATTAAATACATTAATATGAGGGAATATCACATTGAAAAGGAGTTTTATGGAGTGTTTTCAAGATCTCCTTGGTGATAATCAGCCCTTGAAATATTGGTAAAGAACATAGTTCTCCCCATGAGGCCTAAACCAAGCACCTTATCCACTTCCCCCTTCACTATCTATATATTCAAAAATGTGTACCTATAGGGGTTTCCATGATGACATCATGATTTGATAATAACCTTGGTAATGGTTTTAATCTATTGGAGACATTAAGAGTGCATTTGTATAATTTTATTTGATTCACATTTCATGGAGATGATCATAGCAATGCCCCCTACCATTCTTGTATTCACTACCTACTACAACTCATCACCACCTATAGAAAACCATTGACAAGGAATAAAGAACTCTTGAGAAATATGAAATAAGTAAGGAAGATACCCTAAAAGTCTTAATGAATTTAATTTCAAAATGGTAGACCTAGTTCTAATATTATGAGCATTGAAAAAGGCAAACCATGATCAAAAGGTAGATGATATATATTCAAGCCTTTTGTCCCTAAAAACACTAAATAAAGGTCTATAAGCATTTTGGAAATAACATATATCATAGTTTCAAAGACTTTTAAATGATCTTAATTATTTGGCTTTGTATTCTATAACATGGACAACATTTATGCAAGGTTTTAGGGAAAGATGAGTAGTGGAAGATGATTTTTTAGGGTCTTAAATATGCTCATAAACACATTGAATTGTTTCAATAATGTCTAAAGGCCTGAACTTAAAAGTGTTTTCTTCTCCAGTAGGTTGAAAATGAGACATTTCCAATGAATAGAGATTATTAATGATGTTTCCAATGATTTTCATCTTCCAATTACCCTCTAAGGAGGATAGATCACTATTTTTACTCCCCAAGCTCATACCTTGTCCGTACACAATGCAAAATGCTTACCTATAGCCAAGCAAGAAAAGTGAGTTTTTAGTGTCTTGATGGTGTTTAAAGTGTATTTCAAGGTATGAAATAATTATAGTGAAAATATTGTGACCTTATGATATTTTTATAAGATTCATACACACCCTCCATATAATTTCATGAGACCACCTCCACCTACAAGCATGGGTAAGCTGACTGTCCCAGTCAGTAAGCAGGCTATGAAAAATGAGAGTGATATTTATAGTTGGGATGGTATAAACATAAAAGAAGGGAGTAAAATAATTTAATATTATATAAATTTATATAATAATTTCATCAATTCAAACTAAGATAGGGTAACCTACATGTCAGAAAGGTAGGACATAGTTGACTGTGTCATCTCAAGAAATTGGTAGTGACCCATTTTGAAGTTTGTGAGAATGTTTGGACTTTTTAAAGTAAATGAGGATAGGTTAAAATTATAATTGGATCTTTAGGTTTAAAAAATGGAATTTATAACATCCCAACCTGGTCATAAGAAGGAATCAAACACCTACAAGAGTAACCTACTAGTAGAGATATGTAAAGACAGTGAAAAGGCTTAATTTTGTGAATTCATGAGCATAGTGATCTTGGGGACGTTAAAATGAGGATGAGATACAAATAAAACATTAATCATGACTATAAGAGTATTTAAATGTTGTTTATAATGTAAATTAGGAAAACAGTGAGGTCTTTAGGTGAGCAAATACAGTCCATGGTCTAATACCCTACACAGTCTACCTTGAAAAAGTTTGCTTCAGAAATTTGTATTTTTAGATGGTTAAATATTGGAGTCAAAATATAAAATTTTTTATGGATAATCCATAAAAATTTATTGACACATTAAAATAATTTATTTTGAGGAGAAAATAAGTGATGTGCCCCTATTTTTTCTCAGATAGGGGGCACTTTCCCCTTGCACCAAAACCTACAACTTTGGAGTATGGGATATGATAGTGAACCAAAAGATAGGTCACCTTCAAGGAATATTTGGAGAGTTGTGTCACACATAATAAAACATAATAAACATAGATATAAAATATGAAATCAAATAGGGTCCTCTATACAACAAGGTTTGTAGACAATCTAGTTTTGCATGGTAAGCCTTAAGCCCAAATGAGAAAGCACCTAAAACTATAGTCTTGATTGAATATTATATCCTATTGAATTATTATTATGGGACCATAAAAAAGATTTTTTATATATTAAAACATAAACAAACTCATAAAAATATCTTAAACCTTTAGAGTTATAAGAGAACCCATTGAACAAGGTCTATGCCTAGTTTCAAAAGGGGGTATTTTCATTCCTAGCTCTTAATGAGATATTATGATGATAGAAGAATGTATTTTGGGTATGTATAGAAATTTTTAAGAATTAATTATGCATTTGAAGTCTCCAAGAATCCATTTTTGGCTTAAAGTGCACTCAGACCTTGTAGAATGCATATGAATGACTCTAATGGCCAATTTGAAATGCTTGTATCTCCAATGAGGATTTTCATGGGAATTTAAGGTGTTAATAGGTGTTGGATAGGGTCCATAGGAATACATAAGTTTAATTTTTTCATAAATATAATGTATAGTATCTATGAACAAAGGCTTAGACCTAAAACCACTCTAAGACCCTCACAAAACCCACTCTTAGACTCTATGGAGGAGATATTAAAAATGGAGTATCCAAATGTAGTGGAAAGGCCATGAAACTGATGGGAGGTGATATAAGACTCTCTAAGGCTTCTCCCCATGTGATTGAGATATACTAAACCTATACAAAAGAGGTACAATAGATATTTCTTTGAAAATTTTGTGTTTTTTTATGTGTGTAGGAGTTTCAAAGGATGAAATCAATTTTGGGAGATAGTATGAGACTTATTATAAGTATCCATGATAATTTATTGAGGTTTATAATCTCCTAAGTGTGTCTGATACCTTCTTCATCTCAACTAGTCATAGTGAATGAGCAGTGACCACTTAGTAAAAATGGTGAAACTCTAATTGGGAATCCTTTTAATGCTTTATTTATGAACTTGATGAATTGGACACTCTTGAAATGTTTCATTCCTCCTTATTCATGAATTAGATTATAGAATTATAATGATTTTGAATTCTAAGTGTGAGAGGTGCATGAGAAGGATTTATTTATGGCTGTCATGAATGATTGATCATGATCAAAGGAATAATAATGATTAATTACTAATCTAATACATCTAGATTATTATTATTAAACCCTCCTCTTCAAATTAATCATTGAACCTGACCTTACTCAGTGATGAGGAATTTTGTGAAGGCAAATCATGAGGGTAATTTCTTATGCCATGAAGAGATAATCTACACCATATATGGAGGAGTTAGACAAGTTACAGGGAAATTTGTCATTATTTTCCTTATAAGACCTATTTAATTCTTGATTTTATGATTTTTATAACTCCTCCTTGCTTGAGAAGTGTCTTAGTGACTCTTGAGCTTCCCTTTCTCTCTCTCCTCTCACAATTACTATAAATATTGGCCTTTTTGGCTATTATATGGATCTTTCCTCCGAAGTATGGTGAAGCCTTACTCAATTTTTGCCTTGAAATAATATAGAATATATTTTTGACCTCATTCAATATTTCAAAAAGTGCATGTTATGGTTGTTGGTCTTGTGCAAGTGTATTTTACTTACCTTCACATGTCACTCTTCCTAGTACCTTATGTGGATTAAAAGCTCTCTTTTTTAGGTCAGCAAAAAGTGTCTAATGTGGATTATAGGTATAGTGAGTATCTAATTCATTAGTGTTTCTAGAAGACCTATTGTCTAAGGCCTCCTATCCTAAGCTCTCTTCAAGACCCCATTCTTGAAACTTTGATGTAGAAGAGGAGTGTTTAATTTGATGGAGTGTATGTGTAAGATTTTCTTTGGTTCTAAGTGCATTGTAAGTGGTGTGAGTAGACCATATATTTGGTGTATCACCTCCCATATATTATATTTGTTTTTATTTATCCTTCTCCCTTTTAACCCTTAAAAGTTAATTTGATCTATAGTGGTACATCAAAGGAACTAGCCCTAATCTATAGATCCACCTTGAATTTGGGTCACCCACAACCCTGAGGTGGTTCTATTATGCTAATCAAATGAGGAGATACTTGTCATATCCTCAAGGGGTGAAAAATCAAGTGACAATATTTTTTGGCATGCTTAGTGGGACTAATAAGTCCATTATTTAAGGATTTTTGGTGTTCTCCTAACGATACCAGTCTTTAGAGGAAATTCCCCTAAGCACCAGTGGTGAATCCAACATAAATATATTGGTGAAGTAGTCCATGTACTCTAATTGAAGTTGTTTCTTATTCTATAGTCTTCTCATAAATGATTCACGTATTTTTTTGATGTTTACTTTTTCTTAACACAAGTTGGTGAGACATATCCATCTTTGCCATTCCTTCGCAATATGAACAAGTCCTTAGCCAATCTTATCATGATACTTATAAATCTTAAGTTGCCTATCATTAGCCCTATCAAGCTTGTGATTCACATAGTCCATCTAGTTCCTCTCCAAGTTAGTCCATTTCAAGTTTTAAGAAGCCTCTCATTGGCTATAAAGACTATATGTTAGAACTTGATACTAGAAATGGTTGATGTCAAGTCATCCCTAGTGATTGTGTCAAGAGTGTGAGGGATGGTTTAGAGTTAGTAAAGAGAGAATGAATGCCCATTGAGAGAGATAATTGTTAAGGCCTTATAGGTGAAATGTTTGATATTTTTGGTCTAATTTTCCACCTAGAAGAGAGGTTGAAAGCTCATGAACTAGATCAGTCTTGGCAGCTCCAATACACCCCACAACAACCTTCAAGTGTGTCAACTATTCATATTCAAAATTCCAATTCAATCATGATTCAAAATGCCTAAAGTCCTTCATTTATTCCCAAAGGTTTTTATTTGTTAGAGGTCCTTCTAAGATATAAACTAAATAAAGAGGGATACCACTATTGGAGAAGATTTTTGAGAGAACAAGGTTGATGTTGGAGGCTCATCTTGACAAGGAAATTGAGTTATCAAAGAAATATCTAAAGTAATCCATCATGGTAGATAAAAGTGAGGTTCCTAAGTGTGACATTTCTTTATTTGAATCTAATCCTCATGAAGAATATTCTAAGCCTACTTTACCAAGATGGAAGGAATTAGTGGTAGCTTTTGGGAAGAAATAAAAATTATGTCTAAGTGGAGAAGTTAGAAGTGAATAGAAGACTAAACTTACTCAACTCCCTCCCACCCCTCCTTAAGAAGCCTTGTGACCATTATCCCAAATTTCTTATACTCCCTTTATTAATGAATATCCTATTTCCCCTAAAAAAAATCTATTTCAAGAGATCCTTACTAAACAAATTGAGTTAAAACTCAAAAAGGAGAATCTCTCATCTATCCTAGAGAAGTTTGAAATCAATGAAGCCATTAAAACCATCCTTTCACCTCCTTAAATTGACCCATTATGTCCTTATTCTACCACCTTCTATTCCAAAGAGCCTATATCATGGTGATATAATTTGGATCAATTGAATGAAGAGAGATAAGATCCTAATGGTGAGGAACACATTACCCTTTGGAAGCCTTCTTGGGCTAAAGTTCCTAGTTTTAAGATGCCTAGGATTGGTACCACTAAAAGGGAGATTGAGGTGGAAATTTTAGATTGGGTTGAAGATGAAGAAGAGATAAATTATTGTGAGAAAAATTAGATTATGATGATGAAGAATTACATATTTATTGTGTTAAAGATAAGGTATTAGAAGAATTTGTTTTGGAACCCAAAGAAGAAGAGAGCAAAAAGGTTGAAACAAGGGAGATATAAGTTGAAGTCCTTCAAGATATCTCAAGTTATAAAGAGGAAGTATTCTATTATTTTGAGTCTCTTATCTATTTTGGATATGGATATTAGAAATAGGAGGTTTCCAATGAAGTATTTATGACTCCTACGGTTGAAGAAATAAAACTTGAAGAGGTAAATATGCCATTGTATCAAGAAGAAGACATGGGGTAGACCTATATGCAGATGTTCAAGGAATATGAGGATTGTGAGAAGAAAAGCCCAAGATGTTGAAGAGTAGGTATGTGTTGAGAGGAATCAATACCAAGAGATTCCAAACTATGATAGAGCAATTTATGATGACTATGAGTCTTTTGAAGATGACTTGAAGTTTGGTTCTAAAATCACATGTGAAGCTGCTCCTGCAAACATCAAGGAGGAGTTTGAATAAGAAACACTCATAGAATGCCATGATACAACACTTATTGAAGGATTTGAAGAGGTTGTAATAAATTAGAAGAGCAATGAGGTATTTCAAGAAGACATAGACTTACAACAAACTATCCCATGCATAAAAATGCAAATCTTCCATATTGAGACAAAGGGACAACAATATGAGGCATGTTTCCAAGATCAAGAAGAATTAATATACTTTGATGATCCATAAACCCTTTTCAAACCCTTCAAGCTCAATTTTATTTTATAATCGATATTGAATAATGTCTTTAAATAAATGATCAAAACTAATTTAAAATGTTTAAAAATTGGATTAAAATTGAATATGAATATCTATGTATTCATTCTTTCCAATTACACCTTCAAATGATCATTAGCCATTTAATTGATTTTTTTAAGTATTGTGTTTTATTAAAACTTACATCCACATTTGAATAATTTAATCAAATCTATAGAAAGAATGGAATTGAAAACAATTAAAAAACAAACTCTGGAATTTTTAATGGAGTTCACCAGATCTGGGCTACGTCTCCAGGCCCTGCTCAAAGGCACAACCGATTAATTATTGATGCAATTTTTTTTTATACATCACCTTATCCCCAGTAAGGGTTCTTGATCTCTAAATAAATATTTTGATGTAACTAGTTTTGGATCTATCAACTAGCTCTATCTCTGGCTCTTAACTCTCAATGCTGGCTCTATGTCTTGGCTCTTGGCTCTCAGCTCTAGCTCTTGACTCTTGGTTCTTAGCTCTAGCTCTAGCTATAAAATCTTTGATCTTAGCTCTAGATCTCATCTCTTGGATCTCAGATCTAGCTCTATCTCTCAGCTCTTGCTCTTAGCTCTTGGCTCTTAGCTCTTGACTCTTTGGCTCTCAGTTCTAGCTCTCAACTCTAGCTCTCAGCTCTTAGCTCTTTTCTCTTGGCTTTACTTGATTATTCTCAAGTTTTGTGTGATATTTTTCACACTTTGATTGTGATTTTAAATGACCCCATCAAACATTTTATATAGGTTCATGGATCCACAAAAGGTGGGATTGGATTATTATCCTTTCCAATTTTAAA
Source organism: Torreya grandis (assembly GCA_037957365.1). NCBI lineage: Eukaryota > Viridiplantae > Streptophyta > Pinopsida > Cupressales > Taxaceae > Torreya > Torreya grandis. The sequence continues at coordinate 1,027,180 of JARHVA010005101.1, read as the reverse complement.
TAATATTTATAATTATCCCAAGACCATTATTTGTGGAATTTAACATTATCCCCTTTTTTAATAATAATGGGATTAATATCTATCTCCACCTTTTTTATGGGATTTATATTATCCCATTACAATTTTATATGGAATTTTGATAATATCCCACATATTTAATTTGTGGGATCAACATAATTATCAAAATACCAATAAATTATAAGATGTGAGGAATGGGTGAATTAGTAAGCCATAAGTTGGCCTAAGTTGTGGGGTTTTTATCCCACATATAAATTATTTTAGACATGTTTAAAAATGTATTTTTTACCTTTATTATTCACCTTAGCCACATGTGTCAACTAAAATTATTTCCACATGTCTCATGCTAATTTTTTACGTGCCAACATTTAATTGGTTTGTATTGCCACATCATCACTTTTATCAGGGTTGACCACAACTTTGACTAGTCATAACTTATACATACAGACTCAGATTTGGTCTATTTAAAATGCACTATAAATATATCAGCAAGATATATGCTATGAAACTAATTCAAAAACATTTCATGATGGCCAATTTTTTCAATTTGACCAGATTTGACCAATTGGTTCATATTTCCACATCATCACTTTTACCAAGTTTGACCATAACTTTAACTGGTCATAACTTCTACATAAGAACTCATATTTGGGCCATTAAAAATGTACCTAAAATATCTCAACAAGATATATGACATGGGATTAATTCAAAAATGTTCCATGATGGTCAATTTTTTTTGTTTGACCATCTTTGACCTTTGACTAGAACTTTAACTAGCTACATAACGAGCATATGAGCTCCATTTTTTGCATTCGACATACCATTAGAAAGGTCTCAATGGGCCCTACATAATGGTGTAGGTTTTAGTCTACTTTAGGACATTTTTTGAATGAACTTTATATCAATCCTCCCCACTAGGAACTTTTGGTCCACCAAAAGCTATTTTTCACCCATAATGTTGCTAATCATCTTCCTACATATCACAAACACACAAGATCCATAAAAATAACATTATGGGTTAAATTACTAGAAATTTTTTGATCAAATAATCAATAAAAATTAGACAATTGTTCACCAAAATAGACAACTATCCCTTGATATTTTGTGATGCTACCAATCTCTGTAAATAACAATGAACCAAACGATCTGTCACTACCAACACAAAAAATTGATCAGTTTTTAAAAATAGACACTTGTTTGCCCAAAAATGCAAGTGTTGAAGTGATACTCTATGATAAGGCCAATCACTATAACTAGAAAATTTTATTAAACTAGATCAATATGAATTAGACAACTTTAAATGCCAAACATAGGTGAGTGTCCATTGACCCTGTGAAACTATAAAATAATGCCATTATCTTTCTCTAGAGTAATCACACTCCCAAAATGACCCCTCTATTGTTGAATGACCTCAAATAGCTTCTACATAGAGCTGGGAACTCAAAATGTGTGTCTATAATCTTAGAAGACTTATGCAAATGATCACCAAATAAAGTGATTAAAGGTGACTTTTAGCATGCTAAATAAAACTTAGCTTTATAAAAATTCTATCCATTTCTTACCGATCAAATTTAATGGATGCTCCATTTTGTGATGCTCGTTATTGATGAAATTTTATTTGGATAGGCGGTATTCATCATGGGTTGCCTCCTGGACTATTGGTACTTTACCAACTCTTTTATCAACTACCTCTTTCTTCATGGGTGCTTGCACAACTTTCTTCTTATGAGTATCCAAACAAAGTTATGGATGAATCTTCCAACACTTGTCAACCCAATCACCACTCATATTACAAAGAGTGCAATAATTCTTGTATATTTTCTTGGATAGCAAATCCCTCTTGCCATTCTCCATATTTTGGCTTAGAGACTAGTCTTTACAACTTCTCTCCTTCTTGAGGGACATAACCTTTATTTCTAATGATTTTCTCTTCCAACACATGGCCATACAATGGTTAATTAATCCAAAAAACATACATGGATATTTATACCCCAAATTATATGTACCAAGACCATTCTTCTCATAATCAAAGAAGACATTAGAATATTTATGCTTGCCATACCTTTTAGGGCTATCCTGTTTGCAAGCATGATGAGGAGAAATTGTTTTAACTTCTTCATTGGGATGTTCATCTCTGAGTGGAGATGCCTTGCATTTCTTCTGGATGTATTTTCCACAATTGAGGGTTTGTTCCTTTCTAGATTTTAGCTTATAAACTTCTCCATCACTTTGAATGGGATGAATTAATAGTGGCTTGGGCTCATCTCTTGAAATTTCTCTTGCTTCAGCTATTTTAGAACATTATCCAACTTCTCCATTACCACTAAAAAATCCCAAACCTATATATTGAAGTCTTTCCTCAACATTTATAGGGTTAGCAATTCCTTGGCTACTCTTACCAAGGCATTTTACATCAAATCCAATCATAATGAGCAACTTAGAGTCAATACCACGAGTATGCTTCTCAAATTCCCCAAAAAATAAGATTGATGGGAAGAAAAGGAATAACATGGTGAATTAATTATAGTACAAACCTTTGTTTTGGTTTGTGCATATATGGTAGAGAATGGTATCATAGACTTTGCTTTCTCCTCCATTTCTTCACTAGTTTGTGACAGTGCCAATAACTTGTCCTTGGCTTGAAACTCAAGATTTAACTCTTGGATGATCCCTGAGAGAAACTACCCATGAGATGGTAGCCTATCTTGTAACTCTTGCTTTCCATATTCTAAGGACTTTAGCATCCTTCTTAGCTCAGAGTTTTCCATCTGAATCTAACAGTCGAATCCTTCAAGCTCCTCTAGTATTTCTATCTTTAGAGCTTTTCCCATGGTTTCCTACTCCTACAAATAAACTGTATCTCTAGAAACTACACAATTCACTAGAAAATTAAACAATTCCAAATGTCTACACAAATTGAATGAAACCAATTGAAATTGAAATCAAACTTTTACACAATCAAAAACTAATATCTACATTCTAACTACTCTGATACCAAAATTGATCTATAAACCCTTTCAAACCCTTTAAGTTCACTTTTGGTTTATAATGGATACTAAACAATGTATTCTAATAAATGATAAAAAATGATTTAAAATGTTTAAAAATTGGATTAAAATTGACTATGAATATCTATGTATTCATTCCTTCTAAATAAACCTTCAAATGATCATTAACCATTTAATAAATTTCTATTAAGTGTTGTGTTTGATTAAAACTTGAATCCACATTTGAATAATTGAATCAAATCTATGAAAATAATATAATTGTAAATAATTGAAACACAAACCCCAAAATTGTTAATAGAGTTAACCCAATCTAGGCTACATTTTTGGGTCTTGCTCAGAGGTAAAACTGATCGATTATTGATGCAAAATTTCTTTATATAGATCACCTTATCCTTAGTAGGGGTTCATGATCTATAAATAAATGTTTTGATTCCAATATCTCTAGCTCCATCAACTAGCTTTGGCTATGGCTCTTAGCTCTCGATGTTGGCTCTAGCTTTGGCTTTTAGCTCTTGGCTCTTAGCTCTTGGCTCTCAACTCTAGCTCTTAACTCTTGGCTCTCAGCTTTAGTTTTGGTTCTCATCTTTGGCTCTCATCTCTTGGCTCTTGGCTCTCAACTCTAGCTCTCAGCTCTTGGCTCTACTTAATTATTCTCAAGTCTTGTGTGTTTATTTTCACACTTTGATTATGATTTTAAATGACCCCTTCAGACCCTTTATATAGGTTCACGAGTCCACAAAAGGTGAGATTGGATGATTATCCTTTCCAATTTTAAATAATATTCATATTTATCCCAAGACCATTATTTATGGGATTTAACATTATCCCCTTTTTAAATAATAATGAGATTAATATTTATCTCCACCTTTTTTATGGGATTTATATTATTCCACTACAATTTTATATGGAATTTTGATAATATCCCACATATTTAATTTTTGGGCTTCCACATAATTATCAAAATACCTAATAACTCTAATATGTGAGGAATGGGTGAATTAATAAGCCATAAGTTGGCCTAGGTTGTGGGATTTTTATCCCACATATAAATTATATTAGACATGTTTAAAAATGTCTTTCTTTACCTTTATAATTCACCTTAGTCACATATTTCAACTATAAAATTTTCCACATGTTTCATGCTAATTTTTTTATGTTCTATCATTTAATTGGTTCATATTACCACGTCATCACTTTTATGAGGTTTGAACATAACTTTGACTAGTCATAACTTCTACATATAGACTCAAATTTGGTCTATTTAAAATGAACTGGAAATATCTCAACAAGAATATGCCATGGAACTGATTAAAAAAATTCCATGATGGTCAATTTTTTAAATTTGACCAGATTTGATCACTTGTTGACCTACTTTGACTAGAAATTTAACCAACTACATAAGGAGCATATGAGCTCCATTTTTTTGCATTTTACATACCATTAGAAAGGTCTCAACGGGCCCTATATAATGGTGTAGGTTTTGGTTTGATTCAATAACTTTCTTAAATTGACCTCTAGATCATTTGGATACTCATTTGAGATGATTCCATCAAAGGACATGCCAATTCAAGGAGAAAAAAAGAATCATGGGTCATCCAGTACTACATCCAAAATGAAGAATGCATGATACCCTCATTCATCTAATGAGGAAGGAGATTCAAGATAATTTCATTTTGATCCAATAAGGGAGGTATGTTTGGTTAGATGTGTATAATTAGTTTGTTTTCTACTATGTCTTGTGTTCCCTAAGTGCTTAGTAGCACAAGTGTGACTTTGCTTTGTGTGTTTGCTTAGTCTTGTTATGTGTTGTCTTTCCTTTGTGTGTTTTGAGGTCAATAATATATCTTCTTATTCAATTCAAGGTCTTATCCTATTTTTTTAGATGCATTTAACTCCCTTTACCTAATAGATGGGATAAGGCTACTTGTCTTTAAAATAGGCAAGCATGTTACCCCCAAGAATTGCTAAATATGTTGACCAAATTTGACTTTTAGTCAAATTAGTTCAACCCCTACATATTGAAGATTTTCACAAGTTACCATATGTCTAATAGGGTCTCATTTGTGTCTAAACACCTCACTCATCCCTACTCTAGCCTTGGTTTAAGTCCATGTTCCTTGTGTTTGTCTAGTCAACCAAAGTCAACTCTAGTTAGCCCTAACCAAATATGGTCAAATGTCTAAATTATTTTTAAAATGTCTTAATATGGTCTTTAAGATGTTTTAATGTGTTTTAAAGTCATAAATTGGTCCTTTACCATGTTTTATATGTAAAAAACACCCTGTGTTCACATTTTTAGCTCAATAAATGACTTGTCTCGATTGAATATGGAAGAAATTTATCACAAAGGGAGTTTTCAACATGTATAAGGTTAGAAAATGTCAATTATCATTCAGATGTTAGTTTAATAAATAGTTTCATTCTTGAAAATAGGAGAAACTCCTCAAAATACCCCTTAATGGCACTTGTATGGACTTGGGAGGTTCATCTTCAGCTAAAAATGTGGGAATGTGCTTCTCCATATCTATAAAGTCTTTACCATGCTTGGTTTTCATAGAAAAGGTTATATGAGTCAAATTTTTCTTTTGTTTCTTCTTTCTTGCCTTTGTAAGCCAAGGAGTGTCAAATTTGCATGCTCAGTACAAGCTATATAGGTGGAATTCAATGGAGTGCTCTTGGGGGTTAAAATGAGTTTGATTCAGCTTCAAATCCATGGAAACAAGTTTTAGCTTCATGGCATCTACTTTATGAATCATCACTAAGAGGCCAAGCAACTTTTTATGCTCATTAATTCATGAAGGCTCCATTATTTAAGCTTGTTTTAGAACAATTTGCTTTGGTTTGATGGATTTTATTATTTCAAGTGTTTCTCAAGGATATCTAACACTTCTCCATAGTTTTCTCATTATTTTTTGGTTTTATATGTCTCAAGAACTCAAGGAATCTCTTATAGACTTGTCTTAGCTAAGCAGTTAGGAAAATACATTACATACATTAGTATGAGGGAATATCATATTGAATAGGAGTTTAAGGGAGTGGTTTCAAGATCTCCTTGGTGAGAATCAGCCCTTGAAATATTGGTAAGGAACATAGGTCTCCCCATGAGGCCTAAACCATGCACCTTGTCCACTTCCCCCTTCACTATCGGCATATTCAAAAAGGTGCACCTACAAGGGTCTCCATGATGACATCATGATATTATAATAAACTTGGTAATGGTTTTAATCTCTTGGAGACATTAAGAGTGAATTTTGATTATTTAATTTGATTCACATTTCATGAAGATGATCATAGCAATGCCCCCTACCATTCTTGTATTCACTACCTACTACAACTCATCACCACCTACAGAAAACCCTTGAGAAATGAGAAATAATCAAGGAAGATACCCTAAAATTATTAATACATTTAATTTAATCATGGTAAACCTAGTTCCAATATCATGAGCATTGAAAGAGGTAAACCATGATCAAAAGGCACAGGACTGCATAGTTAGGGCTTTTGTCCCTAAAGATAGTAAACAAAGGTCTATAATCATTTTAGAAATAACATATATCATAGTTTCAAATGCTTTTCAATGCTATCAATTATTTGGATTTGTAGTCTCTAACATGGAAAATATTTATGTAAGGTTTGAGGGAAAGATGAGTAGTGGAAGATGATGTTTGAAGGTCTCAAATATCCTCATAAACACATTAAATTATTTCAATGATGTCTACAAGCCTGAACCTAAAATTGTTTTATTCTCCACTAGATTGAAAATGAGACCTTGACAATGCATAGATATTACTCATGATGTTTCTAATGAGTTTCATATTATAATGACCCTCTAAAGAAGATAGAGCACTATTTTGACTCCCCAATCTCATATCTTGTTCGTACATAGTACAAAATGCTTACCTATAGCCAGGCAAGAAAAGTGAGTTTTTAGTGTCTTGATGGTATTTGAAGTGTATTTCAAGGTATGAAATAATTCCATTGCAAATATTTTGACCTAAATATATTTTTAGAAGATGCATACACGCCCAACATATAATTTCATGAGACCACCTCCACCTATAGGTAGGGGTAAGCTGATTGTCCCAGTCAGTAAGTAGGTAGTGACAAATGAGGGTGATATTTCTAGTTGGGATGGTATAAAAATACAATAAGGGAGTAAAATAATGTAAATTATCATGAAATATTAGAGAAATATCTATAATCATTACATCAAGTCAAACTGATATAGGGTAACCTATAGGTTAGAAAGGTAGGACACAGTTGATTGTGTCATCTCAAGAAATAGTTAGTGACCCATTTTAAAGTTTGTGAGAATGTTTGGCCTTTTCAAAAATAGGTTAAAATGATAATTGGATATATAGGTTTCAAAAATGGAATTTCTAACATCCCAACCTTGTCATAAGAAGGAATCAAACACTTACATGTGTAACCTATAGGCAAAGATAAGTTAGGATAGGAAAAGGCCTAAATTTGTGAATTCATGAGCATAGTGATATTGAGGAGGTTAAAATGATGAAAAAATGGGAATAACACACTAATAATGACCATAAGAGTATTTAAATTTTTTTTATAATGTAAATTAGAAAAAAGGTGAGGTCTTTAGGTGAGCAAACACAATTCATGGTCTAATACCCTACACAGTCTATCTTGGAAAAGTCTATTTGGGAAATTTGTAGTTTTGGATGGTCAAATCATGGATTTAGAGGATAAAATTTTGTATGGAGAAAACTTTAGGAACACATCGAATAATTTTTTTAATGAAAAAATAGGGGAATTTCCCCCTATTTTTTCTCAAATAGGGGGCACTTTCCCCTTGCACCAAAACCTATAACTTTAGAGTATGGGATAAGATAGTGAACCAAAAACTAGGGCACCTTCAAGGAAGATTTGGAGAGTTATGGAATAAATAATAAAGCAGGGGAAACATGGATATAATATCTTAAATAAAATAGGTTTTTCTAATAACAAGATTTGTAGACAGTCTAATTGTGTATGGTGAGACCTTAAGCCCAAACGAGAAGGTAACTTCAAATATATTCTTTATTAAATATTATATCCTATTGAATCATGATTATGGGACCCCAAAAAATATTTTATATCTATTAAAACATAAATAAACTCATCAAAATATCTTAAACCCTTAGAGTTATAAGGAGACCCATTGAACAAGGTCTAGGCCTAGTTTCAAAATGTGGGTTTTTTCATTTATAGCTCTTAATGAGATATTTTGATAATGAAAGCATGTATTTAGGGTATGTATAGAAAATTTTAATCTTTAAATATGTATGGGAAGTATCCAAGAATCCATTTATGGCTTGAAGTGCACTTAGACCTTGTAGAATGCATAGGAATGACTCAAATGGCCAATTTGAAATACTTGTATCTCCCATGAGGCTTTGAATGGGAAGATAAGGTGTTTAGAGGTGGTAGAGATGGTCCCTAGGAAGAATTCAATGGAATTATTTTAGAAATCAAATGTCTAATATTTATGAACAAAGGCTAAGACCTAAAACCATTCTAAAACCCTAATAAAACCCTCTCTTAGACCCGATGGAGGAGATATTGAAAATGGAGTATCCAAATTTAGTGGAAAGGCCATGAAAATAATTTTAAGTGTTAAAAGACTCTCCAAGGATATTTCCCATGTGATTTAGATGTACTACACCTATACAAAAGTGGTATAATAGAGCATTGTTTGATAGATTTGTGTTTTTTGTAGGTGTGAAAAATTTTCAAAGGATGAAATCAATTTTGGGAGATAGTATGAGACTTGATATAAGTCTCCATGATCATTTATTGAGGTGTATAATATCTTAAGTGTGTTTGATACCTTCATCATCTCAGCCAATCATAGTGAATGAATAATGAACACTTAGTGAAAATGGTGAAACTCTAATTAGGAAGCCTTTTAAGGCTTGATGGATGAACTTGATGACTTAGACACTAATAAAATTATAGAATTGGAAGGATTTTGAATGCCAAGTGTGAGAGGTGCATGCTGAGTTATTTGTGACTATCATGAATGATTTCTCACAATCAAAGAAATAGGAATGATTAGGGACTAATCCAATGCATGTTGAGGCTTGTTAGTAAGCCCTCCCATTTAGATAAATCATCAGACCTGTCCCTAATTACTGAAGAGGAAATTTTGTGAAGGTAAATCATGAGGGTATTTTTTTATGCAAGAGAGACTATGATAGATATGGAGGAGTTAGACAAGTTAAAGGGACATTTTTCCTTATAATACCTATTTCATTATTAATTCTATGACTATTATAACTCCTTATCCTTGCTTGAAAAGTGTCCTAGTGAATCTTGAGCTTCCCTTTCTCTCTCTCCTCTCATAATTACTATAAATACTAGCCTTTTTGTCTATTCTATGGATCTATCCACCTAATTATGGTGAATATATGCTAAATTTTTGCCTTTAAATAATATATAAGTTATATTTTACCTCATTAAAGATTTCACTAAGTTCATGTTATGGTTTTTGGTCTTGTGCAAGTGTATTTTTATTACCTTCACAAGTTACTCTTCCTAGTGCCTTGTGTGGATTAAAATCTCTCTTTTTTATGTCAACAAGAAGTGTCTAATGTGGATTGTAGTATAGTGATTATCTCATTCATTAGTGTTTCTAGAAGACCTATTGTCTAAGTCCTCTTAGCCAAAGCTCTCTTCAAGACTCCATGCTTGAAACATTGATGTAGAAGATGAGTGTTCAATTAGATAAAGTGTATGTGTAGGATTTTATTTGGATTTAAATACATTTTAAGTGGTGTGAGTAGATGATATATTTGGTGTATCACCTCCCCTATATTATATATATTTTTATTTATCCTTTTCCCTTTTTACCCCCAAAAGTTGGTAGTAGTTTTGATCTATAGTGGTACATCAAGGGAACCAGCTCTAATCTAGAGATCCACCTCAAATTTGGGTCACCCATATCCTTAAGGTGGTTCCATTGTGACACTTGAATGAGGAGAGACTTGTCATCTCCTCAAGGGGTGAAAATCCAAGTGATAACAGGTCATTGGGTTGATAATGGTTAGATGGTTCTTAAAGGCATTCCAAGGTATTTTAACACTTAGTACAATTTTTTAGTGTCTATATTTTGCCACTTTTTGTTATGTGGCTTTGAATAAATAAGATAAAAAATAAAAATGGATTTTTTGGTCAAAGGTATGGTTTCCTCAAATATGGGAGGATGTGTTTCCCCTCAAACTAGGAGTTGATGAGGTGAAACCAAAATTGGTTTGGGGTTTGATAAGCGATGTATAGTGAGTCATGAGGTAGGTGACAAAAAACGTGGATCATTTAAAATGAAAAAATGCATATAAAATTCAATTAAGTGTGATATTAAATATCACATAAAGACTAAGGTTGTTAAATTTTGGTAAAAATAAGGTTGGTTCTAGAAGGACTAATGATGGGGTAACTAGTACATAGTGATGGCCATAGTTGATTGGGTAAATCATATGAATTATCCTAAATAGGAGTGATATTTTCATAGGTATCTAAGGTAAGAAGTGATCCCTTGAAAAATAAAAATGGTTTGGTTGTGTATTAGGTGGTGAAAATTTAAGTGTTCAACATGTCAAGGTTGATTAGTATGATAAAAAAGACCAAAGTAAGGTCATCACAAAATATGTGATTATTCGGGCCAAAAATGGCTAACATCAAGGTGGACATGGTATAATGGTGGGTTGGAGAAAGGTAATCTCCAAAAAGTTTAGGTGGGAGAAAGGTGGTCTCTAAAAAGTCAAAAATTTGGCACCTATTGGGTGCTTAAAATAGTGTTTTAAAATGTGGGTTCCTAACCATTGATGGTCAAGGGTCCTAATGATAACTATTGACAATCACCCTAACCATTGATGGTTAGGGTGGAACCCTAAACAACCAAATAATAAAATGTGAAAATGAAATTTCATTTTCACCTTTTACTATTTGACCTCTGATTTTTTCATGCTTTCTAGAAATCTAATGATTTGGCATGCAGTTTAGAGAGTTGACTAAGTATTTATTCAAGGTAGAGGTAGTTGATTGGTTGGAGGAATTTTTTGAGGTTATCTATGGGGACCAATGATGTAGGGTGGATGATAGAATAGTTGAGTATTATGGTGTTAGGTTTTGGAGCTAAAAGCTTCACCAGGATGCAAACAAGAGAAGTTACGGAGGATGCAGAGTTGCAGAAAGTTGTTGAATGCATTGCAGGGAAACTGACGTCAGTCTGATCAAATGACATCAGTCATATGGTAGTGAGGAAGCAACTATTATCAATTACCAGTTGGCTGACATCGGTCATGGAGGAGCCGATGTTGGTAGCCTATGTTAGAACAGGCAGTTTGCATGTTGATCCCAGAGAGTCTATTTTGAGACTGTTAGTTTGCATGTTGAAGGCTAGTCTTAGTCTTGAGTTATGTGTCTAATTATTTTAATTAGGTTAGTCTAATTATTGTAAGCATGAGATCTATATATGGACTCATGGGCTGTATTGTAAATTTGTAGCTAGTGAGTAAGAGAGCAATAAGCTCCTTCAGATAGAAGAGAGCAATGGTACGTTCCTCCTAGTGCCACAGTACCAAGGTGGGTACTGGTTTGGAGAATCAGCAAGGTTCTTCATATGTGTATGATCTTGGTCAGCATGTGTGCATGACTTTCTATAAGAGATCTACAATGGTGAGTAAGGTCTACTGATTTGCAGGTAGCAGCAGAGAGCAGGAGATCTACTTGGAGTACGGTTGTGTACTTGGTGTACTGGCAGCATGTTACTGACTAGTTAGAGAGGTGAACATCAATTCTATATTAGAGTTGATTGTTGTGACCAAGAGAGAGAGGGAAGAAGGTCTTGAGGTGTGGCGAGCATTTGAGGTGGAAGAAGAAGTGGCATCTTCTTTATTGTATATTCTTTTGAGTGATTATTAATACAATTGTGTATTGTCTCTCAATTCCTATGTTGTTTCATATTTCTAGTTACTTTATATTTCTGGTTAAATTCCATGATTAGTTGCTTATACAGAGTAATCATATTTGTGCTCCTATTGGTAGAGCAAGATCCTGACACGGTGGGATTAGAGCATGTTTATTGTTCTAGGTTCCTGACAAGTGGTATCATAGCCTTGGTTGTAGGTTCAAGAGATGATACCAACAAGTGGTATCAGAGCTTTTGGTTGGGTTGACTAACAAGTGGTTTCAGATCTGGTAGTGTTTGTTGATTATAGGTCACTCACAGGGGTTTTAGATTGAGTGGGAGTATAGCAATGGCAGAAGAAAGTAAGCTACGAATGGAGAAACTGAATAGCATGAATGGTCTGATTGATGGAAAGAAAGAGTAGGTAAAAAGAGATTGTTGGTTGGTAGAAGATTAGTGCGTAGAAGCATATGTTGTAGGTGATGTTGCACAGGATGTTATGGATAAAGTGGAATCTTTGTTTATAGATTCTTTTGCCTCTTTCCATGTAGCCCGAAATAGAGCATCTTTTCATAGGTATGTCTTTGGAGACTTTGGAGAGATTTATTTAGGGGTTGGAGAGCCTTGTCAGATGATTGACGAAGGGGAAGTGAAGCTGAAATTTTAGACAGATGACACACAGTGGTTGAAGGAAGTCATGCAGGTACCAGTATTGGAGATGAGTCTAATTTCTTCAGGAAATTTGGGTGATGAGAGATGCACTATAACTCTCATAGTGGATACACTTGAATTAGATGGTGGTAAGAAAGTAGGTATCCTTTATCTATCTACTTATATTACTGATTCACCTTTTATTGCAGAGATGTGGCTTCATAGGCTTGGTCACATATGTAGGAGGGGAATGCATGTTCTCAAGCAGAAGATAGATGTTTTTGACAAGCTAAAGAACTGGAAAGCCTTGGTGTTCATGGAGGAGATGACGGACATAGATTAGGTGAGGGAAATAAATTATTCTGAGTAGAGCAGGGTTGATTTGATCAAGATTTTGATCCATGGAGAGCTCACAGGTAAAAAGTTATCACTCAAAAATGAACACATGTACTGGCATCGGTCATATAGTAATCAACATCAGAAACAAGAAGACCAACATCGGTCATGAAGGAACCGACATCGGTAGAAAAGATACCGGCGTTGGCTAGAGAAATGATATCGGCAGTCAGGGTCAGTACAGGGAGCTGACATCAGTCGAGAGTAGACTGGGAGATGACCAAGATCAGTCACTGGTACGGATGGTAGGCGAATAAAAAGCTGTCAACAAGTCTCAAACACCCATGTTGAGGTCAGAAAGGGTAAGTGAACCTCATATTCATTGTTCACCTTCTTTATATTGCTTATTGATGGTCAAGAACCAGGAAGATGCGAAGAGGCAATGCAGGTAGAATCCAAATACAGTGGGAGCTTGGCATGGATGAGGAGTGTGAGTCCTTGGAGAAGAACCAAATAGGTGTTTGTTGGTAGAGTTGTTAGCTGGAAGTAAGCATTGAGAGACGGAATGGATTCCCAAGTTAAAGAAGAGAGTGGATGGATACGTGAGATGGAAGGCCAAGGTATAGGTCTTGAGGAAGCTACAGGATAGTGGTACATGTTTGACAGGTGGATGACTAAGCATGGCTTCAGTCAATGTCAGTGTAACTATTGTGTTTGTCTTACTAGGTGGATAATGATTACAACATTATTCTATTACTGTATGTGAATGGTATACTAGTTATAGGTTCAGAGATATAGGGTTTTGTTGAGCTAAGGGTAAGGTTAGTTCAGAGGTATGTTAGGAAGAATTTAGAGTAGCAAAATTCTTTGGCATAAGAGACATGGAGATTTGATCTCTAGTGGGCGCTGATGTGAAGATGGTGTTGGCGGGGTTCATGATGCAGGTTGTAGAATTGGAAAGCACACCAAGGGCTAGACAGTTCAATCTTAGCTTGAAACAAGTGTTCAAAATCACATGAGGTCTAGTGTAGACCTGAGTTTTCCCAAGTAGTGGGGGTTGTTAGAAAGTATGGAGCCAATTCAGGGAAGGAGTACTGGAGGGCAGTTCAGTGGGACTAGCAGCAGGGATTCTTGTTATGCAGGGTCAAGGTCTTCACTACATGGATATGTAGTTTCAGATATGGCAGGTTACTTGGATGACAGGTGTAGCATCATAGGTTGTGTGGTGGTTGGTCTTCAGGGTTGATCTTGAAGAGGAATACAATCCAAGGAATAATTTAGATGGTGTACAGGTATAGGTATATGTGTAGCTATTTATCTCCAAGTGGGAGATTATTAGGTTGTGGAGCTAAAAGCTTCACTAGGATGCAGAGTTGCAGAGAGTTGCTGAATGCATTGCAGGGAAACTGACATTGGTCTGATCAACTGACATCGGTCATATGGTAGTGAGGAAGCAACTGGTGTTGGTTACCAGTTGGCCAACATCGGTCATGGAGGAGCTAACGTCGGTAGCCTATGTGAGAATAGGTAGTTTGCATGTTGATCCCGGAGAGTCTATTTTGAGACTGTTAGTTTGCATGTTGAAGGCTAGTCTTAGTCTTGAGTTGCATGTATAATTATTGTAATTAGGTTAGTCTAATTATTGTAAGCATGAGATCTATATATGGACTCATGGGCTGTATTGTAAATTTGTAGCTAGTGAGTAAGAGAGCAATAAGCTCCTTCAAATAGAAGAGAGCAATGGTGCATTCCTCCTAGTGCCACAGTACCAAGGTGGGTACTAGTTTGGAGAATCAACAGTGTTCTTCATATGTGTATGATCTTGGTCAGCATGTGTGCATGACTTTTTATAGGAGATCTAAAATGGTGAGTGAGGTCTAGTGATTTACAGGTAGAAGCAGAGAGCAGGAGATCTACTTGGAGTACGGTTGTGTACTTGGTGTACTGGCAGCATGTTACTGACTGGTTGGAGAGGTGAACATCAATTCTGTATTGGAGTTGATTGTTGTGACCAAGAGAGAGAGGGAAGAAGGTCTTGAGGTGTGGTGAGCCTTTGAGGTGGAAGAAGTGGCATCTTCTTTAATGTATATTCTTCTGAGTGATTATTAATACAATTGTGTATTGTCTCTCAATTCCTGTGTTGTTTCATATTTCTAGTTACTTTATATTTTTGGTTAAATTCTGTGATTAGTTGCTTATATAGAGTAATCATATTTGTGCTCCTATTGGTAGAGCAAGATCTTGACACAGTGGGATCAGAGCATGTTTATTGTTATAGGTTCCTAACATATGGTGTAGACTCCATCCTAAACAATAGTCGAAGAATGAGGTAGGGGGTGTTTAAAATTTGTAGATTGGTTGATTATTTTGTTTAATTGGTTATTTGATATGGTTTTGTGGGTTTTACCTAGGTGTATGTTTTTGGGTAAAATTAGGAAAATTATCCATTAAAATTTGTAACTGGAAGAGTATATGAGTTGATGGTAGTGTAAAGGATAGTTTTAAGTAGTTTTTTGTTGAATATGGCTTTTTTTATTAAGTTTAAGGAGGTTAGTGATGGGTTTTAATTTTTGTGGTCACACACAATGACCACCAATATTCATCTTGACCATTGAGTATTGACCACTAAAGGATAAAATCCACCTAACTATCAGTGGTCACAGTGACCATCGATGGTCGAGTGTTAAGGGAAGGTAAGTTTTAATAGAAAGATATATAAAAAAAGTGTTTTAAAATGTTTTAAGGGGGTGTGGTTTAGTTAAATTTTTTAAATGGATAGGGTAAGTTTAAGATGGTTTTTGGGTAGATTTAGGTATTGATGTGATAGGTTTATGGAAGGTGTTTAATTGTTTCTAGGGTAGGGTAGATATTGGTGAGGGAAGAGTTAGAGATTGGTGTGATAGGTTAGGGTATATATTGAATTGTTTATGGGTAGGGGTCGATTTTAAATACTAGAGGTAATATTATAGAGATAATGGTTAAATTAGGTTGATGTAGGTAACCTAATTAATGGAAATGAAAAACTAAGTGTTCATGCTAACTTGGTCTATTTTGAAGGCATGAGACCAAATTCAAATGAGGATCAAGTTTCAAGGGTCTTTTTAGAGATATATAGAGGGATGATTGGTGATGATTGGACCCACATGAATGAGTTCAATATTAGATCCATGAGACATTATTAGTGGATACCACAAGATACAGTGATGATTATGGCCCTCATTGAGAGATGGGATCCGGCCATGAACATGTTCTTACTACCTAAAAGAGTGATGACTATCCTATTAGAGTATGTTCACCAAATTACATGGTTGCCTATTTAGTGGGATCATGTTTATCATATTAATAATTATGAGAAGTATGAGTAGATGGATCTACTATATGATGAGGATCGATCCCATTCTAGGTTGCATTTAGGTGGTTTTGGTAATGGGCCATTATAACAAAGGGATCTAGATGATAGACACTTGATGACCATGATGATGATGGTAGTGTCCTATTTTGCATTTCCTGAATGAAATAGTGGATGATTTTCCTATCTACTAATAGGTATGATAGTAGATATATTACTTGGTAGGATGGTGTTTAGGTGGGCACCAATTTTGTTTGTTTAGATTTATAAGGAACTCTAGTCATTTTGAGCACATTAATGATATGGTATCAGTGTGGGGTTCATGCTCCATTATTAGGTGTAAAATCACATTCAAGTTTTGAGACCATTGGGTCTACCATGGGATAGCTACATGTAGATGGATTATAGAGTGGGTTTTATACATTGGAGGGGAGATTATGCTTTGATAGGGTTTGGTGGAGGTATTAGAGACATCAAATAGTTTATAGATGGTTTGGAGGGTTTTTTTGTAGAAGATGTGGAATGGAGATTATATGTTTTTTGGCCTAAGTGGTCCCTCTACAACTATCATACTCTATCTTTACGGATTTGAACATGGATCTATGAGAGGAAAGAGGTTGAGACTAAGCTCATCCCATTTGATAGAGTTTGGAGATAGTTTGGCCTTATGTAGGGGATTCTTTCTCATTTCTTGAGGTATAGGTGATAAGATGTGGACTTTTTGTTACCTAAACCATAACCAACAGATGTGGTATTAGACCATTAGGATCTACCTATGAGAGTAGGGAAAGATAGTCTCCATTTTGTGGATTGATATACAACATGGTACCAAACCCTATATGTAGAGGTCAATTTTGGATGGCATAATAGGGGCTAATAAGCCATGGATGTGGATCCATCTAGGGTATAATGATAGGGTAGTGGTTAGGATGGATAGGTAGAGGTATCATTGGTAGCTGTATAAGATTAGATTATAGGTTTATAGGGATAGGTGGCCACTTTACAAGGTCATACTATTAGGGTTAGGTTGACATTGTTACAACTATGAGAGAGTAGGTGAGGACCTCCCTTGGTTTGGTGACTCAAGAGAGGGATACCTTGAGATAGAGGGTAGGTATAGTGGAAACACTAGTTAGGGCCACTAAGTAATATTATTATGGCATGGTAATTATCTAGTTAGGAGGATTTGAGTTACTAAAAGGCCATAGTTTTGGCAGAGTGTCCAAAGGAGCCTTGATGGTGTGAATACATAGCTAGTTTAGTAGGTGGGGTAGCCATAGTGACTCTGGGTCAGTGAGTTTAGTTAGCATATATATACCAAGTGTGTATATCAACTGTGGTTAACACTAGATATGAAATCATGCCATTTAGATCTAAATTAATAAGATCATTATGGAAATGTATTATCCTTTTCATAACTACATCCATTAATTACTTAGTGTAGTGCAATTTTCAAGTTACCCCTATGGTATGAGGATGAGTAGCACTAACAAATCATATTTAACTACTTACAAAAGTGTCCCATTGGGTCACCCTCAATATATATACCCAAACATGGAGTGGGGTTGGTATGATGTTGGGAGATGAAGACCCAAGTCAGTGCACCCCTAAAGAACTTGTGAGGGAGAAGCGAGCTCCCACCCACAAGCCAAAACTACAGAAAATAAAAGATAGTGGAAGGACTTTAGGGTCATTTTGGGGTCACCCAAATCACGCAATTTTTTTGTAGGGCCTTAGTGACTTTCCTTCCATGATTTTGTACAAAGTGAAAATTGAAAAAAAATGAGTGTTTTTTATCACCCAAGTTCTTTAAAGGGGATGAGGGGAGAGCATACACATGACACTCATCTTGAGAAGCAAACACTCAATAAAAAATAAAAATATTTTAAGAGCACTAAACTAAGATTTGAGTTTATTTTAGAGCACCAAAATGATATGTGAAATGAATTTTTATTTTTATTTGTTTTGAAATGGAGACTAAGTGTTTTAAATCCTACAAATAATTTGTTAAAATTCTAAAAAAATGGTGTGAAATTGTTAAATAAATTTGTAGCTCATTATTTTAGGGTCTATTTTTTTTAGTATAGGTCAATTCCATTATTCCATAATGCATTCCCATCATTCCATAGTGTGTTCCTATTGTTACATAGTACAATTAAATTGAAAGAAAGAGATAGATAAGAGATTAGTTTATGATTTCATCAATTACAGGGTGATATCACTAACTAGTAGGGTGATTCCATTGATATTTAGGATGTTTCCATTAAAGTGATAAAAAATATGAAAAATAAAATAAAAGAAACAAAAATTACTTTCCTATTTTTGGTCCATGATGATTTCACTATTATTTTGGCAAACCTACCATTCCACAATGTGATTTTGATAATCAACAGAGCATTTTTGCCACTTGACAAAGTGATTTTACTAATTAACAAAACATTTCTGCTATTCCTATTTGTCACACAAATAGGTAAAGAATTAATAAATCAATTTTGTTATTCATAGATGCATTTTCACTATTACATAGGTTAATTCCATCATTCCACAAGGAGTTCTCATTAATAAATAGGTTGATTCTACCAATGTTCAGAGCGATTCCACCATTTTTATTAGAGGTCACATAAACATAAAATGAGATAAAATAAGTGAAAAATAACCTCCAAAGAGGGTTTTAATTCAAAAATTATAAGGGATAAATGCTTATGTGAGGCATGAGTCCCACTAGGCATGCCAAAATGTAGAGCAATATTATGAGATGTGTTAGTTCAAGTGTTAGTCAAGAAAAAATCTTAAAACAAGCATAAAGAGACTAACACATCAAGATTAATCCCTCAAGGGATGTTGATAATGAACTATAAGAGATATTTAATTAATTAATACCATCAAAACTTCCAATTATCATCCCTTCTTCCAAGAGTGGCTAAGAAACATGCTTTTCCCCATATTTGGTGCTCCAAGTCTGCATCAAAGAAGAGTAACATGCTCCTCAATCATTTCATAGTGTACTAATGGCTTAGTCTCACAATATTTTTTTGATTTTATGTAAATAAGTGAATCTTGTCTATATTTCTACATAGTAAGTTTATATCATTGAATCTTACATAAAAATATCTTGAATATCAATGGGTAAGGCCTTGCATTTATAGGTTATAAATATTTCTTAAACTGATTTGTAACCTTTGGATTAAAAACTAGATGTGTGGTCTCAAATGGATTCAATTTTTGATTTCATCACATGGGAAAGAGGTTTCACATGGGAAAGCATGGGTTACATAAGGAAAAAGGTTGCACATGGGAAAACATAGGCGTAAACTCAAGTTCTTTCTTTATATTTTGAATGTTTGAATTTTTGAATTTCTAATAAATAGATTTTCCAAAGTATCATGGAATTTCCACCTAAGCTCTTAATTTGGATTAATTTAATTGAGTTTGATATTTTTTTTGTAATTGTTTATAAATCTAGTGCATGCTAAATCAACCTGATAGAAAATGTCATTTTACTGCGTCTTAATTTGACTAGATTATAATCATAAGGTGTCAATTGAATATAGGGTAATACCCCAATTAGGTTATTATGGATGAAAAATAACACAATAACATGATGTGTGCTGCAAAATTATAAGAATTTAGTGGTCTAAGATGTCATTTTACATAGTTGCACTTTGACTCAAAGTGATTTAACAAAAGATAATAATCACATTAAATGCATTGCCCTATTGAGGGATACATTAGAAAAAATCAGCACCTATATGTGACAAGTTCAAATGATTTAGAGCATTTTAGTGATTTTGGTCAAGGTTGTGCATTATCATGAAATATCATTTAGATTGACAATTTCATCACAATAGTGATAGGAATTAGATGTCTATAGGAGCACCTCAAATTGGATGGAAATATTAGGGTGTATTATGGGTTCAAAAATATACCTTTCAAACATTGGGACCTAAGAAATAATGTAAGATAACACATCATAAAATATGGAATAAAAGTAAGGATCATCTATGGACACTAATCTTATGACCATGATATCATATTTACGAACACTGAAGATGATTTTGAAGTGGACATAATGATGTAAAATACCAACATGTTTATGATTATAGGATAGAGGATCTAGTATGATCCTGACATCACCAGGGAGGATGCCAAGAGGATTGAGAAGTAGGAGTGGATTTCTAGACTCATCCATGGACCCCTTCCTTAAGAAAAAGAATAAATGTAAGAACAAGTTGTCCCATTTGGGGAAACATAGATTGGAGTATGATATTTAACAACTCCAAGATATCTTATACACACATAGAATACTACTTATTCACAACACATTATGGAGGAACCTCATTTCACAATTTAACATAAAATTCGTTCAATTATGAGCACATGAGTTAGGTTTTTCTTTGTGTTTCCTTTGCCTCCATTAAATATTGCATAACAAGTATTCCTTCCTTTATATCTCAAGTTAATGATGTTTATCCTCCTCTATCTCCACTATAATTAATGCCCTAGTTCACTAATTTTCCATAATCATCATCACCTAGCATGACACTTACACCACCATTGGTAGTACCTCATTCCACTAGATTTCAATCTCCACTACCTATCATTCCTTCATTACTTACCACTCCTCAATATTTCCCATCACTTGACACCACTATAGTTCCTCCATATCCCATTCTACCTTCAATTGGGCTAGCCTTTATTTTTATAAAACCCATAGTGACATATAAAAGGAATTCCTAAGCCCCTACCATTTCACCTAGAAAGGTGGAAGTAGAAGAAAAGCAATAAGTTTATTTCAAGGAAAGGAAAATGAGAAGAAATGGTGATTTGGGTTAGATCCTATGTAGCTTTATGATATTGAGGAGGAAGATAAAATATGGGGGGATAAACAAGAGTGGGTCTCAAAGACTGAAATAGAAGAGATAAAATCATTTGATGAAACCACTTACCTATAATAAGATGATGAATGGATGACTGAGTGAAGCACCTAGTTAGAGGGATAAAATTATAATAATAATATGAGGAATTCAAACAAGGATATGGTAACTTAGGGGGTACTAAATTTATATCATATATAGAATGAAATGTAGAAGGATAGGAAAAATCAAAGTTGTAGATTACAGCATAGGGCCCATCCCCAACTACACCTCCAAGATCTCCACCTTAAAACACTACAATATAAACTATAACAACTAGTACCCCAACTATTTTTCCCTTGCCTATAAGTCTTCCAATTCCACATTATTTGAAAACTCCTTAAATTATTGAAACTACTAGTGGTGTAGTAGATTATTTAGATTCTTTTCAATTTTTAATCCAAATAAACTAGGCATAAGAAGCTATAATGCCAATTTTGTACACTACATCCCAGCTTACTACTAAGGGACCTACCACCAATATTATGACCACTATGGATGCATACACTATTGTTATTGACTATTTTTGAAACCTATTAATCACCCTAGTAATGTACTCATTTTTTAGTGGAACCAATCTATAGTCCCCTAAGCCAAGCAAAGGGGTAAATTTTGAAAACCTAGTTTTCACATCTATTTTTACCACACTAGATACCTCCCATAGGTTGATTACATAGTTGAAGATGATTATTATCCAAGTAACCTATGTAGACTCACCTACCATCTCTATCTACAATGTAGTAGTGAATTCCATATATGTCATTAATACACCATTATAGAGGTAGGTTGATGGATGGAAGAAATTTATTCCTCATTTTCATAAAATAGGGTCATCCTCCCTTAAGAGCATGATACCTCTAAGAGAATCCCCCTCAGCTACTCCTATAACACAAATAGATAAAATAGAGCAAAAAGTTTCATTGGGCATTCCTTTGTGGATTTAGTAATTATAATAGGAATAAGTAGGGAGACAAGATTTAATAATAATTGAGTAATACAAAGTAAAGTTCCATTTTGATAGAAAAATACACACCTTAAGATAATACATATTCTCTTTGAGAAGAAAGGAAAATAAATCCATTAGACCTATACATATATAGGGAGGACCCCTATACTTTTGCAGATGTTTTTTGGGTAGTCATACAAGAGATGTTCAAGAGTTTCGATCAACGTATATAGAGGAAAGTAAAGGTGAGTATTATATAGGCTACCAAATATATAGTGGATAATTAAAAATGGAGATAAATAAATATTTATTGGTCTAATAAGGTCTATAAAGGCCATCTCCCAACCTAAGTGGGAAGACATTCTTATATTATTCAACAAAATAAAATATATTGTTGGAAAACTATGTTGTCTAAGCTAGTCAATAAGGAATAAAGATTATGCCCACCTAAATTTAATAACAAAATTTGAAGTTACTTGGGCACAAAATTATATTACTAAAAAAAGGGATAGCTTACTATATTGGCATCAAAAGATTTAAGCCCTCATCTAACAATTTCGAAACTAGAAAAAGGAAGATATCTCTATCTTGATATACTTAAGAATTATTCAAATGAGCACTCCATAGGGTAAATTGGTCCCCATAGCCACTTTTGAGATCCTAATATGAGTAAAATTGGATAGCTTCAAAGTTTAGATTGAAAGAACTATTTAAAGAACTAATGATGAAATAATGAAAATAGTCAATTTTTCAAGGGTTAAAATTATATGGATTGATTCACTACACACTAAGGCTATAGTTGTATTATGTGTAAATAATAAATAAATGGAAAATATTCCTTATTTTTTAATAATATATTTATTTGATTTTAAGACTATAGATATCTACTTCCATGCATGTCATGCATTTTACCTATAAATGGAATCCAACAAGCAATTAACTCCAATAGCAGGGAACATGCTAGAGTGATTAACTTCTAAAGTACATGCCAATGCAAACCTAAATTGGGATTACCTATGTTCCACTTTAAGTGACTATAGCCACAAATACATTGGTAACTACTCCAATATTAACTACAGCTCCAATATCTACTCCAGTTACAACATGGGTCACAAATATAGTTCTACTGACTTCAACATCTACTTTGGCAATGTAATAGTTTTATTATTTTAGTAGTGCTACATTAGCACTTTAAATATATAAATATGTATTTGAATATTCTAGTTGAGATGGAACTATTAGTTATTAATTCATTTAACTTGTATATATTGTATTTTTAATGGAAAATTCTATTTTTGAGAAATCATTACTGTACATTCATATTATGCATGAGATTAACATAAAGTGCTATTTTCAAATATGTATTTTTAGAATTAACTTGAGATATGAGGCCTTAACCATCCCAAACTTATTTATACATGTATCCTCCTATTCAAAATTAATAATAATTTGGGTTGTTAAGAATAATATGAAATTATAAGAAGTTCTATAATTTAGTCTTGATGTGTAAAATATGATTCTTCTTTAAACTTGTTGATTTTGTAAGAAGTTTATTTATTTTATTAGTATTTTTTTTGTGCATGAGTTATATATTTAATATATATTTATTGTTATTAAGCTATTATTGATCTGAATGCCTTTTGCATATGAATCATAATCTCCCCTTGTAGATGTGTATTATAGTATACTAAAAGTAGAAACATTAGATACTATATGGTTAAGTATGTTGTATTTTGGTTCTATTTGACTCCTAACTATGTTTCTTTGTTATTTTTCTATTGTAGCCTACAATAAATATTAGTCTTTGAGTTTCCTTGTCCAACCTCTAGTTCAATGTTTGGTCTATAAAAGTTTCATCTAATTTGGTCCATAAGCCTCCTTTCTTGGCCTACTTATCCCCCATTTTTGAGTTTATTTGGATTCTACCCACCTATGTTTAGATCCATCATTAGTCCACACATCTCAATTACATTTAAATTCAACCATAGCTTACCCATTCATGGTAAATAAATTTCTTCCTTCACAGGTGTTCCACCAATAAGATGTTTACAAAACTGAATACCAAGCAACTCATGTCTTGGGAGTGAATAGTTTTTATAGAGAGATTTTGAGCTCTATATGAATTTAAACAAACTAAATCTAACTAAAAATTCAAACTACTAATATGAATGATTTATAAAAAAAATTGATTGATATAAAAGCTTTCCAAATCCCTTGTTCTATGTTACCTCCTTCTAGAATTTGTAATGGATGATTAGACTTAGATTGACTCCATGATAGATTGATGTTGAATTGTTGATGGAGGATGGCTGATTGTTGCTTATGTATTTTATATAGGATTTTTTAGAATCATTTTGTCATGGTTTTAATATGGGATTAATAATTTCATTTTGACATGGTTTTGGTATGATTTCTCAAGATGGATTGAGGGTAGAGGGAGAGGTTGCTTATATAGATTTTAGGAGGGAAAATCAAGGGTTGTAATTTGAATTTAGGGAGATGAGATCAATGGTTAGAAATTATCAAGGAATATTAAATTATTTAGGAAACCTATATAAATATAGGTTTCTAGAGATTAGGAGGGAAGTCTCCAATTCTAGAGACTTATCCATTATATTAGAGATAATGGAGGATTAGGTAAGGTTTAGATAGGGGATTATGGAAGGATTAGGTGACTAAGGGTGTAGGGGTGTAGGAAATCCTAGGTAGTAGGCTAGTAGGTGGTTAGATGAGATTATAGGAATTTAAAATACCCAATAAATAGATAAATAGGATTATTTTAGGGCATTGAAATAATCAGGGGAATTAATTATGAGGTGGGAATGGGTAAGGTTACTAGATGAATGATAACAGAAAGGGTATGTTAGATAAAAGGACTAGGATTGGAATAAATTAGTGGGATAAAATAGGTTAAGTAGAATTAGTGTCAACTAATAAAAATATCAGTTGATAATAATGAAATGAGTGATTTTAGGTGCATATATTTTTCCCATATTTTAAAGGGCATTGTGAATAGATAAAATTGGAAGGATTAATGGTCTTTCAAAGAAAAACCATGTCATGGATGAATGTTAGTAAATGATGTTAGGGGATATGATGCCCTATCAAAGAGATGTGTGGGGAAGAATGAGATGGATGGACATTCAAAATAAGAAATGATGGGTGGGATGTGATGGATAGATGAGGGGATGGGATTCCAAATGTGGGATAAAAGATGAATAAGATGAGGTCAACATTGAGAAATGAGTTAAAATTTGATAATGATGCCTATGGTAAGGACACATTCATAGGGAATAGAGATGATGGGTGTCATGGTTGTAGACACATCATAATGGGGAATAAATCAAAATAGGATGATGATAAATTAAAGGGAAAAAATATTTAGACTTATCCCAAGTAATGACACATGAAAGGGAGAGTTGTTGGCCAAGATAAGACTGATGATTTGATAAGATTAAGGATGGGTGTAGCTCAAAGATAAATTGATCAAGATTATGTTGTTGATTATAGATAAGACATGATATAATCAAGTGACCAAAATACTAGGGGATGAGGATGGATGATAGAGATAGCGGATGAACTATCCATAGGCATGGAATAGTGACCAAGTACTACCTACATAGTCTAATAAGATCTTAGGCTGATGTAGTTTTGGTTAAGATATGTAGATTAAAGGATGAGATTAATGATGGTGATAAAAATGATTAGACTTATTAGTGATTTAAGGATATGATCTAGATGATGAGACAAAGATGAAATATTTAATGTTAGTTGGATGAGTCAAGAGGATTATAGTAGTGATGGGGATATAAATAATGAGATGAATGATGAGAGTAGATGTGATCAATCAATCACAAATGTAATAACACTCATCATAGTAAAAGTGTTCCAAAAATATATCATTTGACAAGATGCCACATGATATAAGCTTGACCAAGAGGACATGGTGCCAAAATGCATGGGCAAGTAGTGAACTCTACATCCTTGAGGGAACTTTTGGTGTCCTCATAGAATCCTCATTTATTTCCCAATATAGAAAAAGAGACATGATGAATATATATATATATATATATATATATATATATATATATATATATATATATATATATATATGATGATGTAAACAAGACAAATATAACAAACAAGTAACACACACACAAGTATCTACATGCAGTGTCATAATGTCTTGCCTAATGATAGGATGAGTGACTAGGTGATAGGTTATGTTAAGATAATAATGATGTGATGGTGGTGGAGGATAAAAATAGATTTGGATAGGATGATGATGACTAGGATTAGGACTGGGATATGAATGTGGATATGAATAGGATAATCAAGATAAGGATGAGAATTTGCCCCTAGTTGTGGATAGAAGGATGGATGATGCGAGAAGGTCTTTGAATACTAATTTGGTCTTGAAATTAGATCAAAAAGTGGACAAATATGGTGATTAGATAATTGATGACTAAGGATTACCAATAGACAAGGCACTGTAAGGATTATAATCTAGCAAGGAGACTAGGAGATGATGGAATCAAATGCCTTTCATGATAGTAAAAGTGATTATATGGGTACTTGAAATGAAGAGGCCTTGATAATAATTGATGGGATAAGGTAAATTTCACAAAATAAAAGGGTAAATAGATGGGTTCCATCTATGAAAAGGACTTGATAGGAAGTGATGGGTGATAGATTAAAGTCTTTGACAAGGTGATGTGTGCCAATAATACCTAGGCCACAGATAAGCTTGAAGAGATGGAGATATGGGTGACCACTCTAATTTGGTTCCAAGACTAAATTTGGTATCTAAAGATAGGAGGATATGAAAATACACATGACATGGAGATGGATGTGACTAGGGGATTAAGTATAAGATAAGACATAATAATCTATTTTTGGATTTTTTAAATTTTATGATTTTTTAGGGTTTTTGAATTTTTTTAATTTTTAGGGATTTTTGGGAATATGTATGTACACTTTAAAAATAAGGTTACTAGAAAATGGAATACCAATCGTAGAAACCAAGAGAAGGACGGAGGGATGATGGATAGGATGACAAAGAATGACAATGATGGGGACCAAGGATGAATGAACTAGGGATAGCCAATGACCACATCATGAAGGAACTAGATGGTTATTTTCTTGAGTGTCCATAGAAGGATATGTAATGATGGTGTAGGGATAATTATCAAGACACCTTATGATTCC
Source organism: Torreya grandis (assembly GCA_037957365.1). NCBI lineage: Eukaryota > Viridiplantae > Streptophyta > Pinopsida > Cupressales > Taxaceae > Torreya > Torreya grandis. Next base: position 999,843 of record JARHVA010005101.1, on the reverse strand, counting down.
TTACAAAGGTCAAGATAGGAAGGAATAAGAGATAGGATGCATGATATGATGGTAGATTATAGATCAAGGGATATAGACAAGGTAGACAAGGGATGAATGGAAAAGGGTATCAAATGGATGGAATTTTCCCCCAAGTATCAAGGAACAATGAGGATAAATTATTTATTCTACCATGATGCTAAAAATTGGTTTTCATCATGGTACTTGCCAAAGGTGCCAAAAGACTAGTTTTCACCATTAAATGAATGATTTTTTTTTTTAAATTTTGACTTTATAAGGCATCTTAATTTATTAGATGATGGGAAAGATGAAAGGTGTGAAAACTAGATGGATTATTTATCTAACACATATTCTAGAAAAATGTGATCCTAGGTGACCTCTATTGACTCTTGATTTAACATCCTCCAGACATTTTGACTAGGTGTCTTTGTAACCCCTATTAGGGGTAATGCTGCCAATGGATTTGAGATATGGTATGGATGGGATGATGTCATGATTTTGATGATGGGATATAGGATGGGAATGAAGTATGTGATTATGAGTGATATGAAAGGATGGGGAGTATAAATTGGGTTCAACAGCTGTATACACCATTAGATATGGTGGAAGGGATTCTTTAGATTGGTACCATGAGACTATAGGATCTGAGACCTTTTGATTTAATGATTATTTGACCCAAGCATTAAGAGGATGTTCAGTGGTATGATTTATGACTTTATTTCCCTTAGTAATAGTTTTTGAGCTTCACTAGAGGATATTAATTTGACTTGATACATAATGATTTTTTTGACTTTGATGACCCCCTAATGCCTGATATTTATCTTCACTAGTGGAAGACATTATTTGATTAGGATGATGATTTGAATTTTCTCAAATTTGGCTTATGAGATCAAAGATAATTTTATGATTATTTATGATTTTTATAATACGGTCTTGGAACTTGGTATTTGTAGCATGTGATATTAAGTGCATAGGGGAATCCATCAATGTATGTTTATGTTCATTTCCTTCATGGAGTGAGATATATGGATTATGGAGGCTAGGTAGATGGTGAACATTAGGTGATGGATTCAAGGTATAATGGTAACATAGTATTCATAAAGGCCAATAGGAACCCTATCATCAATGTTGGAGAAAGTTTCCTCAATAATCTCTAAAGGACCACTAAGACACATATCCAAGGTAGGGTTAGATCCCCTTTGAAAATATTCAATAGATAAAGCATTAAAGAATTCATTTATGACTTCATCATCCTAATTGAGATATTTGAAAGAGTAGTCATTATCACCATATACCATAATATTGATAAGGGATGATGATTATGATGAGGAATCTAATTTAGATGTTGGTGTGGAACATGATCTAGATGTAGATAAAAAATTTATTCTAACTCCAATGTTAACTTTGACATACATGCTATAATGTTACTATTTATAGATGCATTGCATGTTATTAACCTCTTGATAAGGGGTATTTGAGGTGATGGGTGAGATGGAGATGATGGATGAATGATAGGTTTGACTGTGATAGGCTCATGGAGGGACTTATGAGATATGGGGGGGACTAAGATCATAGGGAATAGACTCAGTTATGATGGAGGACTTGTCAAGGATGGGGAGATCATGAAAGGGGGATAAGATGTCTTGACCTTGGATTGGAAGGGGAAATTCTTGGTCATGATTGGTAAATGAATATTATAATTACTTTTTTTTTTCACCAGCGATGTGGATGCATCTGATTCATCATCAATTACTGTATCACCATGGTCAATGGGGTCTTGGATAAAATCTTGGAAAGGTCGACATTGATTAATGGCATGGCCCCAAGTTTAGTGATATGCACAATATTGGTTATCTTTATACCAATAGGGATTTAGCTTAGTGTGATCAAGATGTCAGATACATGGATAAACCCTCATGTTAGTGGTGATAAGTTGTTTGCAAAGGGATTCTAATGATATAAGAAAGGGAGTATAAAGACCTAATTCATGTTGAATTTGATTTCAAAACATTGGAATTATGATCAAATGGTTGTAGATATAACTAGGTGGATGGATTCAAGGTGGCCAAGTTTAGATTCCCTTTGCTAATATGGGAATGGGTAGATGGTGGTTTATGGCTAGTGTATGGAGGATTGGTATGGGATTCACATGACAGGGCTTGTGTAGGAGGTGAAATGAGTTTAAGGGGATAAAAACCTTTGATATGTGGTACACCCATCATAATTAAATTAAATATGATCTCATCCTTATGGACAACTATGTATTGGTCGATGAAGGCAAGGTCTAGTTCTATGGTGATGGTAGATGAGTGATGAATGATAATGTGGGGTTGATGAGGGTATACTAAGGATTAGATAATTATGATTGAACCAATTAGGTCCAAATGAGAAAGATAGTATGATATATTATGATGACTATAAGGTATATTAAATGTGTTTAGGATAATATAAAACTAGTGGTTATATTTTAGATTAATAGTTTAATAGGTGCTAACAACCTATCAATGATGCCTAGTTGTAAAGCTAGCAAAAAGGATTGAGGGTTTGATGGTTGCCTATTGTCACATGGATATTAAACTTTTGAGGAGATGTAAATCTCTCCTCATCCAAGTCGCACAATGGAATCACCTCTAGCCCTGTGGGTATCCTAAGGAATGATGTGAGTCTCTAGATAGGGCTATCTCCCCTTGATGTACCACCATAGATTGAAACTAAGACTAACTTTGGGGGTGAAAAGGGAGAAAGAAACAAAAATAAAATATAAAATAATGGAGGTGATACACCAAATTTATTGATGACATCCAAACATATTCATATTATATTTGAGACCAAACAACAAACCAAATATACACTCTTCCAATATATAACTTATCACATCAATGTTACATTATGAGGTCAAGATAAACATCTAGGATAGAAGGAATAGAAAAGAGGCCTTGAGTAAACACTTATGAAGAGACAAACTAACTTAATCCTTGACACATCCAAAAACACTTCACATTCCCTACAAGAATAAGTTTTCCAATTGTAAATATGTTGCAATAATGAGCTAACATGATAAGGAAATAAGAGTGTCAATTAAGAAAAATAAATAATTGAAATGAAAAACAATATTAAAAATAATATAAGAGGTAAAAATTAGTAATTTTATTAATAAAAATGTATAAAAATTAGTATGGCTTCACCATACTCAGGTGGAGCATCCAATACAGTGCCAAAATGGTTAACTCAGAGAGAGAGAGAGAGAGAGAGAGAGAGAGAGAGAGAGAGAGAGAGAGAGAGAGAGAGAGAGAGAGAGATGAGAGAGAGAGAGAGAGAGAGAGAGAGAGAGAGAGAGAGAGAGAGAGAGAGAGAGAGAGAGAGAGAGAGAGAGAGAGATGCATTAGAAAAATTCCCAACCACTTTCAATGGATTAACACTCTATATGATGTTGACTCAAGATATTATCAAGAAGGCAAAACTTCAAAGGCCTTGTAAAATAATTGAATGCTCACTTGATATTTATCCAACCACCAGGTCTCTTTTTAGAACTCCATGTTGTCATCTAATAATCTAACAATAAGGAGCAATGTCTTAGAATTGATATAATTATGCTACATATACTTTGGGTGGCCATCAATACCTATTTATAAAAATGTGACCATATTATTAGGTAAGACACTTCTTCATGATCACATTTATGTATGCATTAATTCCAAATCAAACTTGAGTCCATTCTATAGATGGAAAACCAATCTCAAACCATTGGTTTTCACATAGTCATAACATTCATGATAACCTAAAAACTACTTGGCCTTACTTCACAAACACTAGTCCATCTTCTATCTCTATATCTAGCCTAATATTGAACACTTATCATTCATCCAGAACACTATGAGAGTTAAGAGGGTACTATGTATGAAGATTCTTCATTTGAAAGCAATGAACATGTCAATGGAATGAATTTATAATAGGTTTAACATGATATAAGTTATTGACCAAAAGTCTTATTTAAAACTTCAATGGTGACAGAGTCTTGTCCTTGACCATCTTACATGTACGATAATTTTTGTTGCTGATTGAGATCTAATAGTGATATGGGTCCTCAATATTTTTTTTTGCCTAGGTTGAAGAGCTAGTTCATAGACATTTAATATAAGCTCTTTGCATTTGATTTATCTTCACTGGTCATTAATTTCTAACTCAGGTTGTTCACATTTTGTCTAATTATCTTTATTCTTATTGGTCCCATAGATTTTGCTGACTTGTTGAATCTACTTACACTATTGTATTTGGATGTACAAATGTATGTGAGTCCTTCATTTCCTACCAAAATATCCCTTGGACATGTTGACATGATCTATCACTGTCGAATAAAGATGTATGAGCTCCCATTCACCATGGATCTCTTTGGTCCCACTTTCCTTTCAATTCTTGTACACAATTAGATCATTGGTATGATTGAACACTGATCATTAATTTAGCTCAGGCCCATCCTTTTATCAATGAACATGTACTATCAAATCTCAACTTAATGATCTGAATGTCCAAATTTTATCTCATTAAGGGCTTTAACTTGGGGATCTTTTTACTCATTGGACTCCAATGAAGATCATTATATTTCATGTGGTAGTATGTGGTATCACATAGACCATTAGATCTTGGCCAACTTTAAATCATTTAAGGACATTTTAAACCTAAATGATTACTTTACAAAGCTTAAACTTTGACATTTACATGAAATTCAATGATGTTCATTCACTTGTCACTGTATTTTAAATTTCAATGGTCATTTCATGTGCTTGAATTTGACACTCATGCAAATGTCCTAGTTTTTAAAAAATCAAACAACTATTTTCCATGGCTTTATGTTGACATTTGTGCACCCATCATATCTTTGTTGGATCATAAATTCTCTAGGATATTTCCTTCAGACAGTTTACTAGACGTTTGTTGTGGGCTTTTCTTTAAAGAAATGACCCTTTAGAAAAAGTGTTTAGGACACTTTTTTGAAAAATTACCCTTCATAACTTTTGATTTGGACCTTTTGGTGAAGAAATACCCTTAAAAAATGGTTTGGGACAATATGATACAAAAATGACCTTTTAGGAAAATGTATAGGGCACTTTGTCTTGAAATATACCCATCATATGTTTAGTTTCAGACAAAATATTTGAGAGAATTTGGGTCCCTCAGACATTTTTTTAGATAAAATGTCTGAAACAATTCCTGACACTTAGCTAAAGAAAAGGTCGAAAAGAATTTGGCTTTAGCCCAATGAAAGCCAAAATAATTACCATGTAAATACTTATCTAAAAAATATTTTATAATTATATTTTCCAAGATTTTTAAGCTCTTCTAAAATCATGCTTGAAATGTTTCTTGATCCTTGAAAGCCTAAATAAATGACAAAAACTTGAAGCATGTGCAGACTTGTTACATGACCTTGAACTGCTTAGTTTCACTATGAAAAATGCTTGGAACCTTCAACTGTAACTATAGACCTATCCATTGAAGATCAATTAGATCAAAATTTAAGCTTGCTAATAGTGTTTCAAAATATTTTCAAAAATATATATGATCTCCACTTTGGGTCACTCTTCAATCAAGATCATGCTCTTTCCACTATAGTCTTAGATTATGCATAATTATTAATATATAGACTAAAATTAGTCAATATTACCTAAGTAGATAGAGATGATTCCCTATAGGAGGAATAATTTAGATCTACTTAAACCCCATTAATAACCCAAAAATAAAGATACTTGTTATTAGTGAAGGGGTTGGTGAATATATCAACAATTATTTTCATTGTTTAGATGTAGTGGAGATTAATGACTTGCTCATAGATGATATCCTAGATGAAATGCATGTGAATATCAACATGAATAGTTTGTAGATGGAGGATGAGATTCCTATAGATATTTTTTATTCTTTGTTTGTTATAAAAGATGATTTTTGGCTGGTAAAATTGGATGCCAAAATTAGTGAAAATCTCCTAAATCCAAATAACATCAATGGACAATTTTTAAACTCATCTATATTATACCTCTGTAGAAGATAAATCAATATAATTTTGATTCTTTATTGATCAACTAATTATACCTATACCAAAGGATAAACTATATGCTAAATTAGACTTATAATTCTTAATATCACTAGCCTAATCTAAATCTATATAACCAATCAAGTTGATGTTGATGCCTAATCCATAGTGAGTCCCAAAACTATGATTACCCTAAATATAGTGGAGAATCTGTTTAACTTATTTTTAGTGAAACACATTAGATAATTGAATAAATTTATATATCATTCCCATCATATATGAAATGTTAGGTCTAGTTTGCATAAGGTAGATGAGACTACCAACATGTTATCAATATGAGGTAGCATCAATCAAATGAGATATGAATTTAGAATCAAGATTCACACTAGATAGAAAAGGAGTTATATTTGGATTACATTCAACCATGTTAAATTGTTAAAATAAATAAATATCATACTTGGATTATGCAATAGTGATCCTATAATTAGAATAATAAATTTAGATCTTGAAGAAGTAATGTAACAAGCCTAAGTCAATCATTGAGAACTTAACAAAAAAAAATTCACTAATGTGATGGTGGATAAATAAATCCTTAGATCAATAGGTCTTCCATGTAGAGAACTAAAATCAATAGTGAATCATCCCACCATAGAAACTAGACATTCAGATCATAATGGTATAAGGTAAACCCAATTTAAATAAGAAAGGAGTCCATCTTGGCATATCAAGATTGAGAATATTTTTTGAGACCATATATAGTTTTCTAAAGTTTTAGAACTAATGATGAATCTTTCAAAAATATTTGTGTTTGATCCATGTATATTCACTATTTGAGGTCACTGTGAAGAAAGGAACTCTTCACATCCATCAAATGAACATCTTAACAATGTTTGTGGTAATGGCAGGAGTGAGTTGGATTGAGTTCATTTTGGCAACTATAGAAAATGTCTTGGTATATTCAATTTTAGGTACCTAAGAAAAACCCCTTACTAACAAAAATTCCTTAAAGTTGCCTATGAATCCATATGTTACAATCTTTTTTAGTATATCCACCTATATGAACAAGTTTTATTCCCTTACAGAGAGGGACTAAATCCAAAGTTTTGTTCTCCATCAAGGAACCATATTCCTATTATATAATAGTATCCCACTCAATAGTGTCTAATGCCTCATGAAATAATGTTATATTGGAATAATATGGAATGAAAACATGTGGGGAATCCTAGAATTATGAATGTGTTTGCTTAGTGTCTGATGGATCTCCAACCCAGTGGTCATCACTTTGTAGTGTGTATATAGCCTAAAGAGGACTAGTATTTAGAGATTCAAGAGGATATTCCTCATCCCATGATGATATTATAGGATAAAGAAGAGGTGAGTCATCATTTCTACTTTCATCATCAAAACTAGAAGAATCAAGATAATCAAAAAATATGTTTAGGTTAATTTAAATCATCATAACTATCTTCAAATCTCAATGAATATAACAAAGGGGGAGTGGTTTCAAGTTTTTATTATGAATTACCCTCTCAAAAATGACCACTCCTCTCAATGAAAAACTCATGAGTGGTGGGATGGAGAAGCCTATATATATTAACACCCTCAGTATATCCAATGAAGATGTAAGGTTGACTTCGAGGTTCCATTTCCTTACATTTTTTCTTGGGAGTGTGGGCCATAAAAAGAGATCCAAATACTTATAAGTGTTTTAATTTGGGTTTTCAATAATTTCAAGATTCAAAATTAGTGACTCTATTTAATGATTTATGAGGAACATAATTTTAGATATAACATGCATGATTGATGATCTCAGTCCAATATTGAGGTGCAAGATACTTGTAGTGTAACATATAATTGTAAATTTATTTAAAAGAGCTATTCTTATTCTCTACAAAACCATTATGTTGAGAAGTATATATAACTATACATGGTAGTTGAATCCCATCTGATATGCATTATTTTTTAAAATGGTTATTGACATACTCACCACCATTATCAGTGTGCAAAATCATGATGACTTTACCTAACTAATTTTTTAAAAAAAAATTGAAGTTATAGAAATGATCAAATACATTTGATTTATGCTTAATAAAGTACACCCAAGTATACATCAAAAAGTTATCAATGAAATTAAGCATGTATTTTTTCATGTTGAATGAAGGTTTTGGAAATGGGATAGCAATGTCACCATAGACAAGCTCCAATATCTATTTAGCTCTCCATGATTTTCCCTTGTCATAATTCTCATCAGGTTGCTTACCAAGTATGTAACCTTGGAAAAATCCATCATAAAAATTGACTTGTGGCAACCCTAAAACCATGTATTGAAGATGATTTTCTCTAGGTAGTGATAATTGAGATGGTCAAATCACTCATCCCATAATTTACTCACCCAATATGAATGAGTGAGTAGAGTAGTCTAGGGTTGATCATAAGCAAAATGTGATAAATTATACAATTGTGACATATGATCTACTTTACCAAACATAATAATGGAGTCAATATCTACTTCCCTAATAACCATTTAATTGGGTTTGAACTGAACTTTCTTTCCCAAATTTATGTGAGTGATCTGATAAATAGATGGGAGATTGCTGGATAAGGAGGGAACACATAGAACATCATGAAATGTCCCTTCATTCATTTAAATAGGTCCTCTCCCATTATCTTCTAAATAAATATCATTAATCAACAAGATGAAAGTCATAAAATAAGGCTCCAAGAATGATAACATATCCTATGTGAATCCATGTAGTGTGAGGCACTATAATCAATAACCCATGTGTAAGGTTGGGATGAAACTATAATAAGTGTTTTGATCTTATTAATATCTTTGGCATTATAAGATTCTTGTGATGATGAACTCTGATTGGAAGAATAAGGAACATTATTATTATGTTTCTCAATAATATTAGTCAATTGGTCAATCAACTTCTTCATGAATTTAGATTCATAGTACCCAAATTTATTACAGTAGGCACATGTGAGTCACTCTTTCTTAGGTTTCTCATATGAAGAGGACTCTTTTTATGATTTGTACTTAACATCTAGTTTTAACCCTTTCTTTTCTTTGCATCCTTCTTATTTTATCACTTCTCCTTGCTACTAGAATCCTTTTGTTTATCATGACTCGCAATTAAGGCATGAAATTTAGATGACTTCAATATGTCCATTTGAATGATCTTATCTTGTTCCCAAGTCAATTAATCATCAAATTTATCCAAAGATAGCATGGTACATGTAGCTCTAATGGCATGCTTGGTGGCATGGAAGGTAGAAACAAATACAAAATAGTTATATCCCAACTTGGCAAGGATTGAAAGAATCAATTAATCATCATTTTTGTCACTACCACATAATTTAAATTTCAACTTGAATGATTTGAACCTTATGAAAAAGTATTATATTGTATCAAAATTTCTTAGACTCAAACTGATGAGCTCATTATCTAACTGATGACCTCTCATTATCTCCTACTTATTAAAGGGTTTTTATAATATGTTAAAGACTTCCTTAGGAGTACTATTAGATTCAATATAAAAGAGTAGGTTGGGATACATAAATAGGCATATGAGGTCATAGGCTTTATCATTTTTGTTAAACCACTTCACCTTCTCTACCTCAAGTTTTAGTTCTTTTTCTGTACCCATCATGATTTGATGTAATCATTTTCTCCTCAATAGGATTTACACTTTGACTTTCCACTCATGATAGTTTAATGGTGTAAGAATCAAAATTGTACTATGAATTATGGCATAAAAAGGAAGTATGTCTTGAAATGAGTGTGCTAAAATACTATGAATATGTAACCCCCATAAATTTGTATAATTTCAAATTTATAAGGCACAATAATATTACCAATGTGAATATCTTGAAAAAACTCACACTTTCAAAAAAAGTCACCTAAAGAGTAGCAAGATAAAAATTGTGTGCATTTAAATTTCTAGATGGCAAGGGAAATCTCCACTTTGAAATTTAAAAAAAAAAGTTTTGAAAAAGTTTGGGTAAAGTACCAAGGTTAAGTTTTGACTAGTTGTTAAACATTATCATTGATTGTTGAGTTATGGTATTAATGTTGTCATTGATATCAAAGGCTCTTATGAATGTGATTGGTTAAGTAAGATTTGAGGTATGTGTATGATGATTTTTGTTTCTAGTAGAGTGAGTGTTGTTGTTGTATGAAAATAGTAATGTGAGTGTACTGGTTAATGAGTGTTAGTTATATCATTGAGATTAGCATGAGTGAGTACAAGTCAATATGTCAAGTGTCTAGTATATTTAAAATATTTATCTAGAACTTGTTAGAAGGTATGTGAAGGTATCATGATGAAATGATTGACATCCAAAGAAGAAATAATATGCTTTGAAGATCTATGTAAGTAGTTCTTAAGATGATCTAAATGAGTTATGAAGATGAGAATGATTTAAAGAATACTTGATAGTGTTTGATCATGAGAGAGGTATTTTTAGGTTGTATATGAGGTGTTAAGGACATTCTAATTTTTTTTAGAAGTTTATCTCTAAAGATATATGTAAGTAGATCTAAAGATGATTTGAGTGAGCTATGAAGATCCTTATTTAAGCTCTGAAGATCTTTAAGAAACTTTGAATATGATCTATGGAATCTCCAAATAAGAGTGAGTGTATGAGGTTTCTTGAATAACACAAGAGGAATTAGAACATATGAGAGTTTCAAGGTAAAGCCTATAGGGTGGTTAAAATGTTATATTCAAGGCCTAATGTGACTTCTAAGTCAAGGTATAGAAAGCAAGAAGATAGATGGTGGCCATATCAGGTATCAGGATTAGTTTTTCAAGGTATGGGTGAGAATATGAGCATTAAAAAATATGATTCAAGTCATTTTAAGTATGTTCATAAAGTTTTAGTTCATGGTTTGCAAGAAAAGGCTTGAAAAGTGTTTCAAGGTCTCTTGAGTGCATACAATGAAGAGTTGTCTACTTGATAAGGCTTTTCTAGTGCTCATTGACATGTTTAGAATCTACATGAGAATATAAGTTATTCATGGTAGATTAGGAATGGTTCTATATCAAATTTACAAGAATTAGTTTTTAAAAATAGGAGTTAAGTTTTATGAATGATCATTAATACTAGAAAATGGTCTAAACCCTCAAAGAAAACTAACATTGACCTAATGTTGAATATATTGTTATAAAGAGCTAAAAATGGTTTGATATAGCTAGAAAATAATTAGAGGTTGAATTTAACTATCTCAAACATCGCTAGGTATGATTGTTTTCTCAAGTTAGTGAGTAGACCCTACAAGAAAGTGCTTATTTTTTAGAGATTTGTAGCAGGTAAAGTTGACCAATTCAAAGTTACTAAGTGAATGAAGATAAAATATTGAGACTTGTATTTGTTGATCATTAAGGTTTTTGGATAGGTTTTATATCTTAAGTGTGAAAATTTGGTGATCTAAGTTGATTAGTCACTAACAGACATAGTGATGTAGACAATAAGAAAATTAGACAAAAGTGAGAAGATGATTCCTAATGTGTTTTAATATAAGATTGATGGATTAAAGTGTTTTATGATGTTTTTTTAGAATTTTATAATTTATAAATTCTTTGAATAATATTTGAATTATTTTAAGATGTTGTAGAATTAAAGACAAAATGGCTTATTTGACTGAGTGGAGTCTGAGAGAAAGAAAGTCAATAGATTAGTCTACAAGACCAATAGTTTCCATCAGATTTTATGATCTATTTGATGTATGTTGCTATAAGTATGTTATAATATCATGTTAATTTATTTAAATATATTTTATCTATTCAATCATGTGTCATAATTTCATGTTTCATTGACTATGTTTTGAAGTTAGTTGACAGTTTTGAATGAGCATCTTGTAGATAAGAGTTTGAGCCTATACACCCTGAGGTTAAGCATATAATGAATTTTTAGATGACATTGAGGTCATGAGGTTTTTTAATAGATATTTTTTTTCATGGTTGTTTAGAAAAATTGGGTTTATGCGTCAGTTGTTCAAAATAGATTTTCTATGTATGCACAAGCATTTTATAAACAATGTTTTGAGAAAGGGTTCAAATGATGATTAGACCTAAAAGGTGTTATGTACCTAAAATGAAGTTTTATAATGTTTATTAGAGTGACATGTGATGTTTTAATTATATGTGAGGTTTTTGAATATGCTTTATGAAGATCAAAGGGTAACATGTTGCTAAGAAGGCCCATTTGGTCTCCATAAAGCCTAAAAGAGGAGTAGGGACTAATTAGGCTATGAATAACATAATTTATTGATTGATTCATGATTTAGTCATGTTATTTTTAATATTATAAGACATATTCATGTATGACCTAATACATTTGATTTATGGATGACTAAGAAAGATATGATCAAGTGGCTTATATAAAAGTAGGGTAGTTTAAGCCGTGAATGATATAGAATATTAGTGAGTAGAAGTAGGTCATGTAGACCATAAAAGAAGTATCTTGAATACATATATATGTTTTTCATATAAATATCAAGGTTAGAAGACCTAATCAAGCCATGAAGAGTGTTAGTTGAGTGAAGAAGGCTAGAGGCCAGTTGGAGAAGGATAGAAGTGAGCAAAGAGCTAAAGATGAAAATCATAATATATTATATAAGAAACAAGGGTTTCTAAAGGTGATCAAATTTATTGAGTGGCTGAGTTGGTTCTGAGTCATCTAGGGGGTTGGTTCCTTCTTCCAAGTGGGTTTTTGTTAAATCCTAGATGAGTTGGTGTTTAACTAGTTGGGGTTGGTACTCCATGTGGATTTGGTGATTCACTAAAGATTGATGTTTATTTTATAGTCCTATAGTCCATTTTCTTCATCATTGGGTTTTCTTCCCATTGAGGGTTTCCCATGTATATTATGTGTTCATGTTTTTCATGCTCTTATGATTTGATTTTTGTTCTTGCTAAGATGTACATGTTTTTTAGAATGGTTCATATATGTTTAAGTGGAATTGAATGAAATGTTTTGAAGAATGATTCACCTATTTCACTATTTTTTCACATTATTTTCTAAGAAGAATGTAAGAAGAAAATTTAAAGGAGTATGGTATAAAAACTTAGTGTGTTATACATGCATGAATCTAGATGATTATTGATACTCATCTTTTTTTGGGGAGGATGACCTGAAGAGAAGAAAACACTAAGAAAACAGTTGATTAGTGAGATAATAAGGTGGACTACCTAGCGTAAGATAGATCTAAGAAGAAAAAGATTCCTTGGAGGTTGTAAATCCACACATTGAAAACACTTAAGTTTTGATAAACTAAAAATTTATGCTTGCATGAAATAACAAAAGGTTTTAAAGTCAAATACAAAAAAATGATTGAAAAAAAACAAGTGATTTTGACTAAAAATAGAAATAAATGGTTGAATACTAATGTGATTTAACAATTTTGAGAATACTTAGGGTTTTATTCCTATTTAGTTAAAAGACTATATTGATAAATTAGTAAATAATATATTATAAATAATCTACTTATTTTTGAAATTTACTGGTAATTATAGATTTTCTAAAAATAGAATAAAAGGGAGAAAATAAGACTTAGCTTAAACTATGCTGATCTGACTAAGACAAGATATGATATTCACTATGCATGCCTATGATAGTATCACAAATAGGATTCTAACTTTAATTTTATAATTGGATAGGAGATTTTAAAGTGGATATGAGTCACACCAACACTTTAGTCCTTATCCAAAATTGTTGCCCTAAGGATCTAAGATTTTTAGGTTTTTTTTGGTAGGTCTGTGTGACCCTATCTTTGAAGTTTTGATAGCCAAAAGTCTATAGAGTTCCTTATAGAGTATATTTTATCTTCAAACCCTATATTAATTTGTACTTTTACTAATTTTAAATAAGAGGGGTTGTTAGTGTGTGTAAGATTCATTGGATGTGGATCCATACCCCTTGTGTGGACACGTTGCATACATACCAATACTCTGAAGAGGGATCAATCCATATGTATTTTTCCCTTTGAAAGTGGTTGGTCCAATTGTGATATGAGAATACCAAGAAATGTTAAACTAGGTGTGCTTGAGATGACTAGGGACTAGTGTAAGGATTCGAATAAGCTATAAATAGTATTGGATGGTTGTATGTAGAGAATAGGGAAATGTGATTGAGTAGTATTGCTTGTATTTTTTCTTACTTTATGATATTTTCCAACCATTTATAAATGATCTTTGAATGGGATTTTATATGGATCTATTATTCATGGGTTGAATGTGCTCTCATTAGGCTAACAAGAAGAAGGATGAGGAACTAGAATAAATTGATCACTGGGGCCATAAATGAGTTTGGAAAATAGCACCAAAAATGGATAGGAGTGGCATAGATGCTATAGTCCTAGTGGGGTGCTATTGTCTTGGGAAAACAAGACCTAGGGGGATGGATTGGTCATGAAAATAGGGTCTTAACTCAACTAGGATCAAGTTAGAAAGGTTACAGATGACTAAAAATCAATGAAAATAAGCTTGTGAGGGTCATGATAGAAAGAAAAATGGATCCATAGATTGGGAGTAATAAGCCACACTCAAGTTACCAATTTTTCATTTTTATATGACTACATTTGCCCCCCTTTATTCTAGTGATGAAAGAAAGAGAAATACTAGGATAAAGGAAAAAGAGAAAGCATACTTGAACTTACTTATAAGAGTGAAGCTCATGATTTTGTGGTATTGGGTTGTGTATAGAGAGAGCACATTATGAAGTGTGAGTCTACAAGAAAAAAAAGAGTAGATTAGTTCTTACTAGATACACTATTTCTAAAATAAGAATGTACAAATCTAGATAAGAAAGAAGAAGAGAAAGGAATGAATACACCTCACTAGGTATGTGAACCAATACAAAAATTGTTGTGATGTTGAGTAATGCTGAGTAAGGATGGATGATGTTCTACCAAGATTAATATCATGAATGGAGTTGAGTGCCCAATTCCCCATAAAGTGGCTCAAGAATAGGAAGGATGGCCCTTTGGCTCCATCATCACCCACTAAGTGAAGCTAGGTGGTCATGCATGTATTTATTGATATTTGGAGTATGTGTTTAATCCTTTTGAATAGGTGTCTCAAGAATATAAAGGCTAGTTAGACCTTTGTCTCCATCATTTCCCCATGAAGTGAAGCTATGAATTGGTATCAGTATGAAATGTATGTCATATGAGATGGATCCTAAATCTCATAAATGTACTATGATATAATAATGTTGGAATGGATAACCATTTTATGCTGGAAAGTAAGCCACTTTTAACCACTCTAAAAGATGGAGATTAGGCTTATATTAAAGCCACTCCAAAACTAAGAATCTAACTTCTATGGAAGCCACTCAGGAACTTGAGAAATCAAGAATGTGAAGGGTAGGTTTGTATGAAAGTCACTCTAAAATTATGCCAACCACTTATAGATGAAATAAGGCATATAAATACTGAGAATTTTAGATAATGCTGAACTAGGAAAGAAAATAAACAAATATGATGCACACATTACCCCCAATCACTAATGTCTAGAACATAGATTCTAATCTGGAAGTTATACTAATTGTCGTATCTAAAATTTGAAGTGAGAGCCATCATATCATGCATGATGACCCATATATATATATATATATATATATATATATATATATATATATATGTATGTATGTATGTATATATTCTCTTTGAGAAAAATATGTACTAAAACTATTGATTCTGAATTGGTCTAGCTATGTAAATCTATACTTGAACCTACTTTTCTACTTTCTTTTAGAAATTCTAATTTTTATGCTATTTGGATAGGATCACTGACAATGGATAGTAGTGCCATCAATGTTATATTATAGTCTCATCTCTATTGTCTTAGGCTAAATTTGATGATTGTTCTAGATCCTTCACTATCTGCCTAGTTATTATTTTGAGTGTTCTAAAACTAGATTTTTTTGTTGACACAAGCATTGATATCTATGACAAAACTCATATTTCCCCCCTCTTATGAGGGTAGTAATGGAGACCCTATAATTACTTCAATTAGAATAAAGAGCACTGCAAGTGTGTTATGATATAACAATGATAATTGAAAATATATCTCAAGATATATCATGGTTTGTATTGAGATATTTTTAGATCAATAGGGGTATGCCTAGATAGCTATAACAATGTAAAATCCTATGCAATATACTAGACTAGAACTAGAAGTGTTAGTTTTTAGTTATTAGTTATCATTAAGGGATGGAGTATGATGTCCATCATGGCATCCAAGAAGTAAGATAATTCATGATTTGGCTCATGGAATTACAAACAATCAAAATCAATCAAGCAACAAGCACACAAGGTAAGAAGCAAGAAGCATACAAGAGTGACCAAGGGTCTAAGTAAAGAAAGAACATGGGCACATGCCACTCAAACTAGAAATCAAGCAACAAGGCATGTTCAAATGACACATAAATATACAATTGAAACAAGCAAGTTAGCATGAAATCTATTGATGTTTAAAATTGTGCTTTGTTTTAACACCAACAATGGGAAGTTTCAAGCTGTGGGATATGCGACTTGAAACAACCTCTAGATTTTTAAGAAGCTGGTCTCTTCTTTATATCAAGTGTTGGTGGAAAAAGGGATAAGAATTTTAACAAAAACACAAATGCATGAAAGAAAATCTAACTATGGAGATGCGCCTAAATGTAATTTGACCCTTAATCTTAAGCACAGTGAAACTATATGTAAGATTCAATTACATTAAAGAGCAGATGAGGCATGATTAATGTAAGAGATAGAAACAATATAAATAGAGGCTCATAGTTTTAGACTACCTTCGCAATGATATAGGAACATCAACAAAGGCACATAACTCTATCTTCTCATTAATTCTTTAGCCATGTAAAAAGGCACAAAAACATTCACAGTTATATAAACTTTACAGCTTAAGAAAATAGAATAAAGGCAAATGATATTCCTAATCATAGCTCTAGAAAGTCTAAAAAACTCTTGACAATAATTCTATTATAAAATTCTCTCTCTGAGTATCTGGTCCTTTTTTGAGATCTCTGCACTCCTCTTTATAGCCTCGAATTCCATCTAGATTGTTCATGCATTCCCAACCTATGGCCCAAATTGAACTCTAACTAAGCTGGAAGTGTTTATTTGAAGATAGTTTTTAGATTCTAAACATTTTGTCTTCCTACAGTTCACTTGTTAAAATAGATACACAAGACCCTCTGTTCTGTTGAAATGGAAGAGGACACTTAGTCAATTTCCTAGAAATCTACTTATTTCTTAGGAGACACCAAAAAATAACACTTGGCACTTTCCACAACATTTATCGAAGATATGCGGTACTTTCCTCTTTCCCTATATTCTTACTATATCTTTCTCAAGAACATTCTACCTTTGACACCTATCACAATCCACTTCTTTGATACTTAACGACTTAACAAAAATAAGACCCACCACATTTCTTGCCCGAGCAACCTTTAAAAGGGGCATGGAGATAGGTGGCAATCTCCACTTCTCTTCAACAAAAGACATGTGGCAATCTCTGCTACTCTTTTGCTATGCTATGGAAGTGTTTGGGTTGCATGCTAGGCTCCTACAAATGCTGACACTTGGCAACTTTCGTAGACTTTAGAAATAAAACTTAGGACCCACCACAGTCTTTATTCAGTAATGAAACTTGAAGGAGATCTTTTAGATGTTGACACATGGTGGCCTCCACTACTTTTGGGAAGATACGTGGTGTCTTCTACTACTTCTAGGAAGATACGTGGCATCTTTCACTGCTTCTAAGAATGGAGTAGAAAGGGGCTCAGTTGATGACACTTGACAACCTCTACTTGAATAGTTTGGTTGCACCTTACTTGCCCTCTAAAAGGGAACTTGTCCTTTGATCTTTGGGATGCTCCTTTAAACTACCCATTGAACTGAAAATGGTTTAATGGTTCAACAGTTCAATAGTTGAACACTATGTGTCATCTACACATGAATCGAGGCATTAAACTAAATTATTGAAACATCAACATTTAACCACCTTATTGAACCATCGACATTAAACTACCTTATTGAACCAAGGCATTGAACTACCTTATTTTAGATGCCAACACGTGGTGACTTCCACTTTCTTTTAGAAAAGCAATCCAGAGCCTTCTGCGATTGCCACTTGGTACTTTCTACCTGATCCTGATACTTAGATTATTTAAGACTTTCACTAAAAAATAAATGAAATGTGGGTGCCGATATGAAATGTGGATGCTGACACATGGTGCTTTCCAATGAGTTTCTATTGAACATGTGGCACATCCCAACCAACTTGTAGTAAAAATGAAAGGTGCCTCAGATGATGCCACTTGGCAGCTTCCACTTGATTTTGACATTTAGCCAAAAATGAATCAAATGAATCAAAAGGGAAATAAAACCCATGTTCTATTTCTAAACTTTGCCATCAAAGACCAAGGTATGTAGGAACAAAATTTGCAGTGCATGACTAAGAATTAGAATGAAACATAGAGTAAAATTTTTACTCTATAGTTATTGGTGACCCTAAGGGCTTTTGAGCCTGCTCAAAAAGAAACCACAACTCCCGCTAGATCAAAATTGCAAAATTTTATAGATTCAACAATGTTGTCTGGTAGGTGGACCACTCATGGTCAGATAACCCTTGCTTGTTCTACAATTCATTGAAGGCTAAATAAAGGTTAATAATATCCTTGTGCAAATTTTTTTGCAAAATCTAAACTATAGCCTTAAATTTGAATTTGAGATGGGAAACAAGAACCAAAACAGCTTTTACTTTTGAGACTAAGGAATCATCCCGTAAGTTCTGAAAAACTATTTGATCATTCTATTTGGCCAATAGTAATGGTTTAATTTGATCAACCATTAGCACCATGTTATCATCAGGAAATGGAGAAGGAAGACCTAATCACATTAGATCTTCAATATGCTGTTTCATTTTGCTGATGCCTTCTTTCATGATTTTGAGGAGCTCTCTGCAACTGTTGGCTGCAGAATTGCAACTGAGAACCACATTGACTCACTTTGTGATAACCATTTTGTCAGTGATTCCTGCAACTACCAATGTTGCATCCATTGCATCATAGAGCTTCTGCAGCAATGTTTCAGAGTCCATGAATCTATCAAAAACTGTATTCAGAGTGTTCTTCACTGAATCCCCCACCTTTTCACAAAATTTTTGTACATTTAATAGGTAGGTGAGAGAAGGCCTGAGCTGAATAATCTCTAATGAGATTCTTTTCCACATGGATTCATAGAGATCCTTTACCAATTTTATCACTCTGACATTGCTTGGCCTATTAGCTAGCTCCAGTGTTAGTTGTGCCACTCTCTATTGCTCCACTTGGAACTGGGCTTGAATGGCCACAATATTATTCTATTTAGTTAGCAACTTGTGTTGCCATTCTACTTTTTCCCACTTCAGGGTTACCACTATAGCCTTTATCTACATGAGCTCTACCTTTAAAGAATCATTTTGGGCCTGGACTACCTGGTGAATCTGAAGAGAAACAGTCTCTTGTAACTATTTATTCAGATATGTTATTTCATTGTCCTTTCTATTGATTTTTGCAGTCAAACTATTATAGTTTGCCTTCTCCTTGGTCAAATGGGCCTCCATCTTCTGTAGCCTCCTTGATGTCTTCAAGTAGTCTGTAGTGACTATAGAAGTGGATTCAATCAATAGCTCAATTCTATCTTGGGGTCTGAAAAGGGACATGTCAATGGCCACTACATTCATTGTGTAATCCTCAGGCTGCATCTGCTCAGCTGGCTTGATGACATTTGGTGACAAATGGATCACCATCAATTATTGTTGAATTGGGTCAAATTGTGACTACAGATGGGTTATAACCAGTGCTTTATTTTCCTTTGTCCTCTTTCTCTCTCTTCAGGCTTCCTTTGCCTTCTATGTAGCATTTACTTGGGTCTAGAAAGTAGAAGGAGAGGCAATGTGCCCACCCGCAAAAGGATGTCCCTATGGCAGACCATATTGAATAGCCCATTATTGCCTATGGGCAATCTGAGGGGAAATTTTTTTGGGAATAGAGGGGGAGAAATGGGGTAATGTTAAATCTTGAGGTGGCACAGATGGGGCGAAGTGAGAAATGGGAATGATAGAAGTGGTAGGGGATATTATTTGGCTAGATGAAATCATCATGCCAATGGGAGAAGAAATAGACTGAGAAGGAGGAATGATACTTACCTTAGGAGCAATTACGGCACTCTATAATTGGCACTATGGGGTGTCCGTCTCCTCTTCTATAGCCAATTGAAACTGCACCCTCTTTCATTTCTTAGGTGTCTCCTCTTCTGGATGTGTTTTCTTTCCTTCCACATCTGTTATTGCCATCGGTGATGCTTGTAGAGAACTAAGAACTTCAATGACTTTTGATGATGGGGAAGCTTTTGGTGGTGAAGGAACCACACTCTTTTGTTTCTCCAAGACACTGAGAGGTTGGGGCCAAACTAACATAGTTACTGCAACTACAATTTGTTCTGAGGTTTGTGGATTTTGGCTTGGCTCAGCTTCCTGCTCTATACCATGTGTTGGCAAATTAGTTGTCTTTGGGCTAGATGCAGGTGAGAGATGGCACTCATCCCATAGTTTTTCCCATCTCTCATTTGTGTCTATGTTCCCAAAAGAATGGGTGGTTTGAGAAATTTCTTGCCTATATTTCTAATATGATTTTATCTTCTCTTCATCCCAATATTTATTCTTTAATGTTATTCTCAATCCAGAAGTCATTCTAACTTTGGGATCATAATCCCTCTGCTTAACATAGAAAGTTTCCCATGGTCTATTTTGCAGAAGGGGTAAATCTATTAATTCAACATAAAAATTAGGAGCATCTTCTATAGGGTTTCTCCTGGTCTCCCAAAAAGGGAAGCCCTCATGTGCAATCCTAGTTACAACCCTATTAGTCTTTATCTAGGAAGATATGTAACCATTCAAGTCGTATACCCATTTGTCTTCAACTAACAGGAACCCTAGAAAGGCTAACTTTTGAAGCAGAAAAATTTTAGTGTCCCTGGTTTCTAAAACTATGTTTCCTATCATCCACGGGAGATCATACATTTTTCTCTTCCATTTCCTAGAACCATAATCATTGTCTACTACTGACACTTGCCTGGTGACCTATAAGAATGCTAACCTAAGAGTTAGAATCATCGATAGCCACATTAGTTCCCCACAAAAACCATGAACTCTTATAATTGTATGGTGGGATCCAAAGTAGAAGTCACATGGAATTGGGCAACTGGCCAGGAGGTTTGAAACACTAGGAAATAATCTGTTAATGACTGGTTCAGGTTTGAGGTGGTAAAAATTAGGGGTAATAAACAGTTTCTAGAATTCATATGGGTCATTAGTCCTTGACAAAATATGTGTCCATGCAGACATAGGAATGGTTGTTTAGGGATCAAAATTTGGGTCATGCATGTCTAGATGCATATGTTGGGCGAAGAGGTCAAAGTTTTGGTATATCATGAGGTGAAATAAATAAGAAGATTACCTGAACACTCCTTTTGATTTGAACTGGGCCAGTTGCTCCACCATTGAAAAAGTAATTTGCTTCAAAAATTCGAGTTGATACTCCTGGGTCTTGTCGACGGTCTTCAACCTTAAGAGGATAACCATTTGCTCTACGTAAACTACCATATCATCTTTCATGCCAAAGATGAAAGCCATCATGGACAGTGCGTCTTGGCTGACTTGTGTGAATTGGGCTCTTGCTGTAGGGAGTGTGGGCACAGTAGTGTTATCATCACCCATTTGCAATTTGGTTCTTAAGAACCTTAACTGGGTATTGATGTTAGCCCACGTCCTTTGCATTTTAGCAATAGTGGGAAACATTATTGTACTATCATGGTGTAGGGTTAACATATCTCTTATAGCCTGTAGTGTGATTTGTGCCATGAAAGGACCCTGTTGAATGGTGCATGAGGGTGCATGGAACAAGTCTGTGCATAATTCAACCAAGTTGGGGCATGGATGCACAGCTGGGATAAGGAACTGTGCTAGTTGTGAGGTCCATATCCTCATGGCAAATGTCTCATATTGCCCTAATCTGGCCCTCTGAAGAGACCTTTGATGTGCCCCTTCTCTAAGGGTTTTGCTGCTATCTCTTTGCAAGATTGGGTCCATGATTCCATTTTCATAATCCTTTACTTTTGCTGGGTCACTTGCCTGACCAACTTCCAAAATTTTGGTCCTTGGATAGGCTTTCAATGGTTACACAGGAGTTGAAGTATATGACTTACTTACTAGAAACCTATCAAGGGATTCATACATCCCAGCTCCTTGTTGTGAAGATGATGCTCCCTCCATCTCTATATCCTTTCTGTGATAACTGGTATGAACCTTTTGGAAATAGAAACACTCTCGCTGAAGCAAATTTACTAGGTGTTAAAAAAATTTGCAAGTAGCAGGATATTTTCTAGTAGATGCAGGAATACTTGAGAGTTTATAAACATTAACTCTTGCTAAGAGGTATTATGGACCTATCAAGTTTGAAATGGCATTAAACTCAAACAACCATTAGTGAATCATACTCAATCTTCTTGGGACAGTGAGATAGACATGTTATGCAAGTGGCAGCATAAGGTACCTTGGAGATTTCTAAAGATTTGGGAAACATTCAATGCTTCGAGAATTTTAAGATTTTTTCTTTTTGAATTTTTTTTGAGCCTCTGACTCTGTGTTTAAAAACACTTATTTAAAATAAAAGTGGGAAAACAACAATAGGAAAATAAAGCAATACGAAAATGGGAAACTATCTAACTATAATACAATAGAGACCCAAGTTAACTAAAATGCTTCAAATAGATTCCATTTATAGAATCTCTTCTGGTTTTCCTTCCATCGATTTCAGATTGAATGAATTCTTCTACTTGCACACATGAATTTTACATGGGCCAGTCCATAATGCTTCAAATTTAGTATGCTGACCCAGCTTGGCAGCTCTTGCATCCCATTTCAAAACAATTGAGCCTACTTCAAAATGAGGATTCAAAGTCCTTTTTTCAAAATAGTCCTTAACCATTCCCTGATGCTTAATTAATGAATCATGGGTTGTATCCCTCTTCTCTTGCACTTCCAAAAGTTTTACAAGTCTGACCTGCATGGGGCCATTTTCTTCAATTTCAATTTGTTTGATCAACTAGAGAGCAGGGATCTCCAAGCTTAGGGGGATTACAACAGACTTTCCATATACCAACTCATATGGGGACATTTTGATCACCTGTTTAGGTGTGATTCTATCAGCCCATAGTCCTAAATTAAGCACTTTATGCCACTCTTTGTGATGATCGGCCCCTACTCTTTTGATGAGTCTAATCAGGTTTTTGTTAGTCGATTCTACCAAACAGTTACCTTGAGGGTAATAGTTAGATGAAGTTTTCAGATATATTCTATGTTTCAATGTAAAGTTAGATACTTTAGACCCCAAGAATACTTTAGCATTATCTAAAATTATGGTGTGAGGAGCCCCAAAGTGAGTAGTGATACTTCCTAGAAAATCTAGGCTCACATTTTCTGTTGCTTCTTTGAGTGGGACTGCCTTGGTCCATCTAGTGAAATAATCTATGGCAGTTAATATCCATTTGTGACCCATACTAGACACTGGATTTATCATTCCAATGAAGTCAAGACCCCATTGAGCAAAAGGTTCATCCACAATTATAGGACTAAGGGGCATTGCTACATTCCTCCCCATCCCCATATAATATTGGCAGGATTGGCATTTTTTAACCAGTTGATAACAATCTAAAAATAAAGTAGGCTAGAGATATCTTACCTCACTTATCTTTATAGATGTGGTCTTTGTAAAAAAATTCCCCCCTAATATTCTATGATGCATCTTGTGTAGTATTCTCTTAGCCTCAGCCTATTCTATACATCTTAACAATTTACCATCAGAATTTATTTTGAAAAGGACTTGTTTAATTAAAACAAAATGAACTCCCTATATCCTATAGTATCTCCTCTTATTTTGAGGGAGTTTTCTCAAATAAATCCCATTTTTCATAAAATGAATCCTACTTGTGACCTACGATTCCTAATCAACTTCTTGTATCTTTAACACTGTCTCTGTCTCTCCTTCTTTATCTATCTCCATAGGTATCATATTTTCAAGCTCTTGGGTCATATATTGGCACACACCCTTGCCTTTGACTAACTTGGTGGGTCAGACCTCTACATCATATTTAAGGATCTTATTAATCCATTTATCTCTTTTTTTAGTGATTTATCTGTCCATGATGTATTCTCTGACACTTGGGTGAGCTACAAGTACCATAATTTTTCTCCCTAATACCATATGCCTAAATTTCTTGAGGGATTTTACTATGGCATATGCTTGTTTCTCTACAAAGTTGTACCTATTTTCATAATCCCTGAGAGTTCTTGAGAAAAAAGCTATTGGGTGTTCTCCCTCCAGTCTATCATCTTTTTGTGTCAAGACAGCAACAATACTTAACTCTCCTCCATAGACATACATTATAAAAGGCTTGGAAAAATCTAGGTTTTTAAGCATTGGGGCTATTGAGATAGCCTTCTTGACCTCTTCAAAGGCTTGTATTCCTTCTGTAGTCCATTTGAAAACCAGGTCTTTCTTTAGCAAGAATGTTACTGGTCTTACCAAGCCTGCAAAATCAGATATGAACCTACTGACAAAATTAATCTTCCCCCAAAAGGACTAAATTGCCTTTTTATTCACTGGAAGAGGTAGGTTCATTATAGCTGTGATTCTTTCAGGATCTATGGAAACTCCTTATTTATATACTATATGTCCCAACAATTTGCCCTGAGGTACAACAAAGATGCATTTCTTAAGATTCAGTGATAATCCTGACATTTCTTGAAGACAGATTCTAAATGATCAAAATGATCAACATCATTTTTGAAAAAATAGTGAGGTCATCCAGATAGATCAAGATGATTTTATTTATAAGCTCCCCAAAGGCTACATCCATAGCTCTTTGGAAGGTGGCTCCTGCATTTAATAAACCAAATGGCATCTTAGCATATGTAAATGTTCCCCATTTGGTAATAAAAGTAGTTTTCTATTGGTCTTCATCAGCCAACCAAATCTGATTGTATCCAGAGAAACCATCTAGCAAAGAAAATCTCTCTGATCTAGTCACAGTTTGTAGAATTTGTTCCATGGAGGGCAAGGGGTAGTGATCTTTTAGAGATGTTCTATTTAGATTTCAAAAATCTACACACAGTCTTACATCTCCATTCTTTTTCCTAACTAGTACTAGATTTGATACCCAGGTTGAGTGCTTGATTGAAAAAATTATTTTGGAATCTAAAAGTTTTTACAACTCATCTACCATTAGAGGCTTAATCCTTGTATTTACTAGCCTTTGTTTCTATCTGATGGGCTTAGACCTTTTAATCAGTTCTATTGTGTGCTGAATAATGTCTCTATTGTATCCATGAAGGTCTTCATAGCTCCAGGCTATGACTCTATCATATTTATTGCACAATTCAATTAGTCTTTATTTTTCCACTTGAGTTGCAGAATTCCCAACTTTTAGTCTTTTCCCTTCACTCACCTCTATTTTAGAATAGTCTGCTTTGTCTACCTGGAACCTTTTCTTCTCGATGCTTACATCCTCTGGATCAAATAAGTTTTCTAAGGTGATCAAGCCCTTTGGGATCTTATTAGTCTTTAATTGTATAATCTGATCACCATATGCCTCTTCAATTTTGGTTTGCAACTGATCAACAAACTCATCTGATTATTGTAAGAATGAGAGTACCTGAGAATCATTTTCAAATACTTGCCAATTCTCATCATTGTCTAGAATAGTCAGCCTCACTATAGCTTTTACTGATTCATTGTCAATTAATAGGCCAGTTGCTAGATCAAACTGTGAGCCAATCTGGTCCATCCTATCAGCTTCAAAATTTTGACCCCTAGGGACTATCTCAATATTGAAAGCTTCAAAGTCTTCTATTAAGTCCCAAATCCTATGTCTGTAGGATCTCATCCTTACATTTTTGGTTGCTGCCTTTTCTCTAATTTGCTTTACTACTAATTCTAAATCTCCTTTTACTATTAGATTCTTTATTCCCTTTTTCTTGGCTAACAGGAGCCCATGCACTAAATATTCATACTCAGCATCATTATTAGTACAAGTAAATTGAAAATGGATAGCCCTTAAAATTTTCTCACCATTTGGAGAAGTAAGACAAATTCCTACTCCAGCACCATGTTTACTTCTAGCCCCATCAAAATTTAAGGTCCAAATTTATAAATCTTGAGTAATTGGTGCCTCTTCCCTTAAAACATTTGGGATTTCATGGTCCTCATAAAAAATGACATATGTGTCCAGACCAGTAGAATCATAGTTCCCATATGGGTCACTATGCATCATAGCTAACAATTGGTTGTTCTCTTCTTCTTGATCATGCTCAGTCCAGTCACCTAGCTCTTCAACAAAAATCCTTTCTTCCTTATTTAACATAGCATGATCTGTCTCTAATTTTGGTGTGGGTTCATTGGTGATATGATCTTTTGATAGTGGTTAAGATAGAATTTTCATCTTCAAACCATATCTGGTTCTCAAGATGAGATGAGACCAATCAAGAGACATATACCGTCCTATTTTGGCTACAAAGTCTCTGGATAAACATAAATCAAAAATAGGAGGTATATCTATGACTACTACATCTTGGTTGAAAATTATATTGGGACAAGTATACAACTACAATGGGAGTTATTTAATTCTCCCTATTGTTTGTATTGTTTTGCCATCTAGTTGCATAACTCCCTTTGTAAGGGGTTCATATTTTATTTTCAAAGCATCAGCTATTTGCTTTGGCATCACTATAGTACTAACTCCGAAATCTATCAATGCATTATGCAAGAGTTTCTTTCTAACTATCAG
This sequence comes from Torreya grandis, assembly GCA_037957365.1. Taxonomy (NCBI): domain Eukaryota; kingdom Viridiplantae; phylum Streptophyta; class Pinopsida; order Cupressales; family Taxaceae; genus Torreya; species Torreya grandis. The sequence continues at coordinate 972,922 of JARHVA010005101.1, read as the reverse complement.
ATTCAAATAGAAAGGCTCTAGTTTGGATTTACTTACTTGTGTTGCATCGTTCACAAAGGCTGTTGTCTGATGAGGAACTGTGTCCTTGAGTTTTTTTTTAATCAGCAAGTCCTCCTTTAGCTCCATCATGCTTAGGCATTGCTTGGCTTTGCTTAGGCATTGATTGGCCTTGCAGAGCCTCTTGTAATAGCATCTTTTGTTCAGGGATAGCTAGTATGTCCCATATTGATACTTGTGTTGGAGTGTTCTTTAATTGATCTACCACATTCATTGGTCCCAATGCTTGAGCTCTTTGAAAATAAGGATATCCTTTTTTTCTTTGACCTGTACAGGAATAACTTGGCTTTGCACTGGCTGAGGCACTTTTTTTCTGTTAGTTGTGTTTCTTTGACCTTGAGGTGGAGGATTCTCCATAACTTGACTATTTGCAGCTTCTGGCTATTCCATCATTCTTCTCTTCGACCTAGTATAGTAGTCTAATTGAACTGTTGGTATCTTGGAAGTAGAAGCTTCATTTAAAAATATTGATTCATCATCTTCAACCCACAAAAATATAGCATGTTCAGAGGCTATTTCTTCCTCTTGCTGTAGAGACATCCCTTGCATCTGAGCCATTAGGACTGATTTTTGCATATCAAGAGATTGGTAGGCCTGATTGTCCCTAGTGCTTGCAAATTGTCTCTCCATTCTTATTTTCTATGCTAATTTTTGTTGCAAATTACCCATGGGTCAATCTCTAGGTGCATGAGCATTATTACAAGGAAAAAACCAAGCATTGGTGCTATCTGCATAATTATTTTGCCCTTGAACAATTTCTCTATTTGAATTGGGGGGAACAGCCTATGAGGGGGTAGAGACTACAACTAATTGGTTTGCTAGATGAGAGTTATTTTGCCTTTGAGGACCCTGGTATTGGTTAAGCTGTGATGAAAATCTATTTCCTTGATAGCCTTGACATGGAGGCTTAAGGTAAGGATTCTGCTATCTCTTGATGTTAATGAACTCATTGGAAAATGTTCTTAAGATATTCTTGATATCATCCATCTCTTATGACTGAGTAGGGACAAGTTATTTAGCAGGTTGTTGAGGATATTGATACATAGACACAGGTGGAGCTATGGATTTAGGTGCTTCTTGAGGTAATGGCAAGGAAATTTCTAGAAACATGGGCATGGGGGGCCTTGGGGGCAACTTTATAGCATCTATTAAATTGTTTTCAGCTCTGACTGCAAGGTCATAAGCTTCTGGCAGAGTCTGACCTCAAGTGACTAAATCATAACAGATATATCTGAATTTAAAGCCTTGAGATAAAACACTATAGCCATACCTGGTAATGGTCTAGCTATAATAAGAATCCTTTCCCAAGTCTTTTGAAATCTAGAGTTGAAGTCAATCATTGCTTTTTGTGGTGCCCTTTGGATGGTTATCAATTGCTGCAACAAAGAAGAGTTATCACCCTTTTCTTCAAATCTTTCAAAGAAAAGATCTCCGAGCTCATCCCATGTAGATATTGAATTGGGAGTCAAGGATCAGTACAATTCCAAAGCCTTCCCTTTAAAATAAGCTGCTAATAACCTTATAGCCACATTTTTTTGTGTGACTACATGTATAGCACAGACATCTGATACATCTTGAAGATGTTCTTCAGGTGTTTCAGAATCTTGCCCACTAAATTTGGGTAAAGCTTTCAAGGCATTTACTGGGATAAGATCCCAAATAGCTGGTGGTACTGGGAGGATCAGAGGACTACCAGTGTTCCAACTTGCATAATTCCTTGGGGGAATATGGGCTCCCATATTCACTCTTGGTATTGATATAAACTGGTTGACTCTTCTTCTCAGACTAGTTAACAAAAGTGGCAAAAGAATACCTAGATTTATAGCATATTGAGATCTAGTTATTGGTTCACAGCTCTAACTTCTTGTAGCTCTCTGGTTCATACGATCTTGAAATAAACTTCAAGACTAGTCCCACCGAGTTTGCCAAAAACTGATGATGTTTAAAATTGCACTTTGTTTTAACACCAACAATGGGAGGTTTCAAGCTATGGGATATGCAACTTGAAAGAACCTCTAGATTTTTAAGAAGCTAGTCTCTTCTTTATATCAAGTGTTGGGGGAAAAAGGGATAAGAATTTTAACAGAAACACAAATGCATGAAAGAAAATCTAACTATGGCGATGCGCTTGAATGTAATTCAACCCTTAATCTTAAGCACAGTGAAACTATATGTAAGATTCAATTACATTAAAGAGTAGATGAGGCATGATTAATGTAAGAGATAGAAACAATATAAATAGAGGCTCACAGTTTTATACTACTTTCACAATGATACAAGAACATCAAAAAAGGAACAAAACTCTATCTTATCATTAATTCTTTAGCCACGTAAAAAGGCACAAAAACATGCATAGTTACATAAACTTTACAACTTAAGAAAATAGAATAAAGGAACATGATATTCCTAATCACAACACTAGAAAGTCTAAAAAACTCTTGACAATAATTTTATCAGAAAATTCTCTCTCTGAGTATCTGGGCCTTTTTTGAGATCTCTGCACTCCTCTTTATAGCCTTGGATTCCCTCTAGATTGTCTGCGCATTCCCAAACTTATGGCCCAAATAGAACTCTAACTGAGCTAGAAGTGTCTATTAGAAGATAGTTTTCAGATTCTGAACATTCTATCTTCCTTCAGTTCGCTTGTTAAAATAGATACACATGACCCTCTGTTATGTTGAAACAGAAGAGGACACTTAGTCAATTTCCTGAAAATCTACTTATTTCTTAGGAGACACGAGAGAATGACACTTGGCACTTTCCACAACATTTATCGAAGACATGTGACACTTTCCACTTTCCCTATATTCTTACTATATCTTACTCAGAACATTCCATCTTTGACACCTATCACAATCTACTTCTTTGATACTTAATGACTTAACAAAAATAAGACTCACCACATTTCTTGTCCGAGGAACCTTTAAAAGGGGCATAGAGATATGTGGCAATCTCCCCTTCTCTTCAACAAAAGACATGGGGCAATCTCTGCTGCTCTTTTGCTATGTTGTGGAAGTGTTCGGGATGCATGCTAGGCTCCTACGGATGGTGACACTTGGCATCTTCCACAGACTTTAGAAATAAAACCTAAGACCCACCACAGTCTTTATTTAGTAATGAAACTTGAATAATATCTTTTGAATGTTGACACATGGCAGCTTTCACTACTTTTGGGAAGATACGTGGCATCTTTTGCTACTTCTGGGAAGATACGTGGCATCTGCTATTGCTTCTAAGAATGGAGTAAAAAGGGGCTCAGTCGATGACACTTGGTAGCCTCTAATTGAATGGTTTGGTTGTGCCTTACTTTCCCTCCATAAGGGCACTTATCCTTTGGTCTTTGTGATGCTCCTTTGAACTTCCTGTTGAACCGAAATGGTTTAATGGTTCAACAATTCAATAATTCAACACTGCGTGCCATCTACACATGAATCAAGGCATTGAACTGACTTATTAAACCATTGAAATTAGACTACCTTATTGAACCATAGACATTGAACCACCTTATTAAACCAAGGCATTGAACTGCCTTATTTCAGATGCTGACACGTGGTGACTTCCACTTTCTTTTAGAAAAGCAATCCAGAGCCTTCTGCAATTGCCACTTGGTGCTTTTTGCCTGATCCTTATACTTATCTTGTTGAAGACTTTCACTAAAAAAAAATGAAACGTGGGTGCTGATATGAAACATTGATGCCGACACGTGGTGCTTTCCACTGAGTTGTTATTGAACACGTGGCACGTCTTGACCAACTTGTATGAAAAATGAAAGGTACCTCAGATGATGCCACTTGGCAGCTTCCACTTGATTTTGACACTTATCCAAAAATGAATCAAACGAATCAAAAGGGAAATAGAACCCGTGCTCTATTTTTTAACTTTGCCATCAAAGACCAAGGTATGTGGGAACAAAATTTGCAGCGCACGACTGAAAATCAGAATACAACGTAGAGTAAAATTTTTACTCTACAAAATCCATAATCACATTAAAGAGTATAGGTAAGGGACATTGGTAGTAAATGTCCAAAGGCACACACATGAATAGAAGCAAATGACATTAGAAAATGTCCTAAGGCACGTACCAAAAATAAACAAGAATTGGGAATGCAATCACATCAAGATACACCAAGTAAGAAGATAAATCATGTAAAGACTATAAAATACAAACACATATAAATAATCAAAGCAAGATTATGAACGTATTCAAGCCATGTTAGTATAAGACTAGGTATATGCAAAGAAATACACAAGTGTTAAATACTAGTGAGTGTCAATCGAGTAATCTATGTAAGCTAGTAAATAATGTACATCAACATGATAACTATAGTGTGTGGTGTAGAAATCACATATCTTGGATCATGTAGTCATGTATAAGATGTCCATAGGGGGAAGATATATCAATGTACATCTGGGATGCTAGAGTAGGATACCCCCTCAATGAGTAGAGTAAAGCAATCAAGGGTTTGGAAGTCACTGTACACACTCAAAGAATATCAAGTGAAGCATGGTAAAGTAGATAAATTGATAAATAATACAATAGAATAGAAAATGTAAGTCTAGCATAAAAGTAAAAATGTAAAGCATGGAGGATGCATACAATCAATATCTTTTTGTGTTTGTGACATATTTGAATGTTTTTGGATTTTGAAATTTTGTATTATTTTTGGTATTTTTCAAATGTTATATTGTTTTTGTATTTTGAGAATATTTTATCTATGTACAATCAATCATAGGGAAATTATGTAAAATCAAGCATAGAAGACTATGTATAAGTAGGCTAAGAAAAGGTGATACTAATTGATGAGTCTCATGGGATACTCCATTTCATGGTGTCCTATATAAAAAAAAGGAATTGAGTGTGATTAGGAAACATGATGGAGATGCTAAAACTATGGCTCTAAAAGTTGTATATGCTATAAATTCTCTAAAGTCTCTTAAGTGTAAAATAATTATGAGATCCCCCTATAACTCTAAGAAGTGTATACAACTATAGGGATCTTAGGGACCCATATGGTAGTAGGAGAAGCTCTCTAAGCATGTGATCTACGTGTATATGAATGATATCTCACTGAGACTACCTTAGGTGTGAACACTGTATCTAGAAGCTATCTAGAATCATAAAACTAAGGAGGTGTATGAAACCTCTATTCTACTAATAGATGCTTCAATTTTTTCTAAATCTATACTAGAAGAAGAACTAGAACTAGTGGATAAATTGTAAATTGTGGCAAAGCTAAAACTGATGACTGTGGAATAGTAGATGGCTCTGAAGTTGGGAGTGGTAACTCATATGGAGCTCCACCAACTATAACAACTTGATTACCATGAATGAATTTCATGCATCTATGAACTGTAGAAAGTACTACACGAAGTTACTAAATTTATGGTCGACCAAGTAACATATCAAAAACTCCTACATTGGGAATAATAGTGAATTGTGTGGCCACATGTATTTGACCAACCTATAAAGGAAGTACAATCTCACCCAATGAACTCTGTATGTGCCCACTAAATCCATTGATATTTATGTCTATCAATGTAAAATCATAATCTAAATATCCCAAACTCTATAGTAATACAAATGTTTACACTAGATCTATTGTTGATAAGAACATTATCAATAGGATGATTATGAATGTAATCTCTAATAAAGAGTACATGATAATACATATCATCCTCAACGATCTCCTACTCTGAGGAGGAGATAGAATGCCTAGATAGAACTCTGGAATTATATACACCAACCATGTCACTCAAAGGATGTGTTTTAATTAGAAGTTTCATGAATGTATCTGATGGTGGATATGCATGATGAACCCCTGATGTATCTCCTATCTCTTAACTTGAATGTTATGGAAAAGGATCTAAGAATATTTTCAAATTTTTATCTTATGTTTTCTTTACCTAAGGAGGCTCAACTGAAGTGGCAAGATCAATATGATTTCCATCTATTAAATCTTATATCTTGTGTCTCAAATTGATGTATTTATTTGTTATATGGTCTAATACCCTATGAAACTCACCAAATGCATGCTAATCATATCCTCATGGAAGAGGATTTGTTGGGTCAACTTCTTGAATATGAGGGAGAGATATGATCTTACATTCCAATAATTATTATAAAACTTTAGCTGGAGAAATCGGTAGATTGGTAAATGTACGTAGAGGAGGTGATAATAAAACCACATGTTGAGGGGGCTCTAAAGCCACATTAAATATCAATTGATTTTGAATCTTCTTATCATTGACCTTGACCTTGTATGGGACTTTGTTATTACTCTTGTTGGTTGTTTCTAAGATACTTGTGTACTTGAGTTTTCCCATTGAAATTAACTTGACTTCTCTTTCCTTTAGTGTGTGGCACAATTCAATGAAGGAAGAGAATCTTTTGAACATAATTGACTCATGCAAAGATGGTAAGAGACCCTATTTGAAGAGATCTTGTAACTATTGAATGGCCATGGGGCTAGTCATCTTAGCCAAGATAGTCTTATATTGAAGAACATAATCTTTGACATGCTCATTTGACCTTTATTTTTGTTATGCAACTTGGGCATATGAAACATTGTCACCAATGTTTGATAAAATGAGCTAGGAACATGTCAACTAAAGGATTGAATTCACTAACTGACTGATTTGATAAAATATAGAACCATTGTTAAGCATAATCCTTTAGGATTTATGGAAAGAGATTGGTACATAGCTAGTCATTTGGTATGTAGTCCAAGCATGCTTCAATAAAATCTCTCAAATATGTCTCTAAATCACCCTTTCCATCATAAAGACTAAGCTTAGGCTAAATAAAACCTTGTGGCAAGGGTGTGGAAGCAATGTGACATGCCAATGGTGTATGTAGTAGAGAAAAAGAGTCCAAAGCCTGTGTAGGTCTAGAGGTACCTTTCTCAAGATATAACACCTTGGATTGAAGAGATCTTATCTCTTACACAAGTGTTACAACATTAAGGGACAAAGATACACTAGCTATAGCTGGTGGCATAGAAGAAGGTCAATCTACTATAAGGGGTTGTTGTGACATATTTTCCCCTGTAGTGTCATTTTCAATTAGCTACTTTGTATGAATGGAAAAAACATCTTATTTAGCCTTTTTTATTTCCAATGAGAGATTGTAATATAAGAGTATGATATTGAGGCTATTTTATGAGTCTTTCTCTAAAACTTTGGAGGATCAAATCTTTATTGAGTACAACTTCATTATCAATAATGGGTGGAATTAGATTAGTAGTCTAATGTGATGGTGTATGAGTATCAGTGTGTACATCATCATTATTATTCTCATACTGCTAATTGTCTAAATTATTCTCATTGAAATTGGAGTAATCTGATGTGTATAATCTATAGCTAGAGTTTGAATTAATAATTTATCCATAGTATATGGTCAAGTTGAAGGAATTTGGGTGAATTTAGGAGGGTTTCCACTAAGTCTTGAACTTCATCTCAAAGGAAGAGTTACAAAGAGATTACATGGCATAAGGAAAACAATTTGGATAATTGTAGGAAAGATTAAATAGATATAATCTAAATAAGGAACTGGAATATGTATAAAAAGTATACAAAGGTGGCACACATGTAAGGTGATATCTCAAGAAGAAAATATGAGGTAGTACATGAAACTAGGGTTTTGATAATTATATTTTTGAAAAATACTATGGAATTCTGAAAATGAAATTGGATTTTTTATTTAAATATGTAACTAAATTTTCAAAAAAAATATTGGAAAATGCTTGATTGAATAGGACCTAGTATGTCTAACTAGGGTTTTGAGATTTTTTTTTTGAAATTACTATTGAAATTTTAATTTTGAAGGAATTTTCTAATTTTAATATGTTAGTAAAAATTTAGAAAATTGTTGGAAAATAACTAGAAAAATACTAGGACATAGTATGGGCAACTAGGGTTTGAAATAAAATTATTTTAAAGTTTACTATGAAATTTTAAAATTTGAAATGAATATATGATTTAAATATTCAAGTAGAAAGTGAAAAATTTATAGGAAAAATAAGCAAGAATATTACCCTAGGGTTTTTAGGGCTTTTGTGCACAAATGAAGTAAGTCAGGTTCACCAAATGATTTAACAATTTTGGGAATAATTGGGATTTTATTCCTATTTAGTTAAAAGTTTAGATTAATAAATTAGTAAATAATATGTTGTAAATAAGCTACTAATTTGGTAAGTTTATTGGTAATTAGATATTTTATAAAAATAGTAATAAAATAGAAAAAATAAGACTTCGCTTAAATTATATTGATCTAACTGAGACAAGATTTGATATTCACTATGCAGGCCTAAGACACTATTACAAATAGGATTTTGACTTTCATTTTCTAGTTGGAAAAGAGCATTGAAAGTGGATAAGAGTGGTACTAGTGCTATATTCCTTGTCTATCATTGTTGTCCTGAGGATCTAAGCTTTTTGGGTTTTGTTTAGTAGGTCTATGTGACCCTATCTCTAAAGTTTAGATAGTTGAATGTTTGTAAATCTACCCATAGACTAGATTTTCTCTTCAAATCCTATCTTCCTTTATACTTTGACATATTTTCAATAAGAGGGGGGTTAGAATGTGTAAGATTCACTGAACATGGATCCACACCCCTTGTATGGGCATGCTACATACATACCAATACTCTGAAAAAGGATCAAGCCATATGTTATTTTCCATTTGAAAGTGCCTAATGCAATTGTGATATGAGAATGTAAGAAAATGCTAAATTAGGTGTGTTTGAGATGACTAGGGACTTGTGTAAAGATTCAAATAAGCTAGAAATAGTATTGGATGGTTATATATAGGGAATGAGGAAATGTGCTTGAGTAGTCTTGCTTATATTATTGCTTGTTTTATGATTTTTTCCAACCCTTTCCAAATGATCTTTAAATGGGATTTTAAAAGGATATATTGGTCATGGGTTGAATGTGCTCATGTTAAGCTAAAAAAAAGATGGAGAACCATAAGAAATTAACTATTAGGGCTAGAAATGAGCTTAGATAATAGCATCAGAAGTGGATACGAGTGGTACTAGTGTTGTAGTCCTAGTGGGGTGTTATTATCTTGGGTAGATAGGACCTAGGGGGATGGATTGGTCATGAAAAGAGGGTCTTGTTTCAACTAAGATCAAGTCTAGAAGGATATGAATGACTAAGAATTAATGAAAATAAGCTTGTGAGGGTCATGAGAGTAAGCAAGAGGGATATATGGATTGGGAGTGATAAGCCACACTCAAGTTACCAATTTTGCATTTTTATATGATTACATAATGATAAATTCCTCAAAATTGACTCAAAAAATAAGTTAAAACTCTATGATAAAATATAAACTCCAAAAATGGGATTTAGGTATAGACTAATGGGTTAAATCATCTTATTTTTATAAAAATGGACCCACAGTGACTATTGGTGGTTATGTGTGACCATTGACATTTGAAAACTAGTGAAAGTTAGGTATGACCATTGATAATTACTATGGAATATGGTTTGGAAAAAGAAGTCTATTGGGGAGAGTTGTAGAGAGGATTTGGAGGTGGTGTTTGGGTTGAATGTTGGTTTTGAGAGAGAAATCAATTATTAGAGATATTTGGTTTAGATATTAGGTGTAAAAATGGTCTATGGGTGGTCTGTAGTAGAGGGTGAAGTGTTTGGAGTTATAAAACTCCAACATAAGGAATGAAGTTTATATAATGGGAATGAAATAAGCATTGAAAAAATAAAATTTAGTTATTGAATCTTGATAAAAACATAGATACTTAGCTTTTAGGTGTTGTTGGTTTGGGAGAATGTTGAAGTTGGTTGAAAGCTATTATGGATCTTAGATCAATTTTGGTAGAGTAATAGTACCTTGGCTATTGATAATAAGTTGTATAAGTACCTTAAGTCTCTATCATGGTTCATGGTTCTCTAGGAAGCTTTTGATTCTCTTGGGAATAAGAATATCTCACACAAGAATGATTACAACTTCTTTTCTTGCAATTTTTTTGGCCAGTCTTATATAATCACTAGTGTTCCCATTAAACCACCACCGATTAAGGGATGATCACCATCAGTTATGGGGAAATAGTCAAAATTGATAAAATTAACCAATTTCACTAATGATGTGTTGTTATGAGGTTTAAGAAATAGTTAAAGTTTAATAAAGAGTTCATTAGGATGCATGAGGAGTAAGTCTTAGGTATTTAAGACATTAAATGCTACTGTAGAAATGGTCTTTAGGCTAGATGTTAATTAGCTAACCATTAGTTTGGCTAGGTGAGTTATAAATAGGCTTCATTTCATTAATTAACTTAACTATTTTATCCAAGGGGGTAAATGGGTAGGTTTAAGGATTTTAATAGGTAATCCTAGCCTAAGGGGGCCAAGGGGTGTGCATACGCTAACTAGAACCATATTTCATGGTTTTTTAGCATCTACATTTCCCCCCTTTTTATTACATAGTTTGTATCCTCAAGTTGTGAAACAAAAAAAATGGTGTAATGACAATTTGGATGGATGCCCTAAATATGGGAGGAGGTGTTCCCCCTTAAATTATGATGTGATGAGGTAAAAATGGATCCAAGTGTGGGTTTGACAAGTGTAAATGGGTTGTAAAATGGGTAGGAGGGTGCAAATAGGTTATTGAAAGGAGGACAAGTAACAAGTGAACCGGGCCATCGCATTTAGGTGTAGTAGATATGGGTACACTCATAAACTCAAATCATCTAAGAAAAGGTCATTGTGTTATCAAGGGTTTAGAAATTGGGTTATCTTGAGAACATGGAAAATTTTTTAGGTGCCGATGGTGCCAAATAGGCTCAATTAAGGGTAGCTATAAGTTTAACATTCAAAAATTATTGAGGTTGAGCGTAATAATATAAAATGTGGTAAGGGTTATGAAAATAATATAAAGGTTGATGATAATGAAATGTGGTGTCATCACAAAATGATACAAAAAAAGATTATGAATGGCCTAAAGGTGAACTAGGTAGGTAAATGGAAAGGTAGACTAGGGGGTCCTTAGGGAAAAAAATAGGTTGGGGTGATGAAACCCTAAAGATGCATTTGGTATGAATGTATAGAGACCATCAATGATCACAAGGATGCCCTAAAAAGTGACCATAAAAGGACACATTAGGTTTATTTAAGTCATTTATAATTTGACCCATGGTATTTCTATTTGGTTTACTCAAAAATGACAATGATTTGTTCCTAGTAAGCTAAATGAGTGGGTTTGATCAAGGTTGGACTATGTGTTTGACTAGTGAGGTGTATTTTGGCCTAAGGGAAGAGGAAAAACATGGGCTAAAACAAATAGGAATATGTAACATAGTAGAGGTAGAGCTTGAGGTTGAGTGACGATGGTGATATCATGGTATCCACCATAACATCAAATGTATAACAAGGTAAGGGATTCATTGATTGTATTACTTTGTGGTTTTTATTTGGTATTGTGTGGGTTAGTTGATCAAGTAAAAAAATGGTATTTAGGATATGGAGAGGGAGAACTGGGTATAGGGGGAAATTATTTTTATGAGTGAAGGGTAGGGAGAAATAGATTAGGTGTAGGTTAAAATTTGGTTTTTATGTTGAGGTTTTTGTGTTAATAATAGTCTCTACACAATGACTATCATTAGTCACTATAAACCATTGCCAGTTGAGAGTGACCATAAAATGGTAATGTGTGGACCGTCAGTGGTCCATGAACCAAACCATTAGTGGTTGAGGGTTGATTAGTCATGGTTGCACAAGGAACCATTATTAGTTGACACTCAACCATCAATGGCCCCCAGTTTTATTAGTGAATATCTATTACGAGCTTTGGGGATATTAGGTATATAGGATATATGGCATTAGTATTGGATTTATAATACACTATTGGAAATATGAGCTTTACAACTAGGTGGATTTCCATGACATACATGGAACTAAGGGGACTTCAGAGTTGGATTTATGAGATGTAGAGGTGACTACACACTTAAAACACCATGGGGAACAACATGAGATTTGGAATGGTATAGGGATAAGTTGGAGGCACTAGTAGATGGTAAGGTTATCTATAGGCCATATACTAGATTCCAAGCATGGTCATGTTATTCTAGTTAGACCTTGCAATGATAGAGTTATAGGTGGATTTATGGGATATGGGAGCATGAGATAGACTTTATCCTATTTTCCAAGGTTAAGAGATAGTTTAGGTTAGTTTAGTGTGTCCTAGATGTTTTATTAAGGTATGGGAGAGAATATGCCAAGGCACCATTACTTACTCTATAGCTAGAGGAGATATAGATTAACCATGAGTTGCTACTAGTGGTGGTAGATATTCATGATGCAAGTATGATGTAGGATTACCTTATATCATTTTAGTATCACTATGGAGCGATGGTATTTGGGGGAGATGGTGTAAAATAAGCTCCTAATGTAGACATAGAGGAAGGGAATGGGAACCAAATGGATGTGGATACCCTTGATAAGAAGGTATTCATCATGGAGAGAGATCAGGTGAGGGTAAAACTAGATACAACGTAGGCAACTCTAGTAGTAGTGACTCTAGAGAGAGATACAACATAGGGCCATGTGGATATCTTTATGTAGGAGATGAATATATAATGAGTGAAAATAGCCTTAGTTACATAGGAGAGGGATGCCCTGAGATAGGTAGGAGGGAGGGTACCTACACGTGTAGGACCATCTCTTTGGTGAAGTATGTGACCATGGTCAAGGAGATCAAATATTATGTGGTACTGGTCTTTATATAGTTTCTAGATGATCCCTAATATGTTGAGTATAAATAAATAATTACTAGGAGAGCTAGAAGTGCTACACTAGGTCAATGAGTAACATTTGTGGGTGTAAGGATAAGTACCACATATGTATAGGCTCTAGGAGGCAGTGGTGCCCTATGACCTTAGACTCTTATGATACTCTTTTCTTTAATGTATTATATGATTTTTATAATATCTTACAAGCTGATGTAGCAAGATAAAAATGTTTTTTTAGAGACATGGACATTATTATTATATATGATTATGAGCTCATTGATGTGATTATGGGTTATGTATGTTGTTTATGGTTATGGTTAATTATTTTATGTTCATGATATGATGATGTTATTTATGATATGATCATGATGATGTGATTAACATTTCTCTTATCAGTAGATGCATGATTAATTAGATGTTACAAATGTGGATGTTTTTAAAATTAATGAATCTGTGTTCTCCTTTATCTAGATAGACATGTGATGGACAACATATGTGATGCCTCATTATTTTATAAAGGGTTGTAAATCTGATAAATGATGTTGATTAATGAGATGTGATTGGTTACTTAGATAGATGAGATGATTTTTGATATATGAGATGGTTAATTTATTAAAATGTTTTTATGGTTAAAACAATTCAACAAATAAGGTAAAATAAAATCACTAAACAAAACATAAAATGTTTATTTAAATGTTTTTTAATGAATTTCATTTAATTATATTAAAGCTAATTAATCTTAAAAACGCATAGATTAAGTTTGGATAACAAAACCATATGTGAGATAAGACAAGAAAAGATAAAACAATCAAAAAACAAACATCTTAATGAATGTAGAAACAAGTAGGTATGCGAAAGAAGGAGACACAATGTTCTTTAATTAGTGTGGACCAAAATAAAAGGAAGATAGATCAGCTTATGAATATAAGCCCTTCACATGCTTTGCATCAACATTTTTTGGTTGGTTAAAAATTTTATTGATCACAAAGTTTCAAGTAAGCTCAAAATCCCTTCTTTTATAGAGGGTATATAGGGGAGACAGATGATAAAGGAACCTTGGTGTGATATTATCTTGCCTCTTTTGTAGGTTATGAAAAAGAAAATATAAATAAATTTATGTCATATATGATGTATATTGATTGATGCGGGAAGTCTACTCATAAAATCTGATTGTGACTTCCAATTTTTATTTTTTATAATAGGTCTTTTGATGTTTTTTCTATTGCTTTGAGAGGTTTAGGGAAGTTGATCAATATGAGAAATCTCCAAATAAATTTATTTCTTTGAAAAATGTTTTTACTTATCCATCCTTCAAGGAAATGGTCTAATATTTTTGAGACTTGTGTTAAGATTTTTGATATATATCCTTTAAGGGATCATACCACTTTATATGAAGTAATTCTAATTGGTTTTGGTAGCTATCCTTCAAGGGAGCAGTTTGTGAATGCTAGAAATGACCCATAGGATATATGATTTTGTTTTTGTTGCTATTTAGACATAGAATTTCTTATATAAGCTTAAAGTCTTACCTTTATGAAGGCAAAACTAAAGCATAAGAAAGTTAAATTAAAAGGTGAGAGGATTATTTAAGAGATAATGACCATTGGATTCCATCCTATTAGGGATGAATAGTATTCATGAGAATCATGCCATGGGTAGAGTCATGGTACCCATATTTGGGATTAAGGCTACAACTATGATAGATAATCACATGATTATATGATTTAATTAGTTTTACTTAAAGTGAGGGGATGAAGGTGAAAATATTTTAAAACAAGGGATGAGCTTAAGTTAGATAGAAGGTGATTTTTATCTTATTTAACAAAAGGAAGGATGTAGATGCAAAGCATTGGGAGGCTTAGGTTTTGGTTTCCCTTCAAAAAATAATAAGTGATAATCTCCTAATCTATACTTGTGAATTATGATATAAGGTCTAAGCCAATTGAAAGCAAACTTGCCCTTTTTGCTTTTCTCCATATTGATTACGTGTTGATTCTCCATTAAGATGAGGTCTCTAATGTTGAATTCTTGTCCTCCTAGGTTTTTGTTATAGGAGTGCTTGATTCATTCTTGATAGACATGAAGACGGTTAATCATGAGCAAACAACATTAATCAAGTAGTTCAAGTAGGGATAAACATTCTTGATGATAATAATCCTCATAAATGATATCCTATAGGGATATGCAAAGAGAGGGAATTTGGACTTTGAGAAGCAAGACAGCCTTTATTCCAAAGATAAGAGAGAAAGGGGTAACACCCATAGGGGTTATAATTATAGTAAAATATGCCCATAAGTTAAAAGGTATGTGTAAATGCTAATCTTGACCAAATGCATTAACCATTTTTGTTAGCAATTTTTTAAGGGTTTTGATAGAAGCTTCATCATGTCCATTAGCTTGTGCATGATAAGGTGAGTATAAACTTAACTTAATGTCTAACACAACAAAAAGACCTTGGAATTTTTTATTTTTAAAATATTTACCATTATTAGTGATTATTTTATGAGGAACACTGAAAGGATAGATAATGTTATGGTTAGTAAAATTGATGATCTTTTCATCTTTTGTTGAAATGAGAGGAATAGTCTCCATCTATTTGGTGAAATATTTTATCACAATGATGATAGAATGATGTCACTACAAAGAATGGGGGTGAATTTCACCAATAAGATCCAATCCCCATTATGAGAAGGTCCAAAAATCCTTGGATACTTAGAGGCTATGACTAGGTGCATTATGTAAATTGATGTGTTGCTAAAATTTAACACAATTATTCACATAATCACAATAGTCCTAGTTAAGGGTGGGCCAATAGTAACCAAGGTTAACGATACGTTTAGTGATAGCTAGACCACTAAAGTGTCCTCCACAAATCCCATCATGCATTTCTATAATAGCATGAAAAATTTCATTACTATGTAGGCAATGAAAAAGGAGACTATCAAAGCCATTATTATAAATAATTCCCCCTAATGTGGTAAAATGAGAGGTACTCTAGATAAATTCTCTTCGACCATTCCTAGAAGTATCGAAGGGAATGATTCCTAGGTTGAGATAGTCAAAGATATGCTTATACCAAATATTAGATGGGGCCTCTTCCACACTAAAAAAGGAAGGAAGGTCTGATTTGGTACAATAAGTATTTATAAGATAATGGATAGTGATAAAAATCCTAGAATTCAAAGGTGCAGATGGGATCTAGGAAGCAAAGAAATCCATTGTAATGGTGAACTTGTTCATAAATCATAGAGTGTCTTAGATAAGGTGATGTTCAAATGATGCTAAGAGTACATTAAATAGATACTTATAATATTTTAATATTTCATTTTTATAATAATAATAATAATATCAATTTATTTGATTGGCCATGAGTTGGGAGTCACCATAAATACTGATCATTTTAACTCCCAAGGCTAAAGTAGTTTGGAGACATATCACTAACGCTTCATACTCAACCATGTCATTGGTATAGTTGAAATCAAGCTTGAAAGATAAAATAACGGGTTCACCATTAAGGGGGATGAAAATGATACCAACACCCCCACCACATTGGCACTTTGATCCATTGAAGAACATGGTCATTTGATAGGTGATGTCCTCTTGAGAAAGAGTCATGATGGACTCATCAAGAAAATCAATAGGAGAAGTTTGGTTATCTATTAAAGGTGCTTCAACCAATTGTTCAAAAATGACTTTCCCTTTAATTGACTTTTAATATAGTAACTCAAGATCAAACTCAACTAAAAACATGAGTCATTTAACCATATGCTAGTTTTGGTATGGCTTGGAATGCATATACTTGAGTAGGTTGATGTCGGTTATGACATATGTGTTGTAGTTGAGAAGGTAATGGTGGATTTTAGAATTCATAAATAACAAGGCAAGGCAATGTTTTTTGGTATGGGTGTACTAAATTTTGTATTCTATAAGCAGTAGAATTATATAGTAATTCAATTGTCTTTTATGCGTATCATCACAATGTGTAAACATTACCCCTAAGGAGTGGTTAGTGGTAGAAATATAAAGTTAAAAATATTGATACTCTTTGGGAGGAATGAGAATGGGTATAGAAATAAGGTATTCTTAAAGTGAGTCAAATGCCTTTTGATAGTCTTTAGTTCACTTAAAAGATATATATTTCTTAAGAAGGTGATGAAAAGGTTAGAATCTATCAGATAGCTAAGAGATGAAACAACAAATGGATTGGATCTTCCCCTATAAACTCTAGAGTTTATTGATGTTGGTTAGAGGAGGTATTCTAAGGATTTATTAAACTTTGGTGGGATTGATTGTGATTCCTTGAAGAGAGATGATAAAGCCAAGGAGCTTTCGTGAAAGGACCCAAGAAATGCATTTCTTGGGGTTAAGGTGAACATGGTAATGGATGAAGCTTTCAAAGATAACCTTGAGAACTACTAATGATGTTTATGACATTTAAATTTCCTAATAAGGTCATCTATGTAATTGTCTATGGTTTTATGAATAAGTTCATGGAAATTATAAGTCATAGCACATTGGTAGGTTTCCCTAGCATTTTTTAGACCAAAAGGCATGACCCTATAGCAAAAGGTTCTCAATGGGGTGATAAAATTAATATTATGTTGGTCTTTAGGGGAAATCAAGACATGATTATAGATTGAGAAACTATCCATAAGAGATATCATCTCATGGCCAATTGTAAGATTAATAAGATGATTGATGCTTGGCAAAGGGAAGTTGTCTTTTAGGAAAGTAAGGTTTAGATCATGGAATTCCAAGTAAATGCAAAATCCCTCTTTATTTGGTGATATGGATGATTCAATGTCCATTGGGGATAATAAATGGGTTGGATTAAATTCATGAATAGGAGCTATTAAAGCTCTTCTTTGACAAGAAAGGTTATGCAAGGATGTATCTGATGAAGCTTCTACTTGATAGGCTTGGCATTGTGGATAGTAATGATATTATGGGTGGTAATGGAAGGGTCAATTCATATCATGTCACTATAAGACCAATAAAATGCTTTGTTATGGACTTGTAGGAAGGAGGGGAAATCCTAAAACTCTTAAGAATCTAGTGATTATCTAATTTTGATAACGCATGGTCTATCTTGAGTACCCATGTTGACATCCATGGTGGATTCGTTCAACATAGTTAAAGTATTAGGAGGGAAATATTTTTGGATAGAAGAATATTCTACACTAATGTAGGTGAGAAGAATTATCATCTTTACATCAAATGGTATTGATTGTAGGAGAGTCATCTTCTACCATCTTAGGATGAGTTAGAGGAATGGTTATGATATCCCCATCCTTTAGATAACTCAAGGGTCTCAAGCTAATCACATTGATGAAAAAAATTTATGGGTAATTATTTTGAGATCCTTAGATTTTGATGGTGAAGGAGTTGGTGAGAAGGGAACTTCCTCGTCAATGATGGTAATGGGAGGTGAATTGGTTGTCTCTTCAAGAAAAATAAATTTGAGACCAAATCTCTCATGAGGCTTTTAAGTCTTACATGGAAATAACTCATGTGGTCCATGTTCATAACATCTTATACTGAAGACATTCCAAATACACCTATGAAGGTAAGTCTTATAAAACTCTAGTTTATATAGATAGTAGACATTGAAAGTGAATGATCAAGGAGAAGAGGAGGAAGAAAGTGGTTGATCAAGTTCCCCATAGACAAGATTACTTTGGAGATATAGGAGGCCCAAAAAGAATAATGGTTCTAAATTTGGAATCATAACTAGGATTTTTGTCAAGATTCCCATACTGTTAGGGAGTAGGAAAGGCATTTAAGGTCAAGAGGTGATACTTCCCAAGTGAGATATGTTGTAATGTTGATTTTAAGGGGTCCTTCATGGGGATTTGGGTATAATGGATGGATGAGCTAGTTGAGGCTTGGTTGATGGAAGAGGTGGAGTTATCTTTGGTTGGTGAAGGTTTGGTTGATAGAAGAAGGGAAACAACATTTGGTTGATACATCATGTTTTATGATGAAAAAGGACTTGGGATAGCTTTTATGGTAACTACTTGACCTTTATGCTCAAAATTGACTCACCAATGTAGGGTAGATAGTATACAACCATTGTAATGGAGCTATGGTAAACCTAGAAAAATGTTATATTAGAACTCACCTTCTACCATGTAGAAAATATTAGGAAGAGTGCAAGGTCCTAAACTAATGTGGAGGATGACTAACCATAAGGTTGTGGCCATGGTTTCATTAAATGAATGGAGCACTTCTATGGTTTCTGACATAATTTTCTCCATCAATTATAACTAGTCATACATATAGGAGGAAATAATGTTGATGTAATCCCTTCAATAAATCATAATCCTCTTGATGTAGGTTTGGTTGATGTATATGGTAATGAAAAAGGGAGGATCTAGATCAACATGATAAATAAAAGGTATCTTCAAATCCTTTAATGTGACAAGCATAAAAATTTGAAGGGTTCCAACGAAGGATACTAGAGGTTGAGGATCTTCTAGTTGGATCTCTATAAACTTCAAGGCCTCCATCATTTCTTGATAGTGGTAGAGTGAGGTATTTATTAACTCATATAAGGTCATATTCACTAATGTTTGATGAATTTTATTTATAACTACTCTTTGGATTGACTCATAAGGGTTAGATTGGGAGGCACCCAAGATAGAAACCTTGGGTTTAGGTGAAGGTGTTTGGGATTGGTTGGGTAAGTTGGTGGTGGAATAAGGGTATGCCCATGGAATTAACACCTTTTATTTGCATTTATCATTTTATTGTGCTTTTGATCAAGTGACCACATGAATATTATGGATTTGGGGAGGAGTTGGGAAGATGAACCACTTTAGTTCCTCTTGATTCTTATATGAGAGTGTGGGAGTAGGTAGGTTTAGGCTAGTTTCTTGTGGTTTTTATATTGGTGGTGGGCTCATGGGAGGTTTGTTTATTAATAGGTAATCCTCATCATATAATTGATGAAACATGACTTGGAGATTTTTGTAGTTCTCCATATCATGTCTTGGCATTCTACAGTATGAGCAAATCAAATTATCATTAAACTAGAATGGCTTAAGAATAAGGCGATAAAATTATTTGATAATAGGTAAATTCAATTAATAACCTTGGATTGACCTTTTCAATATGGTAGACTATGAATCTAGCAAAGGTGATATGGGAGTGGTGGTTGTGGCTTTGACATTTGGGGTGGAAGCTTTTTTAGGAATAGGCTTGACACTAGAGGCTTTAGGTGATGGAATATTCTTGATGGGAGGTGTTGGGGTACATGATTTATAAGTTAATGGCTTGGGGGTAGATGGTTTGGAAGTAGAATTTTTAGAAGTATAAAACCTAGTAGTGGATGGTTTGGAGGTATATAACTTAGAAGTATAAGACTTTGTTGTAAATGGTTTGGTATAAATGGGTGTAGGTGTAGCTAGGGGTAGAGGTGTAGCTAAAAGTGGAGTTTGGGTTTGGGATTTATTTGGGAGAGTTGACCTCTTAATCAAGGTATAAGGGTGAGGTCCCAAGATGGAATAAGTATGTAGTCCTAAGATGAAAGTAAAAGTAGAAATAAAATAAAAGATTTTGGATTTTGGGATCCTAGGTGGCTCCATTTTCTTGGTTTAACTTGGGGTTTCTTTAGTGGGTTAAGTGGTGATAAATACAAATTTAATGGAGGGTGAGTAAGGATATGAGTGGGGAACATACCTAGGTTTTTTATGAGATTTTTTTGGATGGTAGAAGGTGCTTAAGCTACCTTGGGTGGAGTTGGGTTGGATGGTTCATCTATGGTTTAGGAGGTGAAAAATTTCATTGGTTTGGTTGGAGTAATGGTAGGTTCATTAGTTGAATTTGGAGGTTGGGTAGATGAGGGGGAGGTTGATGACTCCTTAGATAAATCAGCCCAAGATAGTAATAAAATGTGGTCTAATCAAGGTTGGGTTGGGATAATAACTCCAAGTTTTGAACCAATCTAGATAATGGTTTACAGACAAGTTTGGTTCCTTTGGTATTGAACTCAAAGGACAAACCCATCGGTTGAGAAATGGAAGTGGTTTCCTTGTCCTTTTCCTTAATCAAAGGATCCTAGGTTTTGGAAGGTGATTCCTCTATGAGAGGGGTGGATGAAGCATCCTTTTATTTAAGAAGGCTTCTCAAAGGAAGAGTAGAGAGCTCAATCATGGAAGAAAAGGGAAGGGAAGTGATGGTGATGTTCTCTATCATGCATTCCAAAGGAGAGGGGATGGTGATTTCCACTACCTAAATAAGTGGAGAAGGGAGGATAATGAAGTCCTTTGTTTTAGTTTCCAAAGGAATAAGAGGTAACTCCACTACCCCAACAATTGGGGGGAACATTTTCCTAAACTATGAGTTCACTAAGACCCACATTGATTGTGTGAACTTCATGGTTGTG
Source organism: Torreya grandis (assembly GCA_037957365.1). Taxonomy (NCBI): domain Eukaryota; kingdom Viridiplantae; phylum Streptophyta; class Pinopsida; order Cupressales; family Taxaceae; genus Torreya; species Torreya grandis. The sequence continues at coordinate 951,736 of JARHVA010005101.1, read as the reverse complement.
AGAGGATTCTACTTTGTTACTTTCATTGTTAGTGGAAGGTGAATGGTTGGGAAAAGGTTGTCTAATTATGTCAAGTGACTGATTTGAGAGTGTATTAGGATTACCTAGTGCAAGTTCCCCCTTGTTAATTAACCCTTGAACAATGTTTTTGAAGGTATTTCATCTACTAACATCATGTCCAATGACATAGTAGAAGGAAAAAAATTCATTCTCATTATACCAACTAGGTATAAGATGAGAGGAATCAAATTATTATGGGGGTTTAATTAGAGGATATTGTATGATATTTTATTTCAACAAATTTTACAAAATGGAAGAATATGACTCCCTTAGTAGAGTGTATTTCTTTTGGTTATTATGGTTTTGGTTTAAGGTATTTTGGTTGGAATAATTAGAAGAGATGGGTTGGTTAATAACTAGTAGAGGAGCCATTTTCAGGACTACTACATTCACGGTTCCCTTGGTTTTAGTGTTGGTGTTGGTTTTATTTTTGGTTTTGGAGGAGGAATCCTCATTTGATTTGAAACTAGAGTTATTGTTTCTAAATTTTAGCTTCCCCTCATTAGTGGCTCTAATCTCTAATTTGCATGCCATAGTAAAAGGCTCATCAAAGGTCCTAAAAGTCTAAATTTGTAAGGTGGAGGAAATATGTTTGGCACAATCCCAATAAAATATCTAAATAAGATTGGGTTGGGTCAAAGATAAAAAGAGATGGTTAATCAAACCTCTCTAATGGGATATGAAGTCGATAATTGACCCATCCTCAAATTTCTTAATAGAGTAAAGGTCTTTAATGGAAACTTTCTTATAGATGTTTATGGAGAAATGATCTAAGAAGGTTTGGGATAATAAGTAAAAAGAGAAAAGAGAGTACTTGGTAATAGCACTATATCAATATAATGTTGGATAACCTAAAAACACGGGTAAGGTCTAAAGAAGAAGAGCATCATCATAAGCAATCAAATAATAAGAGTGCCTAAATGCTCTAAGATGTTGATGGGGGTCTTCCTTACTCTAAATTTAGAAAATTTTAGAAGCTCCCATTTAGGAGGGTATGGTTAGATGGGAATGGATGGGTGAATTAGTTCATTGCAAATTTTATCATAAGACAAGAGGTTATGGGCACTGGTAACTGATGACTTCAAGTTAGTCATTTTCTCCATTAGCATCTTGATTAAATTGGTTTACGGTTATGAACCCCATAGTTTTAAGGTAAATTATGTTGGGTTTGGGTAGTTGTAACGTAAGGGTAGCTAGTGTAAGGCTGGGAGGATACCACATATTGGTATATAAACATGGGTGGCTGGGAGAATGCCATATATGGGCAAGTGGACATAGGAGGTTTGGTAAAAGGTGGAGGTACATACCCTTGTGGGTTAGGTATGTAGCCTAGGTTAGGTGCAATGGGAACTTGTCGAGGGATAGATGTTGGGTGGGTTAGAGGAATGGTTGGTTTGATAAATTGAGTGTGGGTGGTGATGTTAGTACTAATGGGTGGAAGGGTGGAAGGTATGGAAACTACCAAGATTTAAAATGGAGTGGAAATTGGTGAGTTGGAAATGACACGTGGAATGGTAGTTCCACTACTAGAGGGAAATATAATGGTAAGTGGATTATAGGTTACCAAAGTTTGGGTTGCTCCTATACTATAAGAGTTATTGATTAGGGTGGAAGATGTTTAGGTGTTGGTTAATGGAGAAGGTTAGTTTTAAATGGTGGTATTGGAAGGGTTGTTAGTAGAAGAGGATTCTTAGGTGACTAAAGTTTGGGTATAAATGGTGGTAATAGAGGTGTTACCCATAAGATGGGGTGGCATGCCATAGGGTGGCTCAATGGGTGGAACCAAAGAAAGGGTATGGTAAGACATAGTATTAAGTAATGTTTGAGGACTATGGGATTATTATCCAGAAAGGTGGTGAAATCTGTATCACCTTGGGAAACTGTCCAAGGTATAATAGGACTTTCATAATGGTGGGGTAAACTTTCCACATCTAAATGGTACTCCATAGATGAGGAAGAAGAGGAAGATGGGTGGTTGAGAGGTAGATCTTAATTTGCTTGGTTTCCTAGTTGTTGTCTTGTCAAAACCATGCATAGGAGGAGGAAAGAAAGGAAAAAGCAATCTCACAAACTCAAAAGAGAAGTAATCAAAATAAAAATATCTCAAAGAAAATAGGCATACACTAAAGTACATTTTAATCCTAGAATATCATTTATCTCTCTTTGGGCTTATGCCTCAATTTTAAGGAGTTTATGAAGACCAACTTGGTCTTATAGAGAAGGTACTAGAAGAATATGTCTAAGGATGGTTTCAAGTAGTTAAAGGCTCTCAAGATTTGTACTAGAACTTGGTACGTGGCTTGATATTGGGGCCTACCCCCTCACTTCACACACCATAGTGATAAGGGTGTCAGGTGCTTAGCTAGAATATACTAAGTGTCTAGAGATTATACTCAGCTAGAGTACCGAGTTGGTTCTCCTCTTGGTGATGAATTCCAAGTAGGATAAATGAGGAAAGATTACCACTAGGTGATGAAATCTGAGTTAGGCTTTATGTCAATGTTTTGATGTTTAATTGAATGTGTGGTTTGGTATTATGTGTGTGATAAGAAGTGAGTTTATAATTAATTTACTAAATTAAATTAAGCTATGTGAGTTGATCAATACAAGAAAACCATGAATGTAATGTTAACTTTAATCTAAAAGAAAATTTTGTTGTCTTTTCAAATGAATACAAAATAGCTAAGATGCATGTAAATGTGATATTATAATGTGAAGCCTAATCCTAGGATGAATATAGTGATATAGGAATTCAACTCAATAAAGGATGGTAGTTATGGTATTAGTTTCAAAATGAAAACAAGATGAAAGAAACACACTAATAACATAACATCTATAGGCCTAGACACTAAAGAGAACTTAGTTAACAAAATCAAATCACAAACACAACTAGAAAGAAAGAAATGAAAACACAAGAATTCCTTCACATTAATTTTATGCTCCAAATGTGTTTGTAGTGGTGGCTTGCTTAGCTTGTGCTCATGAAGTGCTTGGCAATGGAAGCTTGGCTACTTCCATATCTCCTTGGCACCTTTGGATTATGGCTTGGCTTGGCTTGGAATCAATTTGCCATGGTAACACTAGTATAAATGGATCCTTGAAGATATTTGTGAATTATAAATTTGCACCAAAATATCTTAGAAATGATGTTTTGAGGCCTGTTATTTATAGATTTTTAGATTTGATCAAAATCAACCTAAACCATCCATCTCAAGATTGAGATGTGTGGTTAAGGATTAATTTAATTTTTGTAATTAAGTTTTTAATTATACTCATCATGTAATTGGAAGAAGGGGAAATTAAGAGGCATTAAGGGCATCATGGAAGACATTGATGAGGCATGGGAGGTATGAATCCTGATATCTGTGGCATTTATGGCCTTGGGATGTCTTCTTAAGAAATGAGGTCACTTGATGATTCATGTATTAAATATTCATTTATAAAAAAAAGTATTCAACAAGTTTCCATGGTTGTATTAATTAGGCCTTGATTTTGGTTAATTATCTCTTAATCATGATTAAACACTTTGTGCACAAATTACTCAAATTGATCAGAATGCTTTGTTATTAGTCCAAAATTTTCCTGGATTGAAATTGAAAGGCAATGTTAGATGTGTTGGAACCATATTAAATTTATGATGTTACCAAAAACAAATAATGAATGAATATGTCTTGTGCAAGATATTTGATAGGAAAGACCAATATAAAGCACCCAGGTGCAAAATTGGCATTTTAACTCGAAATGAAATGATCAAAGTTAGTTGACCCATAAATTTCATTACCACATTTAGGGATACCCTAGCCAAAATAGACACTTGAATATATCAATTTCATATAATTTAGCATGTTTTAGTGTGTTTAGGCCAAATTATGCATTTTGGGTGGAAATTGGTCAAAAGCCTGATTGGGGGTTATCAGTGGCCAGTTTTAGGTGTCTATAATTTTCCCCTATTTGGGAAGATGTTTCAAACCATAGGAAAAGAAATGTCTTCTAAAAGAATGATAAATGGCATGTATTATAAAAATAAGATGATGGTTGAAGAATAAACCACCAAATGGTTTTTGGAAGCCTATGATGATGCCCCCTCGAGGGATTGGTCATCACATTTATTAATGGATGGTCCCTTGAAAAGAAACAAGAAAAAAGGTGGAATTAACCCATGGTTGAGATTAATCCAAATGAGAAAATACTTGCATGCATTGATGTAAAAATGATACTAATTTTCCTAAAAGTGGTTATAATCAAGAATAAAATTCAAAATAATGATTTGCCCATAGGTAGTTATAATCATTAAGAGGACCTAGATTAGCTTAAGATGATTTTGCCCTAGTTAGGGTTGATTAACGAGCATAACTCAAGGATATAACATGGAATATATATTTAAATATGAGTGGGTGCAATGTGATGAAATAGATGAATAGAAGTATAAGATTCATTAGTGTGAATGATTCAATTTTACCTGCCAATGAGGAGATGCTCATCTTGATAAAAAATGATACAACTAGAATGGCCAATGGGTTAATTTAATCAAAAGTGGGATGGAAGGATTTACCAAGGTACCAATGAGAAAATTTTGTGACTCCATTTATTATAGACCTTCATGAAGATAATTTTTACTATAGCATGTGATGGTAGGCATCATGATAGAACACCATGAAGACTTGGCCAGAATATGCATAAGGACTAACTTTCGATCCAATAAACACTCAAAAAATAATGCACCAATGATAAAAACCATGATGACAATGTTAATGGATGAATATGGATGGACTCAAGAATAATGTGCACAAGGAATCACCTAATGAACACATATAGACTGAGTTGAGGAAATAGTGCTAAAAGCAAATAAATAGGCAAGAATATAAAAAAATAAATAGAAAAACAAACAAATTAATTATTTATTTAAAATAAATAAACAAATAGAAAGCCTGAAACAAAAGCAAAAGAAAGCATCCGAACAATGACAATGCCCTAGTAAGGTAGATTAAGGATAACTAACTAGGCTTAGATAGGATAAATAGTTTTGGTATTTTGAAATATTATGAATGTTTTTGGCATTTTGAGGTATTTTAAACTCATTAGAGAATGACAAGATATTTGATCACAAAACAACAAGAGCATTTGGCTTAGGTTGCCCACAAAATGTTGAGAGCATATAGAAAGGGGGACTAAGGTGACCTCAACATGAATTTATCGTGACCCACACAGTTCCAAAATGAGCTCAAGTCACAGTAATTCCATCTACACAAAAGGTGAGGAAAAACTAACTAGGTCCTAACAAGTTCTCAAATCTAGAAAATGGCTAGTCAAATGAAAACAATAATGGCAAGGTGATATGGCAATGCATGATAAAAAAAGTGTTGCCCCTAATTTTCCCATAAGTGGTTATAACTAAGATACAATAACATATGTCAATTATAGTAATTTTCCCATATGTAGTTATAATTAGTAGCAAGACTGGTGAGACATTGATTTACCCATAGGTGGTTATAATCAGGTTTACATAAACAAACATGGATATAAGATGAAAGATATATTTCTAGATCAATTGTCATACTAATTTCATAGACTATCATTATAAACATGGATTGGATTGATTGTTGAAACTTGGTCAGAATCCCCCCATGAAAAGGTGTGGGAAGAAGAAAATGAACCAAGATCAAAATAGGATTGGTTAGGATGACTAAAAATAATCTTTGGTCTAGATAAGAATGAAATGATAGGATGGTATGATTTTTGCTAAGGATAATGATGGTTTTTGATATATTGGATAAAATGGTAAGAGGTTTATCCCCAAGTGATGGGGTGAATAGAAAGAATATTTGACAATGGTAAAAGGATATGTAACAACGACAATCGTATGGTACATGTTTTTGGTGTGGGTGTGGTTTTTAATTTTATTGCTCCTATTGATGGGGAGATGCACGTCCTAATCAATAAATGATATAAACAAAATATTTGATCATGTTAATTTATAGCCCACACCTCATTTGAATAAATACTCTATCAATAATGACCTATAGATTTGGTTGTCAAGAATGCTTTTATGATCTTTGTTGGTCATTGATTCTGATTCCTTCAAGCAGTGAGATAAGGTATCTTTTTAGCCTCTGCAAATGAAAGTGTGGCTATGGATGGTAAACAAGGATAAATAATGGATGGTAGGTTTGATTGTGAAATATAATGGTAAATGATAATGGAATGTATGATGGTGGGGAAACAAATGAATATCAAGATGTTCAGTCACACGTAATGCTGCTAATACCATATTTGACATAATTCTGGTTGTGGTGGGGCTGAAGACTTGTTTTCTCGATAGGACCATTAGATTTTTCTATTGTTTGATCTTGAGAGTAGCTACCATATGATTAGGCTATAGATAGGAATCTATTTTAATATGATATTTAATTTTGTCTTCATCAACAAGTGAAGAACTTTTGTGCTTAGTTACTAGTGCTCCAAAAAGGTTTTCACCAATGAATTTATCTTGATTGTCCTGTAGCTCATTTGAGAAGGTTTTACTAATGAACATTGGCTTTTGACTTTGGTTATCTTCTAGTGTTTCTAAAAACATTTTACTAGAAGATGTTGAGTTCTAATTTGGATTGTCCCCTAGCACCTCTGAAAAAGTTTCACTAGGAGAGTGTTCTTATGCTACATGAATTTTGTCTTGGCCTCCTTTTTATTTTTCAACTGATATGTCACCATAGATATAGTTCAATAAATTTTTATTCTATCAATCCCAATAGACACTTGTGAGAGATTAAATGTCAATAATATGGCTATCTTGGTTGATGGTAATGTCTTGTGGAATGGTAATGGAATGGGGACATGCTTCACAATCCATGTAGAATATACTAGGATAAATTTTGTCAAAATTAAAGTAATCATCCTACAAAATTATATAAGGATCACAAATTTATTCAAACTGATCTATGAGGCATGCATAACCAATGTTGTAATAATCATGAACATATTCTTCTTATAAATTTGATGTGGAGACTGATATTGATTTTGATTCTAATGCTAAATCTAATGTCAATTCAAGAATATACCCTGACTGTAATTCTAATTCTTCATCTGATGGGTGCTTTGTTATAATGATTTCTTATTGAATATTTTTTTTGGATAAGTAACAACCTAAAATGGCATGATGGGCTCCACAAAAACTATTTTATCAAAGTGTGACTCCTCTAGGATGGGAAAAAGGTCAAGAGGCAAGTCCTTAGAGACTAGATTATCAATAGGAGGCTCTTGAAAAATAGGCACATGCTCGAGGTAATTATTTTTACAAAGGTAGTTATCATCATTAATAAGTGACTCAACAAAGATTCACTCATTAGTGTGAGACTCCTTGACAACTAGTATAGGATAAATAGGCAATTCATCATAGATTAACTTATCATAAGTGGTTGGTTCAATAGAAACATCTCAGATTGGTTGGTTTTCTTGGCCTTGGTTTCCAATGAGTTGGAAAATACTAGTTTTGAACATAGCTTGGTCTTTAAATGATTGGATCAGTTAAGGTTTGGATGGGATTGGTACTAGATGAGGAATGACTTGAAGTTGGATAATTGTAGGGTATTGGGGAGAGTTATTGATCACCTAAGCTAAATGATAAAGCCTTGAGATGGTAACGATAGGGAATTATTGGGCTTGATTACCTGTACAAGCCAAAATACTAGGTCTTGGAATGATGAAAGGGAATTTTGGAGCTTTATTTCTTGCACAAACCAAAGGATGAGGTCCTAGTATACAAATTTTTAGGCATTGTGGAGCTTGGTTGCTTGCAAAAGCCAAAGGAATAGGTCTAGGAATGGTAATGGTATTCCTTGGATATTGTGGAGCTTGATAGCTCGTATAATCCAAAGGAGGGTTAGGGGTAACTGATTATTAGATAACAAAAGGACAGCATGAAACTTGATTTCTTACATAAGAAAAATCATCCAAGTCTTCCTCATAAATTGTATCATCCTAGTCATGAGTTGGATCATAAGCTAGTTCTTGACTATGTTCTACATACCGATTTTTGAAAAGAGGATATGGATCCATATCCCAAGAAACATATCTATATTTGGGTATTCAAATTCCTCCTCACAAGCCTCTTCATACCAATCAAGGTCTTGAGTTGGATCATAAGTTACTTTACAGCTATGTTCCCATGAATGATTAATATGATGTGGATAGAAATCTATATCATAAACCATATTAGCATCATTGGGGTCTTGAAAAAAGCCATAAATTCATTTTGTGTGGTCATTCTATCATAAGTCAGATTTTAAGTGACTTCACCATAAGTGTAGCAAGACATATCCATGTAAATAATGAAATCTCTAAAATAAAAAAGATTTAGAGTTGTACAAACTCTGAAAAACTATGTCCAAAGGACAAATGGTGAAAACTTTGTCTAACTTGGTCAAAAGGTGGAGTTGTATCTCCAATGTGGTTTGAAAGTTGAGTTGTATCTTCAAAATGATTTATGATAAGACTTGGCATAAAATATCCTAACATCAAATATCATACACACAAAAGATCAAGCATCTAAATAAAAATTGGCATGTCAATTTCTAGGTGAAAGTGTTCCAAATAATGTCTAAACTAGGAAAGGGAAAAGTTGAGTTTCTAGGTATTTTGTCCAAACGTGGATTCAAAAGCTAAGCTCAAACAAACAAGCATGCTAGGACTTTTTGTCAAATGGTGTTAAAATATAGACTTGAAATAAAGGCTAATCTATTTTGATTTAGTCTAAAAAGTTTGGAAACATCTTTGACATAGACCAAACACACATATTCAAACATAAACATGATCAATTGGTATAAGGCATAAGACAAAAGGCTCTTTGATAAAGGTTGTGTTCTCCCAAATAAAATCACAAACAATGATGAGGACATGTATTAAATAAACAAACCATTAATAGTTTTCAAATTTGGGTAACCAATTAACTGAAGTAATGCAACCCAAAAGAGAAAGATATATGTATCATCCCCATTAATTGAGGCTTAAACATAAATCAATCAATGTTTGGATCCAAACTTAACAAGGTTAATTGAAAATTGAATGTCAAAAACTAGGATTTGACCAAACAAGCTAGACAAGATAAGATAGCATGACGGCACAAGACAACGGTCTAAATGGTATACACAAAGTGGTTTCAAATAAATGGTTTTTATACAATGGTAAACAAGTCTTGAAACAAATTGAATAGCCTAATGGTGTAAGCATACTTGAATGATGTGATCAATGATATGTTTTAAAAGACTCAAAATGTTTTGACATGATCTGGGCAATATGACACTACCCTTCTTAACTCAAATACATGATTTTGACATGTCTTATGAACAAACAAACAAGTTTTAGTCTCAAAACATACCAAGAAAAAATTACCAAAATATACTAAGTATAATCATCCCAAATCCTAGCAAGGGTATGGAAAAATGGGGTTTAGTAAACTAGAAAGGTTTTGATCATTTAACCACAGCATTGGCTAGTTATAAAAAGGTCTAATCCTTTTTAAAACCACTACATCCTATTATTCACTCATTGTAGTGTGATGTCCAAATGTAGATACGTCCTATGTGCAACTCCAAAGGAGCCAAATGAAGTCAATGCCAAGAGGTGAAATCGTGGGTTGAAGCTTACCAAAAGAAGTCATGGGAGGTAATGAGATCCCACTCATAAGCCAAGTTTGCATAAAAATAAATAAAACATGAAATTAGAGAGACTTTAGGGTAATTTTCAAGTTCACCCAAACTTTGACAAGTTTTTTGGGGAGTGCTTTAGACGACTTCTTTCTAATCCTTGGACTATTATTTTTGCAATAAGAATGGCACTTTTGATTCCAAGGGTTCCCTAGAGGGGACAAATGAAAGAGCATACATGTAACATTCCTCTTTTTTCTAAACAAAAATTTGAGTAAAAAACTATTGCAAAAAATAATTGACAAGTGTGTTCAATTTTAAACCCAAAATGAAATATTTGGTGGTATTCATTTGATCCCTTGGTCTTAGTTGCAAACTTTGAAAACATTCACCAAAAACATCTAAATTATTTATTAAACACCGAAAGCAAGGTTTATAACTGATTTTTAAGTAAGAAAAGGTGATTTAAACATGTTTTAAGCAAATCTCAATCTTGGTCCTATGGTAAAACTGTTAGCATGTCCTTTAGCTTTGAAGCTCTTTTGAGTTTGAAATAATAAACTTTGGAAAAATAGATCTTGAGTCTATGTTTTTGAAAAACCATAGTGAACAACATTGGTTATTACCACCAATGTCAGTTATTATGGATAACCAAGATCTAACCGATGTCATTTTTGTTGACCAACATTAGTTAAGTTAGGTAATCGATGTCAGTATATCCTACCGACATTAGTTACTGTGTAAAACTGTGGTAAGAAAAAATAGCAAAATAAAGTTAGAAAATCAATTTGTAAGAGTTTTAAGAGATCAAATAAATATTTTAGAATTGAAAAAGGATCTCCTTCAGGTGTGATATGTGTCTAATCCCACTGGGTATGCCATTATGTGATCTAGTAATTTGACTCAAGAGAGGATGGTTAGTATGGTGTTAGTCCTAAAATTCAAACAAGATGAAAGAAACACACTAATATCATAACATATCTAGGCCTAGACACTAGGGAGAGCTTACTTAGCAAAATCAAATGACAAACACAACTAGAAAGTAGGGAATGAAAACACAAGAATTCATTCACCTTCCTTGGATGCTCCAAATGCCTTTGTAGTGGTGGCTTACTTATCTTGTGCTCATGAAGTCCTTGGCAATAGAAGCTTGACTACCTTCATCTCTCCTTGGCACCTTTGGCTTGTGGCTTGACTTGGCTTGGAATCAATTTGGCATGGTAAAAATAGTATCAATGGCTCCTTGAAGATATTTTTGCATTATAACTTTGCACCAAAATAGGTTAGAAATGATGTTGTGAGGCCTCTTATTTATAGATTTTTGGATTTGATCATAATCAACATGAACCATCCATCTCAAGATTGAGATGTGTGGTCAAGGATTAATTCAATTTTTATAATTAAGTTTTTAATTATTCTCATCATGAAATTGGAGGAACGGGTAATTAAGAGGCATGGAGGGCATCATGGAAGGCATTGATGAGGCATGAGAGGCATGAATCTTGATATTTGTGGCATTTATGGCCTAGGGATATCTTCCCAAGAAATGAGGTCACTTGATGATGAATATATTCAATATTCATTTATAAAAAAAAGTATTCAACAAGTTTTCATGGATTTATTAATTAGGCCTTGATTTGGGTTAATTATCTCTTAAGCATGATTAAGCACTTTGTGCACAAATTACTCAAATTGATCAAAATGTTTTGTTATTAGTGCAAAATTTTATTGGATTTGAATTATAAGGTGATGTCAGATGTGTTAGAACCATATTACCATTTAGGATGTTACCAAAAACAAATAATGAAGGCACATGTCTTGTGCAAGAGATTTGACAGGAAAGAGCAATCTAGAGCACCCAGGTGCAAAATTGGCATTTTGATTTGAAATGAAAAGATCAAAGTTAGATGTCCCATAAACTTCATCATCAAATATAGGGATACCATAGCCAAAATTGACACTTGAATATATCAATTTCACATCATTTAGCATGTTTTAGTGTTTTTAAACCAAACTGTGCATTTCTGGTAGAAATTGGTTAAAATACTGATTAGGGGTTATCGGTGGCTATTTTTAGGTGTCTAAAAATATTTTTGATTTTCATAAATGAAATAAAAAATGACAATTTTTTACTTATTCCTAAGAATACAAAATAAACTATAACTTTGCATTTTTGAAGAGAATAAAAGGAAATAAGGAATGTTTAATTTTTAGAAAAGAATGCAATGAATGACTCTTCTCTAGTGCAACTAAATGTCCTAAAAATATGAACCTAAATAAAATCTCAAGGGTCCCACTAAGCCTATTAGAATGTTTCACTATTTTTTTACTTTATATTCTAAGAACAAATTAAGAATAAACTTGAAAGGGGTATGGTAAAAAAACCTAGTGTGTTATGCACACATGAATCTAGATGGTTGTCGATACTCCTCTTTGTCTAGGGAGGATGACCTATAGATAAGAAAACACTAGGAAAATGGTTGATTAGTGAGATAGTAGGGTGGACTACCTAGCATGATCTAGATCTAAGAAGTACAAGTTTTTGTAGAGGGTATCAATCCACACATTTAAAACACTTAAGTTCTAATAAATTGAAATAGATGATTACATGAAATAATAGAAGGTACTAAAATCAAATACAAGATATTATTGAAAAGAAACAAGTGATTTTGATTAAAAATAGAAATAAATGGTTGAATACTAATGATAAATTCTTCAAACTTGATTTATAAAATAAGTTGAAACTCTGTGATAAAACAAAAACTCTAAAAGTGGGTTTAGGTATAGATTGATGGGTCAAATCAACTTGATATTATAAAAATGGATACATAGTGACCATTGATATTTAGGTGTGACCATCTATGGTTTCCAACCATTAGTGGTTAGATACGACCATCAATGGTTATTGTCAAATTTGGTTTGGGAAAAGAATTTTATCGGGGAGAGTTTTAGATAGGTTCTAGAGATGGTTTTTGGGTTGAATGCTGGTTGAAAGAGGGAAATAAAATTTTAGAGGCATCTAGTTTAGAGGTTGGGTGTAAGACTGGTTTATGGGTGGTCTGGGGTAGAGGGTGAAGTGTTTGGAGTTATAAAAATCCAACACAAGGAATGAATTTTAGAGAATGGGATTGACACAAGTAATGAAACAAATAAAAGCTAGTTACCGAATCTTGATGAAAACATAGATACTTACCTTTTAGGTGTTGCTAGTTTGGGAGAATGTTAAATTTGGTTAAAAGTTATTATGGATCTAAGAGAAGTTTATATAGAGTAATAGTTCCTTGGCTCTTGATAATGAGTTACAAAAGTACCTTAAGTCGCTAGCCTGGTTCCTGGTTCACTAGGAAGCTTTTGATTCTCTTGGGAATAAGAATATCTTGCACATGAATTATCATAACTTATTTTATTGTAGACATTTTTAGCCAGGCTTATGTAATCATCAACGATCCTATTCATCTATCATCAGTCAAGGGATGACTACTAATGATCATGGGAAAATAATCAAAATTGGCTAAAATTAGCCAATCTCACTAATGATGGGTTGTTAAGATATTTAACAAATAGTCCAAATTTAATAAAGGGTACATTGGGATGCATGAGGAATAAGTCTTAGGTATTTAATTCATTAAATGCTAAGGTAGATATGGTCTTTAAGTTAGATGTCAATTAGTTAACCACCAATTTGGGTAGGTGAGTTGTAAATAATCTTTATTTAATTAATTTACTTAATTATTTTATCTGATGAGGTAAATGGGTAGGTTTAAGGATTTTAATAGGTAATCCTAACCCAAGGGGTCCAAGGGAACATAGGGTGTGTAAAATCAAACTATAAATATGTTGTTTAGTTTTCAATCATCTACATCATGCCCCCCTCTTAGTAATTTAGATTTAAACAATTGGTATCATAACATGGTCCTTTTGAATACAAATCTAACATCTTGAAGGTGATCCTATGAAGAATAAAATGTCTTGTGATCAATAGGGAGAAGATAACATGTATGATGAATAAATATACTATGACAATGAAGAAGAAGATAAAGTAAACCTTAAATCTGAGCTCATAATATCCCTTGATGATTTGAAGAATCAAAAGAAGACTATCAATTATGTCAATATTCATTTATAATATATTAACACAATATTCAAATCAAAAGAATTTTAGGTAATAACTAGTTGAAAGTTGAACATGTGTAGCTAATAGATAAAATGAGAAAGTTTAAAAAAAAGTATGATAAATAATAACAAGCCAATAATATAAACATAAAAAAACCAATCAAGTAGACTAATTCAATTAAGGATAAGTCATCTTGGAACCATGGTAAGTACGTGAATGTTGTTTGCTACATCTATCATAATATAAGACACATTGAAAGATTCTACTTTAATAAAGTTGAAAGGCCTTAAAGATTCAAAAATGCACATGAAGTTCCTTTAATGCACATATAAGATCAAACACTGGTATGGAATCTAAATCAAGTTAAGATGGATTATATTGAGCCCAAAAGGTAAGATGGACCATTTTCCAAGAAAGGATAAAAACCAAAGATGATTCTATGCTTGCTTAAACTGCCTTTGACATTCACGATGAAGGCATGAAATTTTATATAGAGAGTGGTTTCTCAAGTGACATTATAGGAGACAAACATAATTTTATCTTTTTAAATAAGGATGTTGAAAGAATAATAAGGTTTGGAGACAACACAATTACTAATATAGTTGGCAAATGTGCCTTGAGTTTGGAAAATAGAAAGACCTAGACACAAAATGTGTTGTATGTGGAAAGTTTGAAGCATAACCTACTCATTATAAGTCAAATGTGAAATCAAGGTCACATACTAAATTTTGATGATAGAGGATGTGAGACAAGAAGATCCAAGTCAGGAAGGCTAATTTCTAATGCCAAGAGGATTGAGAATAAATTATATGTATTGAATGAGATCAAGAAGGAGATATGTTTCATGATCAAGAAAGGTTAAAGTTGGCTATGGAAAAAAGTCTAGGTCACCTAAAATTTGACAATATAGTCATAATTATCACTAAGAAGTCTTTAAAGAAAATGATTAAAAGAATTCAAATCATTCAAAGATATAGCTACTTCATGTTACTCATTGATGATTACACAAGAATGGCTTGATTTGCATTCCTAAAAGAGAAATCAAAAGCTCTTGACAAGTTCAAAGTATTTAGGGATATTTTTTATAATGAGAAAAATGAGAAGATAAAGTGCCTAAGATCTAATTGAGGAGGATATATTTGGTCAAATAAGTTTTATGACTTTTGTGAAGTTCATGGAATAAGGAGGAAATTCTCAATAGCTAAGACACCTTAGCAAAATGGGATAGTGGAAAAGAAGAATAGAATAGTTCAAGAGATGGATATAACTATGTTTCACGAGTCTATATTATCTACTAGATATTTGAGAGAGGTAGTTAGTACTAATATATAAATTTTAAATAGAGTACATATAAATATCAATGGTAACAATACTCCTTATGAACTATGGAAGGGTAGGCCTAAAAATATAGAACACTTTAGAGTGTTTGGGAGCAAATGTTTCATCAAAAAAGATGATGAAAACTTGGGTGAGTTTGATTTTAGATATGATGAAGTCATATTCTTAGGATAATCATCAATGATATCATCATCATCATCATCATCATCATCATCATATATATATATATATATGTATATATATATATGTATATATATATGTATATATATATATATATATATGTATATATATATAAATATATGTGTGTGTGTGTGTATATATATACCAATGTAAAGATTGATGAGACAAGGAAATTTCACTCACAGTCAAAGAATACTTTAAAGAATTTATAATTCAAGAATGATGAGGAGACTGTAGAGATTGATGAGGAGAAATAAGAAGCTAAGGAGAGACAAGGGCTCAAAAGGACCTTCAAGATAGATTGAAAGAGATCATCCTAAATCTCAAATCATTGGCAACAAAAATACAGGTATGTAAACAAGGAGAAGATTGGTAAGTAATATAAATAAAGATAATGCTTCCTTATTATACAATATTTAACCTAATAGTCTTATATAAGAAATCAAAGATAAATTTTGAATAAGTTTTATGAATTAGGAAAATTGGGACCTAGTTCCTAGGCCTAAAGGCAAAAATGTCATTGGTACAAAATGGGTGTTTAGAAATAAGTTGAGTGAAGATGGATAAGTCACTAGGAACAAGGCTAGATTAGTATATAAGGGATATGCACAAGTTTAATGGGTAAAAATTGAGGAAATTTTTGAACCGATAGTAGGATTGAACGAAATCAAATTATTTCTAGCTTATGTAGGATTTAAAGGATTCAAGGTATACTAGATGGATGTCGAATTTGCCTTTTTGAATGGGAATTTGGAAGAAGTGTACACTGAGAAACCTAAAGGGTTCTCACTAAAAAATAAAAAAGACTATATTTTTAGATTAAAAAAGGCTCTCCATGGTTGAAATCAAGATCCTAGATCTTGGTATGTCCAGTTAGATAAGTATCTATTAGATCAAAGATTCAAAAGAGGAATTGTAGACAAAATCTATATATCAAGATAGAATATGACAATCAATTGATTGTAGTTGTTTATGTGGATGACATCATATTTGGTGGAAATAATGAAAAAATGACAAAGGCCTTTATAGAGGTAATGAATAAATAATTTGAGGTGTCCATGCTATGATAAATATCATTCTTTATTGGGTTATAAATAACTCAATCTAAAAAAGGTATATTTATCTCACAAGCCAAGTACATAAGAGAGATGTTGAAAAAGTTTGAGATAGAGGATTACAAGGTAGTTAATATATCCATGGTCATAACATGTAATTTGAATAAGGAATATTAGTCTTCAAAGGTCAATTAGATGTCATATAGGTCAATGATTGGAAGTTTATTGTATACCACTGCCTCTAGAGCTGACATAATGTAAGTAGTAGTTCTTGTGGGAAGATTTCAAGATGATCCAAAAGAGATTCATCTGCAATCAATCAAAAGGACACTCAGATATCTCAAGGGGATTATGGAGTATATATTGTGGTATTTAAGAAGTAATGAGTTCAATTTGATATCCTACACATGCAAATTGGGCAGGAAGTATAGATGATAAAAAGAGTACTAGTGGAGGAGTTTTTTGCCTAGAAGGGTGCCTAGTGTCATGGATGATTATGAAGCAACCATCAATAGATTTTTCCTCTTGTGAGGCTAATTAAATTATAGAAGCTTCATGTTTTACACAATTCTTATGTATTAGTTATCTCCTAAAAGGCTACAGGGTAGAGTATGATGGTCCTAGTCCTATCTATTGTGACAATACAAGTGTTATAAGTGTCTCAAATAACCTTGTCATTTACTAAAGAACCAAACACATTCCCATCATATATCATTTTATAAGAGTGCAGGTAAGTGAAAAAAATGTCAAACTTGAATATGATTCTACATAGGATCAATTTATAGACATACTGACCAAACCACTTGCAAAAGAAACTTTTGAACACCTAAGATAGGAATTGGGTGTAATTATTTCTTTAAAAATCACTGTAATAATCAAGTGTTGAGGGGGAGAATATCATGCTCATTACCTCTAAGAATAGGTAGGTTATTCCAAGAAGGTATGCATGGTTTGAGGGGGAGATATTCAAGTTATTAACTAAGATTTATTTATGTTGAAGTGGTCTTTTTAATTTTGAAAGGGATGATAGTTTTGGAAGACCTTTGTAGTTAATGTCAAAGGGGGAGAAAGATCATAAAGGGTGAGAAAAAATCAAGAACTAGCTCTAAGAGAATATTTTCATCAAGAGTGATTGACATAGCTTTTTGAGTGTGTTTTCCATCTATGATAAAAGGGAAGATTGTTGAACATTTTCATTCATTGTTGAGTTATGGTATTAATGTTTTCATTTATATCAAAGGCTCTTGTGAAGGTACTTGGTCAAGTAAGCTTTGAGATAGGTGTATGATGAGTTTTGTTACTAATGTAGTGAGTGTTGTTTCTTTATGAAAATAGTATTATGATTATACTAGTTGATGAGTGCTACTTATATCATTGAGATCAACATGAGTGAGTATAGGTCAATATTTCAAGTGTCTAGTATCTTTTAAATATTTATCTAGACATTATGAGAAGTTATGTGTAGGTAGAATTATGAAATGAGTGAGCTCTTAAGAATAAATTTTATGCCTTGAATATCTGTGTAAGTAGTTATGAAGATGCTCTGAATGAGCTATGAAGATGAGAATGCTCTAAATAATACTTTATAGTGTTTGATCATGAGAGAGGTCATTTTAGGTTGTACATGAGGTGTTGATGACCTTCTGGAAATGATTAGAAGGTCATCTCTAAAGATATGTGTAAGTAGCTCTGAAGATGCTCTAAGTGAGCTATGAAGATCTATAATAAGCTCCAAAGATGATATGTTGAAGATATGAAGAAGAGTGAGTGTATGAGGTTGATGTAAAATACACAAGTGGCATTAGAACATAGTAAAATTTTAAGGTGAAGCCTATAGGGTGGATACAAGGTCAAATTCAAGGCCTAATGTGAATTATAGGCCAAGGAATAGAAATTAAAAAGATAGATGGTGGCCATATGAGGTATCAAAATAAATTTTCCAAGGCATGGCTGAGCAAATGACAATTGAAAAAGATGATTCAAGTTGTTTTAAGTATGTGGATAAAATTTTAGTTCATGTTTAGCAAGAAAAGGATTGAAAAGTGTTTCAAGGTCTCTCGAGTGCATAGAATGAATATTTGTCAACCAAAGAAGGTTTTTATATTTCTCATTGATATTTCCAACATCTGCATGAGAATATAATATATTCATGGTAGATGTGGAAGGGTTCTATATCAAATTTCTAAGCATTAGTTTTTAAAAATAAGAGTTAAGTTTTATGAATTATCATTAAGACTACAATATGGTCTAAACCCTTAAAGAACCCTAACATTGACTCGATGTTTAAGATCTTATCCTAAATATCTCAAAATAGTTTGATATGGGTAGACAAGTAATTAGACGTTGAATTCAACTCTCTTAGACATCTCCAAGTATGATTGTTTTCTCAAGTTAGTGAATAGACCCTACAAGAAACTGCTTATTTTTTGGAAATTTTTTGTAGTAGGTAGAGTTGACCAAGTCAAATTTTCTAAGTGGATGAAGATCAAAGTGTGAGACTTGTAGTTGTTTTTCATGAAGGTTTCTAGATAGGTTCCAAATTTTAGGTGTGCAAAGTTAGTGTAGACACTATAATTTCATATAATATATATGATTTATTAGGTGTCATAACCCCTTATTATTATTTTAATCTCCTAAAAACCCCTATTTTAAGATTTAGTAAATTTACTATCAGTAACCTAGTAATTTATTTTTAAAATTTACCTTTCCACCCTCGCTAACCACCTAAATCTATTAACAACCTATGGAATCAACCTTTTAACCACTTTACCCCCATATAACCTTGTCCTCGAAAACCTCACACTGACAAAACCCAATTTTACCTACATTGTAATGAACCAACATAGATAGGATCTTTAGCTTCCAATTTAGGTTAATCTATGCCGATTTTCCCATGATCGATGTTGATTATCTACATCAACATCAAACCGTATATACCCATCCAACCTTTAATTTTGGGACCAAAAAATCTGAACCTCAAAGTGCTACTAAGATTTTTGGGAGAATTAAGAAAGAACTTAATGTCACTCTACTATAAGTTTTTTGCATACAAACTACATCCATCATCATGATCTTGAAAGACTATCTATATTGGTGAAAAGGAATTTATTTTGTTTGCAACTAGGTTCAAGGTAAGTAATCATATTATTTGTTTCATTTTCCATCAATCTCTTTGAATTTATATACTTATCCAGTCTTTAGAATATAATATATATCCTTATGCATCTATTTATTAGCCTCTATCATCTGATTCAATATCTATTTTAATTAAGTATAGTTTTAGAAAGAATCGACACCAATTCATATTGGATCATCACCAATTATATCTTATCAACACCAATCCTACAACATCAACATTGATCTATTGTGTTTAGTATTTAAAATAAAAAACTTTAATCTTAGATCCCTACCTTTAATTCTTTTTTATTTTTTATCATTTTAAATATGGCTCTATTATGTAGATGACCATACCATGAATTATGCATGACATCATTAATATCACTAATCTACCTATAGTATTCCAACCCCTTTTTTATGATTAGAGTGATATAGCCTTTGAGCTAGCACTTTTCACCATTGTTTACTCTCCCTCTTTTGAAGCCACTACCAACCAACTTGATTTCATACAAGAGGATGTGAATGTTGTCATAGTTTATTGGGATGAATACTTTGATTACATTGATAGATTAAATGAAGATTAAATATAATCATTATTGTTATCATATATTTCTATATTGTAATTTCAAATGTTTATCCACTTAATTGTGTAAACAAGTGAGCTGGCATCCACTTGAAGAAGTTCACAACTTCACAAGACTGGTTCTTAACCAGTCAACTCGCCCATCTATCCATTAATCTATTTTTGTTCAATTTGTTCATTTGTGTGTAGGTTATTCCTCCAAGTCCAAAAATAGTTCCCTTAGTTGTTGGATTCAAGTGGTGTGAAACCATCTCCCAATATTTAGGTATTTGTCATAAACCTTGATTTTCATTAATATTTTAATAAGTTAATTTACTTAAAAAAATGAAAAACTACTACAACATTTTGCCACACCTGGTGGGACCCCTAAGGTTTTATTTTTCTTATTATAATTCATTGTGAATTTATCCATCTTTCTCTCCTTTTATCTTGTTTGTTGTCTTCATTCAAAAGAAAATCCAATATTGTTTTTTATTTCCTTTCTAAAGCTAAAAAAGAACTGCATCCATTTTTGGTTGCTTAGGTAATTCACATCGAATAATTTAAGCAATTAATTTATCATAAAAATCACTCCTTTCACACACATCAAATGATTTAATAATTTTAGGAATATTGGTGTATTATTCCTAATTTAATTAAAGGGTCTAAGTACTAAAATTAATAAATCAATATGTAATAATTAAGATAAATATTTGTGTAAATTAGATTTCAATTTTGACCTTTTTAAAAATAGTAATAAAATGGAAAAAATAAGACTTAGCTAGAAACTAGTTGATACGGCTAAGATAGGGTCTAAGATCTATTATGTAGGACTAGGACACTATCACAAAATGAGATATAGCCTTTGTTTTATGATTGTATAGGATCATAAAAAGAGGATAAGAGTGGAAATGGAACTATATTCCACCTCTTCCATTATTGTCTTGAGGATCTGAGCTTTTTGGGTTTTGTTCACTAGGTCTATGTGACCTTGTCCATGAAGTTTTGACAGTTAGAGGTCTATAAAGCTCTTTGAAGAGCATATTTTATATTCAAACCCTATACTCCATTGTGATTTGACCAATTTCAAGAAAGAGTGGGGGTTAGTGTATGTAAGATTCATTGAATGTGCATCCACACCCCTTGTGTTGGCATGTTGCCTACATACCAATACTCTGAAGAGGGATCAGTCTATATGTAGTTCTCCCAATTTATGTGCTTTATGTTATTGAGTGTATGAATATTAAAAATTCTAAACTAGATATACTTGAGGTGGCTAGGTACTAGTGTAATGATTTTAGTAATATTGTAAGTATATTGATTGGTTGTATGCAAAGAATAGGGAAGATTACTTTAGTAGTCTAACTTGTATTCTTGATTTCTTAGTGATATTATCCAACCCTTTCCAAATGATCTTTGAATGGGTTTTTATAGGGACCTATTGGTCATGAATTGAATATTCTCAAGTTAGGCCAACAAAGAGAAGGATGGGGAACTAGAAGGAATTCAACATTTGGGCCAAAATTACACTTGGAGAAGAGCATTGAAAATGGATAGGAGTGGCCCTTGCACTATAATCCAAGTGTGGCACTATTTTCCTAAGTTGATATGACTTGGGAGGATGGATTAGTCATAGAAAAAGGGGTTTGGCCTAGTCGAGATCGAGTCTAGAAGGCTACGAATGATTGGGAATTAGTGAAAAGATTTATATGGGAGTCATGAGAGTAAACAAGAGGGACCTAAGGGTTGGGTGTCATTAGGCATACTCAAGTTACCATTTTTTACATTTTATATGATGATATTTACTCCCCCCATTTATTCCACTAATGCAATAAATTAAAATACTAGGATAAATGAAAAATAGAAGGTGCACCTGAACTTACCTATAATGGTGAATCTCACGAAGCTGTATGATGGTGGGTGTGCATAGAGAGAGCATAATGTGAAGTATAAATCTGTTGTGATGTTGAGTGATGTTAAATGATGTTATGTATGTGTTGTACAAAGAGCAATATTGTGAACAAATCTGAGTTCTCAATTCCCTAAGAGTGGCTCAATAATGTAGATATTAGCCCTCTAGATCCATCATTTCCCACTAAGTGAAGATAGGTATCATGCATGTGCTAATTGATGTTTGGACTATGTTTCTAATCCCTCTAAATAGGTGACTTAAGAATACAAAGGCTATCTATTCCTTTGGCTCCATCATTACCCCATGAAGTGAAGCTATGAACTAATACAAGTATGAAATGTGTGTTGTATGAGATGGCTCTTGAAACCCATGAATGTAGTATGATCTGATAATGTTGGAATGGATAGATGAATGTATGCTAGAAACTAGGTGACTCTTGGCCACTTTGAAAGATGGAGATTAAGCTTGTATGAAAGCCACTCTGTAACTAGTTCACTAGGATTATATGAAAGCCAGTCTAACATGTAGAGGTTAGGCTTGTATTAAATCAACTCTAAAATGATGCCAACCACTTGTAGATGGAATAAGACACACAACTATTTAGAATGTTTGGGTAATGTTGAACTTAGAAATAAAACAAAACAAATGTGCCATGTACATTGTCCCCAATCACTAGTGTCTAAAACATAGATTTTGATCTAGAAATTATACCAACTACCTTATCTAAAAATAGAAGTGAGATCCATTATGCCATACATAATTCCCCCTATATCTAGATTCTCTGAGCAAAAATGTACTAAAAATTTCTAATTCTGAACTATTCAAACTATGCAAAAATATAGCTAAAACTAATTTTATGCTTATTTATGAAAAGTTTTAGTTTTATTCTATTTAGATAGGAGTGCCAAAAATTAATAGTAGTGGCATCGACGATGTAGTCCAATCTTGGTGATATTGTCTTGGACCAAATCTAGTAACTATTCTAATATTTTCACTATCTGCCTAGTCTATTTTGACTAGTTTGATGCCTATTTGTTGTTCTATTTGTTTTGAATGATAGATTTTTTATTGTTAGGAGCTTTGAACTCTATAAAAAAAACTTTGTTTGTTTCCCCCTCTTTTGAGGGTAGGAATTAAGACCCTACAATGACTGCCCTCAAAATAAAACCCCTATAAGTGTGTTATACTATAATGATACATGATATCGCAATGATAATCAACAAGATATCTCAAAATATAGCATAGTTTATAATGAGAGATTATTAGATCAACATGGGTATGCCTATATAGATATAACAATGTAGTAGCATGTGTAATGTACTGAATTGGACTAGGAAGTCTAGTTAGTTGTTAGTTATTATTTGACAAGGAGGGATGGAACATGATGTTCATAATGACATCCAAGATAGCAAGATAATGCATGATGTGGATCATGGCATTATAAATAATGAGAAGGAAATAATCAACAAGCACACAAATAAATAAGCAAAAAGATTAAAAAATGGCTGAGAGGGCAAGAAAACAAGGGACATGGGCACATGTCACTCAAACTAGAAGGAAAGAATACAAGGCATGTTCAAATGCCACATACACATATAATTGAAATAAATAAGGTTGGCCTAAAATCCATAATCACATAGAAGAGTATAGGAAAAGTGCGTTGGAAAATATCCTAAGGCACACACATGAATAAAAGCAAAGAACATTTGAAAATGTTATAAAGCACATATAGGAGACAAAATATGAATTGAGAAATGAAAATAATCTAGCTATGTTAAGTAAGAAAGTAAAGCATGTAATAATTGGAAATACAATCACATCTAAATAATCAAAGAAAGAAGTGAAAGTATGTAATACATTAGTACAAGACTAGGTATATGCTACTAAATACACAAGTGTTATATACTAGTGAGTATCGATAGATTAATCTATGTAAGCTAGTAAATAACATACATCAACATTATAATTAGAGTGTGTGGTGTAGAAATGACATAAATTGGATGATGTAGGTATGTATATCGATGTATGTCTCGATGTAGAAGTAGGATGCCCCCTCAATGGGTAGAGTGAAGTAATAAAAGAGATAGATATCACTATACACACTCAAAGGATATCAAGTGAAGCATGGTAATGTAGATAAATCAACAAACAATAGTATATAACAATATATATAAGTCTAGTATAATATAAAAAATGTAAAGCATGGATAATGCATATAATTGAAATGTTTTTGGTGTTTTGACATATTTGAATTTTTTTGTGTTTTTGATATGTTATATTGTTTTTTATTTTTGAGATGTTATGAACTATGTAAAATCAAGCATAAAAAACTATGTACATGTAAATTAAAGAGAAGCTATGTACAAATAAATTGGGAAGGGATGATACTAATCGATGAGTCTCATGGGAGACTCCCTATCATGGTGTCTTGTATCAAGGAGAGGAATCATGAATGATCATGAAGCATGATGAAAATGTTGAGATTGTGGCTATAAAAGCTATCTATACTATAAATTCTCTAAAATATCTAAAGTAGAAACTATAGAGTAAAAATTTTACTCTACGTTGCATTCTAATTTTTAGTCACGCGCTACAAATTTTGTTCCCACATACCTTGGTCTTTGATGGAAAAGTTTAGGAACAAAGCACAGGTTCTATTTCCCTTTTGATTCATTTGATTCATTTTTGGCTAAGTGTCAAAATCAAGCGGAAGCTACCAAGTGGCATCGTCTGAGGCACCTTTCATTTTTCCTACAAGTTGGTCAGGACGTGCCACATGTTCAATAGAAACTCAGTGGAAAGCACCATGTTTTGGCATCTAAGTTTCATATCAGCACCTACATTTCATTTATTTTTCAGTGAAAGTCTTCAATAAGCTAAGTATCAAGATCAGGCAAAAACTGCCAAGTGGCAATCACAGAAGGCTCTGGATTGCTTTTCTAAAAGAAAGTAGAAGTCAACACATGTTGGCATCTAAAATAAGGTGATTCAATGCCTTGGTTCAATAAGGTGGTTCAATGTCGATGGTTAAATAAGGTAGTTTAATGTCAATGGTTCAATAAGTTAGTTTAATGCCTCGATTCATGTGTAGATGGTGCGTAGTGTTGAACCATTGAACCATTTTTGGTTCAATGGGAAATTCAAAGGAGCATCCCAAAGACCAAAGGACAAATGCCCTTTCGAAGGGTAAGTAAGGTGCAACCAAACCATTCAAGTAGAGGCCACCAAGTGTCATCAATCGAGCCCCTTTCTACTCCATTCTCAGAAGCAGTGGAAGATGACACGTATCTTCCAGAAGCAGTGGAAGCCACCACGTGTCGACATCTAAAAGATCTTATTTGAGTTTCATTGTTGAATAAAGACTATGGTGGGTCCCAGGTTTTATTTCTAAAGTATACGAAAGCTGCCAAGTGTCACCATCCATAGGAGCCTAGCATGCATCCTAAACACTTCCATAGCATAGCAAAAGAGCAGCAGAGATTGCCATGTGTCTTTTGTTAAAGAGAAGTAGAGATTGCCACCTATCTCCATGCCCCTTTTAAAGGTTGCTCAGGGAAGAAATGTGGTGAGTCTTATTTATATTAAGTCATTAAGTATCAAAGAAGTAGATTGTGATAGGTGTCAAAGGTGAAATGTTCCTGAGCAAGATATAGTAAGAATATAGGGAAAGAAG
This sequence comes from Torreya grandis, assembly GCA_037957365.1. Classification (NCBI taxonomy): domain Eukaryota; kingdom Viridiplantae; phylum Streptophyta; class Pinopsida; order Cupressales; family Taxaceae; genus Torreya; species Torreya grandis. Next base: position 926,087 of record JARHVA010005101.1, on the reverse strand, counting down.
AAAGTACCACATGTCTTCGATAAATGTTATGAAAAGCACCAAGTGTCATTCTCTAGTGTCTCCTAAGAAATAAGTAGATTTTTAGGAAATTGACTAAGTGTCCTCTTTCGTTTCAACAGAACAGAGGGTCATGTGTATCTATTTTAACAAGCAATTTACAAGAAGACAGAATGTTCATAATCTGACAACTATCTTCTAATACACACTTCCAGCTCAGTTAGAGTTCAATTTGGGCCGTAAGTTTGGGAATGCGTAGACAATCTAGAGGGAATCCGAGGCTATATAGAGGAGTGCAGAGATCTCAAAAAAGGACCAAATACTTAGAGAGAGAATTTTTTGATAGAATTATTGTTAAGAGTTTTTTAGACTTTTTAGAGCTGTGATTAGGAATATCATTTACCTTTATTCTATTTTCTTAAGTTGTAAAGTTTATGTAACTTTGCATGTTTATGTGCCTTTTTACGTGGCTAAAGAATTAATGAGAAGACAGAGTTCTGTGCCTTTATTCATGTTCCTGTATCATTGCAAAAGTAGTCTAAAACTGTGAGCCTCTATTTCTATTGTTTCTATCTATTACATTAATCATACCTCATCTACTCTTTAATGTAATTAAATCTTACATATAGTTTCACTGTACTTAGGTCAAATTACATTCAGGTGCATCACCATAGTTAGATTTTCTTTCATGCATTTATTTTTCTATTAAAATTCTTATCCCTTTTTCCCCCAACACTTGATATAAAGAAGAGACCAGCTTATTAAAAATATGGAGGTTATTTCAAGTCACATATCCCATAGCTTGAAACTTCCCATTGTTGGTGTTAAAACAAAGCACAATTTTAAACATCAACAATTTTTGGCATGCCCGGTGGGACCAATCTTGAAGTTTATTTCAAGATCGTATGAACCAGAGAGCTACAGGAAGTCAGAGTTGTGGACCAGTAACCAGATCTCAATCTACTATAAATCTAGGTATTCTTTTGCCACCTTTGGTAACTAGTTTGAGAAGAAGAGTCAACAAGTTTATACCAATACCAAGAGTGAATATGGGAGCCCCTATTCCCCTAAGGAATTATGCAAGTTAGAACACTGGTAGTCTTTTGATCCTCCCAGTACCACCAGCTACTTGGGATCCTATCCCAGTAAATGCCTTGAAAGCTCTACCCAAATTTAGTGGGAAATATTCTAAAACACCTGAAGAACATCTTCAAGATGTATCAGATGTATGTCTATACACATCGTCACACAATAAAATGTTCTATAAGGTTATTAGTGGCTTATTTTAAAGGGAAGGCTTTGGAATGGTACCAATCCTTGACTCCCAATTCAATATCTACATGGAATGAGCTCGAAGATCTTTTCTTTGAAAGATTTGAGGAAAAGGGTGATAAGTCTTCTTTGTTTTAGCAATTGATTACCATCGAAAGGGCACCACAAGAAGCAATGACTGACTTCAACTCCAGATTTCAAAAGACTTGGGAAAGGATTCCTATTACAGCTAGACCATTACTAGGTATGGCTATAGTGTTTTATCTCAAGGATTTAAATTCAGATATATCTGTTATGATTCAGTCACTTGGAGGTTAGACTCTACCAGAAGCTTATGACCTTGTAGTCAGAGCTGAAAACAATTTAATAGATGCTGGAAAGTTACCCCCAAGGCCCCCCATGCCCATGTTTTAAAAAATTTCCTTGCCATTACCTCAAGAAGTGCCTAAATCCATAGCTCCACCTGTGTCTATGTATCAATATCCTCAACCACCTGCTAAAGAACATGTCCCTACTCAGTCATTAGAGATGGATGATATCAAGAATATCTTAAGAACATTTTCCAATGAGTTGATTAACATCAAGAGATAGTAGAATCCTTACCCTAAGCCTCCATATCAAGGCTATCAAGGAAATATATTTTCATCACATCTTAACCAATACTAGGGTCCTTAAAGGCAAAATAACTCTCAGCCATCAAACCAATTAGTTGCAGTCCCTACCCCCTCATAGGCTGTTCCCCCCAATTCAAATAGAGAAATTGTTCAAGGGAAAAATAATTATGCAGATAGCACCAATGCCTAGTGTTTTCCTTGTAATAATTCTCATGAACCTAGAGATTTCCGCATGGGTAATCTGCAACAAAAAGTAGCAGAGCAAAGAAGAATGGAGGGACAATTTTCAAGCACTAGTGACAATCAGGCCTACCAATCTCTCGATATGCAAAATTTAGTCCTAACGGCTTAGATGCAAGGGATGTCTCTACAAAAAGAGGAAGAAATAGCCTCTAAACATGCTCTATTATTGTGGGTTGAAGATGATGAATTAGTATTCTTGAATGAAACTTCTACTTCCAAGAACTAGCAGTGCAATCAGACTACTATACTAGGTCGAAGAGAAGAATGATGGAACAACTGGAAGCTGCAAATAGTCAAGTTATGGAGAATCCTCCACATTAAGGTCAAAGAAACATAGATGACAGATAAGAAGTGTCTCAGCTAGTGCATAGCCAAGTTATTCTTGCATAGGTCCAAGAAAAAACAAGATATCCTTATTTTCAAAGAGCTCAAGCATTGGGACCAATGAATGTGGTAGATTAGTTAAAGAAGACTCCAGCACAAGTATCAATATGGGACATACTAGCTATCCTTGAATAAAAGACATTATTACAAGAGGCTCTACAAGGCCAAGCAATGCCTAAGCATGATGGCACCAAAGGAGGACTTGCTGATAAAGAAAAACTCAAGGACATAGTTCCTCATTAGACAACAACCTTTGTGAACGATGCAACACAAGTAAGTAAATCTAAACCAGAGCCTTTCTATTTGACTCTGATAGTTGGAAAGAAACTCTTGCATAATGCATTGATAGATTTAGGAGATATTAATACAGTGATGCCAAAGCAAATAGCTGATGCTTTGAAAATAAAATATGAACCACTTAAAAAGGGAGTTATGCAGCTAGATGGAAAAATATTACAAACAATAGGGAGAATTAAACAACTCCCATTGCAGTTGTATACTTGTCCCAATATAATTGTCAACCAAGATGTAGTAGTCATATATATACCTCTTATTTTTTATTTATGTTTATCCAGAGACTTTACAGCCAAAATAGGAGGGTATATGTCTCTTGATTGGTCTCATCTCATCCTGAGAACTAGATATGGTTCAAAGATGAAAATTCTATCTAAACCACTATCAAAAGATCATATCACCAATGAACCCACACCAAAATTAAGGTAGATCATGCTATGTTAAATAAGGAAGAAATGATTTTTGTTGAAGAGCTAGGTGACTGGACTGAGCATGATCAAGAAGAAAAGAACAACCAATTGTTGGCTATGATGCATAATGACCCATATGGGAACTATGACTCTACTGGTCTGGGCACATATGTCATTTTTGATGAGGACCATGAAATCCTAAATGTTTTAAGGGAAGAGGCACCAACTACTCAAGATTCAAAAATTTGGACCTTAAATTTTGATGGGGCTAGAAGTAAACATGGTGCTGGAGTAGGAATTTGTTTTACTGCTCCAAATGGTGAGAAAATTTTAAGGGCTATCTATTTCCAATTTGCTTGTACTAATAATGATGGTGAGTATGAATCTCTAGTACATGGGTTCATGTTAGCCAATAAAAAGGGAATAAAGAATCTAATAGTAAAAGTAGATTCATAATTAGTAGTAAAGCAAATTAGACAAAAGGTAGCAGCCAAAAATGTAAGGATGAGATCATACAGACATAGGATTTGGGACTTAGAATATTTTGAAGCTTTCAATATCGAGATAGTCCCTACGGGTCAAAATTTTGAAGCTGATAGGATGGCCTAGATTGGCTCATAGTTTGATCCAGCAACTAGCCTATTAATTAACAATGAGTCAGTAAAAGTTATAGTGAGGCCAACTATTCCAGATAATGATGAGAATTGGCAAGTATTTGAAAATGATTCTCAGGTACTCTTATTCTTACAATAATCAGATGAGTTTGATGATCAGTTGCAAACCAAAATTGAAGAGGCATATGGTGATCAGATTATACAATTGAATACTAATAAGCTCCCAAAGGGCTTGATCACCTTAGAAAACTTATTTGATCCACAGGATGTAAGCATGGAGAAGAAAAGGTTTCAAGTAGACAAAGCAGACTATTCTAAAATAGAGGTGAGCGAAGGGAAAAGACTAAAAATTGGGAATTATACAACTCAAGTGGAAAAAGAAAGACTAATTGAATTGTGCAAGAAATATGACAGAGTCATAGCCTAGAGCTATGAAGACCTTCATGGATACAATAGAGACATTATTTAGCACATAATAGAACTGAATGAAGGGTGTAAGCCCATCAGACAAAAATAGAGGCTAGTAAATCCAAGGATTGAGCCTCTAATGGTAGATGAGTTATAGAAAATTTTAGATTCCAAAATAATTTTTCCAATCAAGCACTCAACCTGGGTATCAAATCTAGTACCAGTTAGGAAAAAGAATGGAGATGTAAGACTGTGTGTAGATTTCAGAGATCTAACTAGAGCATCTCTAAAAGATCACTACCCCTTGCCCTCCATGGAACAAATTCTAAAAACTATGGTTGGATCAGAGAGATTTTATTTCCTAGATGGTTTCTCTGGATATAATCAAATTTGGTTGGCTGATGAAGACCAATACAAAACTACTTTTACTACCAAATGGGGAACATTTGCATATGCTAAGATGCCATTTGGTCTGTCAAATGCAGGAGCCACCTTCCAAAGAGCTATGGATGTAGCCTTTGGGGAGATTATAAATAAAATCATCCTAATCTATCTGGATGACCTCACTATTTTTTCAAATAAAATTGTTGATCATTTAGAATCTATCTTCAATAAATGTCAAGATTTTGGAATATCACTGAATCCTAAGAATTGCATCTTTGTTGTACCTCAGGCCAAATTGTTGGGACATATTATATCTAAAGAAGGAGTTTCCATAGATCTTGAAAGAATCATAGCTATAATGAACCTACCTCTTCCAGTGAATAAAAAGGCAGTTCAGTCCTTTTTGGGGAAGATTAATTTTGTCAGTAGGTTCATATCTAATTTTGCAGGCTTGGTAAGACCAGTAATGCTCTTGCTAAAGAAAGACCTAGTTTTCAAATGGACTACAGAAGGAAGGCAAGCCTTTGAAGAGGTAAAGAAGGCTATCTCAATAGCCCCAATGCTTAAAAACCTAGATTTTTCCAAGCCTTTTGTAATGTATGTCTATGGAGGAGAGTTAAGTATTGTTGTTGTCTTGACATAAAAAGATGATAGACTGGAGGGAGAACACCCAATAGCCTTTTCTCAAGAACTCTCAGGGATTATGAAACTAGGTACAACTTTCTAGAGAAACAACCATATGCCATAGTAAAAGCCCTCAAGAAATTTAGGCATATGGTATCAGGGAGCAAAATTTTGGTACTTGTAGCTCACCCAAGTGTCAAAGAATACATCATGGAGGGAGAAATCACTAAAAAAAGAGAAAATTGGATTACTAAGATCCTTGAATATGATGTAGAGGTTAGACCCACCAAGTTAGTCAGAGGTAGGGGTTTGTGCCAATATATGACCCAAGAGCTTGAAAAGATGATACCTGTGGAGACAGATAAAGAAGGAGAGATGGAGACGGTGTTAAAGATACAAGAAGTTGATCAGGAATCCTGGGTCACAAACAGGATTCATTTTATGAAAAATTGGATTTATTCGAGAGAAATCCCTCAAAATAAGAGGAAATACTATAGGATACAAGGAGTTCATTTTGTTTTAATTAAGTAGGTCCTTTTCAGAAGAAATTTTGATGGTAAATTGTTAAGATGTGTAGAACAGGCTGAGGCTAAGAGAATACTACACGAGATGCATCATGGAATATTAGGGGGACATTTTTCTGTAAAGACCACAGCTATAAATATAAGTGAGGCAAAATATTTTTGGCCTACGTTATTTTTAGATTGTTATCAACTGTTTAAAAAATGCCAATCCTACCAATATTATATGGGGATGAGGAGGAATGCAGCAATGCCCCTTAGTCCTATAATTATGGATGAACATTTTGCTCAATGGGGTCTTGAACTCATTGGAATGATAAATCCAGTGTCTAGTATGGGTCACAAATGGATATTAACTACCAAAAATTATTTCACCAAATGGACCGAGGTAGTCCCACTCAATGAAGCAACAGAAAATGTGATCCTAGATTTTCTAGGAAGTATCACTACTTGCTTTGGGGCTCCTCACACCATAATTTTAGATAATTCTAAAGCATTCTTGGGGTCTAAAGTATCCAACTTTACATTGAAACATGGAATATATCTAAAAATTTCATCTAACTATTACCCTCAAGGTGATAGTTTGGTAGAATTGACTAACAAGAACCTAATTAGACTCATCAAAAGAGTAGGGGTCGATCATCACAAAGAGTGGCATAAAGTGCTTAATTTAGCACTATGGGTTGATAGAATCACACCTAAATAGGTGATCAAAATGTCCCCATATGAGTTGGTATATGGAAAGTCTACTGTAATCCCCCTAAGCTTGGAGATCCCTGCTCTCCAATTGATCAAACAAATTGAAATTGAAGAAAATGGCCCCATGCAGGTCAGGATTGCGAAACTTTTGGAAGTTCATGAGAAGAGGGATACAGCCCATGATTCATTAATTAAGCATCAAGGAATGGTTAAGGACTATTTTGATAAGAAGACTTCAAATATTCATTTTGAATTAGGCTTAATTGTTTTGAAATGGGATGCAAGAGCAGCGAAGCTGGGTCAGCATACTAAATTTGAAGCATTATGGACTGGCCCATCTAAAATTCATGCTTGCAAGCAAAAGAATTCATTCAAGCTAGAATCGATGAAAGGATAACCTGAAGAGATTCATGTAAATGGAATCTATTTGAAGCATTTCAGTTAACTTGGGTCTCTAATGTATATTCCCATATTGCTTTATTTTCCAATTGTTGTTTTCCCACTTTTCTTTTAAATAAGTGTTTTTAAACACAGAGTCGATGGCTCAAAAAGTTTTCAAAAAAAAATCTTCAAATTCTTGAAGCATTGAATGTTTCCCAAATCTTTAGAAATCTCCAAGTTACCTTGTGCTGCCACTTGCATAACGTGTCTATCTCATTGTCCCAGGAAGTTTGAGTAGGATTCACTAATAGTTGTCTAAGTTTAATGCCATTTGAGACTTGATAGGTCCATAAATACCTCTTAGCAAGAGTTAAAGTTTACAAAATCTCAAACATTCCTACATTTGTGAGAAAATATCCTGCTACTTGAAATTTTTTTTAGTGCCTAGTAAATTTGCTTCAGCGAGAGTGTTTCTATTTACAAAAGGTTCATACCAGTTATCAAAAAAAGGACATAGAGATGGAGGGAGCATCATCTTCACAACAATGAGCTAGGATATATGAATCCCTTGATAGGTTTTTGGAAAGTAAGTCTTATGCTTCAGCTCTCATGAAACCATTGAAAGCCTATCCAAGGACCAAAATTCTAGAAGTTGGTCAGGTAAGTGACCCAGCAAAATTAAAGGATTATACAGATGGAATCATGGACCCAATCTTGCAAAGATCCAATAGTAAAACCCTTAGAGAAGGGGCACATCAAAGGTGTCTTTAGAGGTCTAGAGCAAGGCAATATGAGACATTTACCATGAGGATATAGACCTCACAACTGGCATAGTTCCTTGTCCCAGCTGTGCATCCATGCCCTGACTTGGTTGAATTATGCGCTGACTTACTCCATGCACCCTCATGCACCATTCATCAGGGTCCTTTCATGGTGCAAATCACACTGTAGGCTATTAGAGATATGTTAACCCTACACCATGATAGTACAAAAATGTTTCCCAATATTGCTAAAATGCAAAGGACATGGGCTAACATCAATACCCAGTTGAGTTTCTTAAGAACCAAATTGCAAATGGGTGATGACAACACTACTGTGCCCACACTCCCTACAGCAAGAGCCCAATTCACACAAGTCAGCAAGATGCACTATCCATGATGGATTTCATCTTTAGCATGAAAGATGATATGGCAGTTTATGTGAAGCAAATGGTTATCCTCTTCAGGCTGAAGACCATCGACAAGACCCAGGAGTATCAGCTCGACTTTTCAGAGCAAATTATTTTTTCAATGGTGGAGCAACTAGCCCAGTTCAATTCAAAAGGAGTGTTTAGGTACTCTTTTTATTTGTTTCACCTCATGATATACTAGAACTCTGACCTCTTCACCCAACATATGCATCTGGACATGTATGACCCAAGTTTTGATCCCCAAACAATGATTCTTGTGTCTGCATGGACACATATTTTGTCAAGGACCAGTGACCCATATGAATTTTTGGAACTATTTGTTACCCCTAATTTTTGCCACCTCAGCCTCAAACCAGTCATGAACATATTATTCCTAGTGTTTCAAACCTCCTGGCCAGTTGCCCAATTTTGTGTGACTTCTACTTTGGATCCCACCATACGATTATAAGAGTTCATGGTTTTTGTGGGGAACCAATGTTGCTATCGAAGATTCTAACTCTTAGGTTAGCCTTCTTAGAGGTCACCAGACAAGTGTCAATAATAGACAATGATTATGGTTCTAGGAAATGGAAGAGGAAAATGTATGATCTCCCATGGATGACAGGCAACATAGTTTTAGAAACCAAGGATGTTAAAATTTTGTTGCTTTGAAAGTTAGCCTTTCTGGGGTTCCTTTTAGTTGAAGACAAATGAGTATATGACTCAAATGGTTACATAGCTTCCTGGATAAAGACTAACAGAGCTGCAACTAGGATTGCACATGAGGGCCACCCTTTTTGGGAGACCAAGAGAAACCCTATAGAAGATGCTCCTAATTTTTATGTTGAATTAACATATTTGCCCCTTCTAAAAAATAGACCATGGGAAACTTTCTACGTTAAGCATAGGGATTATGATCCCAAAGTCAGAATGACTTATGGCTTGAGAATAACATTAAATAATAAAGATTGGGATGTAGAGAAGATAGAATCCTATTGGAAATATAGTCAGGAAATTTATCAAACCACCCATTCTTTTAGGAACATAGACACAGATGAGAGATGGGAAGAACTATGGGATGAGTGCCATCTCTCCCCTACATCTAGGCTAGAGACAACTAATTTGCCAACATGGGGTATAGAGCAGGAAGCTAGGCCAAGCCAAGAGCCATAAACCTTAGAACAAACTATAGCTATAGTAACTGTGTCAGTTTGGCCCCAACCTCTTAGTGTCTTAGAGAAATAAAAGAGTGTGGTTCCTTCACCACTGAAAGCTTCCCCATCATCATAAGTCATTGAAGTTCCCAGGTCTCCACAAGCATCACTGATGGCAGTAGTAGATGTGGAAGGAAAGATAACATAGCCAGAAGAGGAGACACCCAAGAAATGAAAGAGGGTGCAGTTTCAATTGGCTATAGAAGAGGAGATGGACACCCCATAATGCCAATTATAGAGTGTTGTAATTGCTCCTCAGGTAAGTATCATTCCTCCTTCTCCTTCTCAGTCTATTTCTTCTCTCATTGGCATGATGATTTCATCTAGCTAGATAACATCCCCTGCCACTTCTGTCATTCCCCTTTCTCACTTCACCCCATCTGTGCCACCTCATGCTTTAACATTACCCCATTTCTCCCATTTTGTTCCCAAAAATGTTTCCCCTCAAATTACCCATAGCCAACAATTAGCTATTCAATATGGTCTACCATAGGGACATCCTTTTGCGGGTGGGCACATTGCCTCTCCTTCTACCTTCCAGACCCAAGCAAATGCTGCATAAAAGGCAAGGGAAGCCCAAAGAGAGAAAAAGAGGACAAACAAAAATAAAGCACTGGCTACAACCCATTTGTGGTCACAATTTGACCCAATTCAACAATAATTAATAATGACCCATTTGTCACCAAATGTCATCAAGCCAGTTGAACAGATGCAGCCTAAGGTTTACACAATGAATGCAGTGGCCATTGACATGTTCCTTTTCAGGCCCTAAGATAGAATTGAGCTATTGACCAAATCCACTTCTATAGTCATTGAAGACTACTTGAAGACATCAAGGAGGCTACAAAAGATGGAGGCCGATTTGGCCAAGGAGAAGGCAAACTATAATAGTTTGACCATAGAAATCAACATAAAGGACAATGAAATAGCAAATCTAAATAAAGAATTACAAGAGACTATTTCTCTTTAGATTCACTAGGTAGTCTAGGCCCAAAATGATTCTTTAAAGATAGAGCTCACATAGATAAAGGCTGCGGTGGTAACCCTAAGGTGGGAAAAAGTAGAATGGCAACACAAGCTACTAACTGAACAAAATAATAATGCAACCATTCAAGCCCAGTTCCAAGTGGAGCAACAGAGATTAGCACAACTGAAAATGGAGCTAGATAATAGGCCAAGCAATGTCAGAGTGATAAAACTGGTAAAGGAGCTCTATGAATCTATGTGGAAAATAATCTCATCAAAGATTATTCAGCTCAAGCCTTCTCTCACCTTCCTATTAAACACATAGAAATTATGTGAAAAGGTGGAGGATTTAGTGAAGAACACTCTGACTATAGTTTCAGACAGAGTCATGGACTCTGAAACATTACTACAAAATCTCTATGATGCAACAGATATGACATTGGCAGATGCAAGAATAACTAATAGAATGGTCACCGCAAAGCAAGTCAATGAGGTTCTCAGTTGTAATTTTGTAGCCAACAGTTGCAAAGAGCTCCTCAAAATCATGAAAGAAGGCATCAGCAAAATGAAACATCATATTGAAGATCTAGTGTGATTAGGTCTTCCTTCTCCATTTCCTGATGATAACATAGTGCTAATGGTTGATCAAATTGAAACATTGCTACTAGCCAAGTAGAATGATCAAATAGTTTTTTAGAACTTATGAGATGATTCGTCAGTCTCAGAAGTAGAAGCTATTCTGGTTCCTGTTTCTTAGCTCGAATTCAAATTGAAGGCTACAGTTCAAATTTTGCAAAAAATTTCACACAAGGATATTATTAACCTTGATTTAGCCTTCAATGAATTGCAAAACAAGCAAGGGTTATCTGACCATGTGTGGTCCACCTACCAGATAGCATTGTTCAAGCTTTAAAATTTTTCAATGTTGATCTAGCGGGAGTTGTGGTTTCTTTTTGAGCAGGCTCAAAAGCCCTTAGGGTCACCAATAATTGTAGAGTAAAAATTTTACTCTACGTTGCATTCTGATTTTTAGTCGTGCTCTACAAATTTTGTTCCCACATACTTTGGTCTTTGATGGTGAAGTTCAGAAATAGAGCACGGATTCTATTTCCCTTTTGATTCATTTGATTCATTTTTGGCTAAGTGTCAAAATCAAGTGGAAGCTACCAAGTGACATCATCTGAGGCACCTTTCATTTTTCCTACAAGTTGGTTAGGATGTGCCACATGTTTAATAACAACTCAATGGAAAGCACCATGTGTCGACATCTATGCTTCATATCAGCACCCACATTTCATTTATTTTTAGTGAAAGTCTTCAACAAGCTAAGTATCACGATCAGGCAGAAAGTGCCAAGTGGCAATTACAGAAGGCTTTGGATTGCTTTTCTAAAAGAAAGCAGAAGTCACCACGTGTTGGCATATAAAATAAGGTGGTTTAATGCCTTAGTTTAATAAAGTGGTTCAATGTCGATGGTTCAATAAGGCGGTTCAATGTCAATGGTTCAATAAGTTGGTTCAATGCCTTGATTCATGTGTAGATGGCACACAATGTTGAACCATTAAACCGTTGAACCATTGAACCATTTTTAGTTCAATAGGTAGTTCAAAGGAGCATCCCAAAGACCAAAGGACAAGTGCCCTTTTGGAGGGCAAGTAAGGTGCAACCAAACCATTCAAGCAGAGGCTACCAAGTGTCATCAACCGAGCCCCTTTCTACTCCATTCTCAGAAGCAGTGGAAGATACCACGTATCTTCATAGAAGCAGTAGAATCTGCCACATGTCGACATCTAAAATATCTTCTTTGAGTTTCATTATTGAATAAATACTATGGTGGGTCTTGAGTTTTATTTCTAAAGTCTACGAAACTGCCAAGTGTCACCATCCATAGGAGCCTAGCATGCATCCTGAACACTTCCACAACATAACAAAAGAGTAGCGGAGATTGCCACGTGTCTTTTGTTGAAGAGAAGCAGAGATTACCACCTATCTCCATGCCACTTTTAAAGGTTGCTCAAGTAAGAAATGTGGTGAGTATTATTTTTGTTAAGTCCTTAAGTATCAAAGAAGTAGATTGTGATAGGTGTCAAAGGCAAAATGCTCCTGAGCAAGCTATAGTAAGAATATAGGGAAAGCAGAAAGTACCACATGTCTTCGATAAATGTTGTGGAAAGTGCCAAGTGTCATTCTCTAGTGTCTCCTAAGAAATAAGTAGATTTTTAGGAAATTGACTAAGTGTCCTCTTTCGTTTCAATAGAATAAAGGGTCATGTGTATCTATTTTAACAAGTGAACTGTAGGAAGACAGAATGTTCAAAATCTAAAAACTATCTTCTAATAGACACTTCCAGCTTAGTTAAAGTTCAATTTGGGCCATAAGTTTGGGAATGCATGGACAATCTAGAGGGAATTCGAGGCTATAAAGAGGAGTGCAAAGATCTCAAAAAAGGACCCGATACTTAGAGAGAGAATTTTTTGATAGAATTATTGTCAAGAGTTTTTTAGACTTTTTAGAGCTATGATTAGGAATATCATTTGCCTTTGTTCTATTTTCTTAAGTTGTAAAGTTTATGTAATTGTGCATGTTTCTATGCCTTTTTACATGGCTAAAGAATTAATGAGAAGAGAGAGCTCTGTGCCTTTGTTGATGACCCTGTATCATTGCAAAAGTAGTCTAAAACTATGAGCCTCTATTTCTATTATTTCTATCTCTTACATTAATCATGCCTCATCTTCTCTTTAATGTAATTGAATCTTACATATAGTTTCACTATGCTTAAGATTAGGGGTTGAATTTCATTCAGGCACATCGCCATAGTTAGATTTTCTTTCATGCATTTGTTTTTTTGTTAAAATTCTTATCCCTTTTCCCCCAACACTTGATATAAATAAGAGACCAACTTCTTAAAACTTGGAGGTTGTTTCAAGTCGCATATCCCATAGCTTGAAACTTCCCATTATTGGTGTTAAAACAAAGTGCAATTTTAAACATCAATAGAAACTAAGTGTGGGGTCCCCCTATAACTCTGAGAAGTGGATACAACTATAGGTCTCTTAAGGACCCATCTAATATTAAGAAAAACTCTTTGAACATGTGATCTATGAGTAGATGCATGAGATATCGATGATACTACCCTGGGTGTGAGCATTATAGCTAGAAGTTGTCTAGAATATTGAAACTATGGAGGTGTATAAACTCTATGTGCTAGTGATGAATGACTCAAATATGTTTGAATATGAACTAGAGGAAGAATTGTAACTAATGGAGAAACTAAAATTAGAGGCTAAACTGAAACTGGTAACTGTAAATTAGAAGATGGATATGAAGTGAGGAGTGGTAACTCATATGGAACTTCACCAATTATAAAAAAATGATGAGCATGAATGAATTCCATGCATCTATGAACTTTAAAAGGTATTTCTTGAAGTTTCTAGATCCATGGTTGACCAAGTAATATATTGAAAACTCCATCACTAGGAACTATAGTGAATGGTGTGGCCACATGTCTTGAGCCAACCTATAGAGGAAGTATGATCTCCCCAATGAACTCTATATGTGCCCACTAAATCCATTAATAACTATATCTATTGGGGTAATATCCTATATTAAATACCCCAAATGCTAAAATAATCTCATAGTACACATGTTCACACTAGATCCATTATCTATGAGAACACTATGAATAGGATGATTATGAATGTAATCTATGATAAAGAGTGCATGATAATCTAGATCATCCTTGATGATCTCCTTATCTAAGAAGGAGATGGAAGGTCAAGCTAGAACTATATAATTTTATACACCAATCATGTTACTCAAAGGATTTGTGTCAATTGAAAGTGCCCTATATGTATTTGGTGGTGGATGTGCATGATATGACTGTTGAACCCTTGATGTGTCCCTTATCTCTTATTTATAATGATATGGAAGGGATTTGAGAAGATTTTAAAAGCTTTATCCTATGTTTGCTTTTCATGAGAAGGCTCAACTAAAGTACCAAGATCAATATGATTATCATCTATCAAATCCTATATCTTGTGTCTCAAACTAATGCATCTATTTTTTGTATGGCTTGGTGCCCTGTGAAACTCATAAAATACTTGTTGATCGTATCCCCATAAAAGAGGCTTTACTGAGTCAACTTATAAAATAAGAGGGAGAGATATGATGTTACATTCCAATAGCTACTATAAAACACTAGTTGGAGAAACTAGTAGATCGGTAAAGATTCACCAAGGAGGTGCTGATAAAATCGCATGCTAAGGGGGATTGAAAGCTATATTAACTATCAGTTAATTCTAGATCTTGTTATCATTGACCTTGACTTTCTATGGGACTTTATTGTTACTATTATTTATTTTTTTGAGATACTTATGTGCTTGAGTTTTCCCATTAAAATTAGTTTTACTTCTCTTTCCTATAGTGTGTAACATAATTTAGTGAAGGAAGATAATCTTTTAAACATAATTGATTCATGCAAAGCTGGTAGAAGACTCTATTTGAAGAGATCTTGTAACTTTTGATTAGCCATGGGGCTAGTCATCTTAGCCAAAATAGTTTTATATCAGAGAACATAATCTATGATATGTTCATTTGTCCTTTGTTTTTATTGTGTAACTTGGGCATATGAAACCTTACCACCAATGTTAATGCTGAAATGAGCTAGGAACATTTTAGCTAAAGGATTGAATGCATTAACTTACTAATTTGATAGACTATAGAACCATTGTAAATCATAATCCTTTAAGATCCATGTAAATAGATTGGTTAGTAGTTAGTCATTTGGCAATAGTCCAAGCATGCTACATGAAAATCTCTCAAATGTGTCTTTGGATCACCCTTACCATCATATAGAGTAAGCTTGGTTTGAACAAAACCCTATGTCAAAGGTGTAAAAGTAATATGGCATGCCAATGGTGTATGAAATAGAGAAAAATAATTAAAAGCCTTTGTAGGTCTAGAGGCACTTTACTCGAGATGCAGTACCTTAGATTGAAGAGATCTTATCTCTTGCACATGGGTTGCCACATCAAGATACAAAGATGTACTAGTTGTAGCTAGTGGCATAAAGGTAAGTTGGGTTGCTATAGAGGGTTATTGTGACATAGTTTCTCCTGTAGTGTCATTTACAATTGGATTATCTATGGTTTTATAATATTGACCATAATTCACTTTTTGTTGTTCTTTTTGAATTATTCTAAGCATGTCATCTTGCATGTTAGGATGTTTAGTTAAAAGTTCTTAAATTTCCCTTTTATCAATTTCATCAAAACTGGTGTATCGGACCATTGTCAAGGTAAGAAAACCATTGAAAATTTGATATAATTTTAAAAAATAATTTACAATAAGAAAATTTATAAAGAAATAAAGTACTGAATATATAAAATGTAAAGTCCTAAATACAATGAAATGGAAATTGCATAAAAAGGATATGAAGCTCATAAACATGTAAGGTGATACCTCAAGAAGCAATGGGACCTAGTATATGCAAATAAGGTTTGAAATATGATTATTTTGAGTTTTACTATGAAAATTTTAAATTTAAGGTCAATTTATGATTTTAATATAGTAGTAAAAAATTAAAAAAAATATTAGAAAATTATTAGAAAAATACTGGGACCTAGTATGGGAAACTAGGGTTTGAAAGAAAATTATTTTAAAATTACTAATTATTTTTGAAATTTTAATGATAATTTTTTATTTTATTATGGAGGTAAAAAATTAAAAAATATATTAAAAATTAGTAAGAAATTTACCCTAGGGTTTTTAGGGTTGTTATATGCAAATAAAGTAAGTTGGGTTTACCAAATTATTTAACAATTTTAGGAATATTAGTGTATTATTCCTAATTTAGTTAATGGGTCTGGGTAGTAAAATCAATAAATAAACATTAAATATTTAATCTAATTATTTTTTTAGATTAGATTCTAATTTTTTCATTTCTAAAAATAGTAACAAGATGGAAAAAATAAGACTTAGTTGGAAACTAGTTGATATGGTTGAGATAGGGTCTAAGATTCATTATGCAGGACTAAGACACTATCAAAAACTAAGATCTAACCTTCATTTTATTATTGGATTGGAGTGACAAAAGTGGATAAGAGTGGCTCTAGTGCTATAGTCTACCTTTTTTATTGTTGTCCTAAGGATTTGTGATTTTTGGGTTTTATTTTTCATGTCTGTGTGACCCTATCCATGAAGTTTCAATAACTGAAAGTTTGTAGAGCTCCTTATATAGTAGATTTTCTCTTAGAATCCTATATTTAATTATGCTTTAACTAATTTTGAAAAAGAGGGGGGGGGGGGGGGGTTGTGTGTGTAATATTCATTAAACATGTATCAACACCCCTTGTGTGGGCGCGTTGCCTACATACCAATACTTCAAAGAGGGATAAAGCCATATGTAGTTCTCCCAATTGATGTTCTTTGTTATATTT
Source organism: Torreya grandis (assembly GCA_037957365.1). Taxonomy (NCBI): domain Eukaryota; kingdom Viridiplantae; phylum Streptophyta; class Pinopsida; order Cupressales; family Taxaceae; genus Torreya; species Torreya grandis. The sequence goes on along the minus strand of JARHVA010005101.1, from coordinate 909,457 downwards.
AGTGTATGAATATGAAAAATGCTAAATTAGATTTATTTGAGGTGGTTAGGGATTGATGTAAGCATTTGAATAAGTTTTTAAGTATATTAGTTAGTTGTATATATAGAATAGGTAAGATTTCTTGAGTAGTCTTGCTTGTATTCTTGTTTGTTTAGTGATATTTACAAACCCTTTCCAAATGATATTTGATTGGGGATTTATAGGGATCTATTGGTCATAGGTTGAACATGCTCAATTTAGGTTGATAAGGAGAAGGATGGGGAATTGAAAGGAATTGACCATTGGGGCCAAAATTTCACATGGATAGGAGCATCAAAATTGAACAAGAGTGTCACTGGTTCTAGAGTCCAAGTGTGGAATTATTGTTCTGAGTTGATGAAACCTAGGAGATGGATTAGTCATCAAAAAATGGTTTTGGCTCAGCTGGGATTAATTCTTGAAAGCTACAGATGACTAAGAATTATTAAAAAGATGCCTATGAGGGTGATGAGAGAAATCAAGATGGACCTAAGGGTTGGGTCTCATTAGGCATGCTAAAATTACCAATTTTTACATTTTATATGACTGCACCAAACCACTTACATAATAAAACCATCAGACATCATAAGGGAACCAACTAGGATTTCATCACCTAGTGATAACCTTCTTCTGAGCTATCCCACTTAGATTTCACCACCAAGGGGAGGACTAACTTATTATGTTTATTGAATATAAACCTTGGTTATTCGATATATACTTGATATAAACCCAATACCCTTATTCTATGGTGTGTGAAGTGAGGGGGAAGGCCCTAATACTAGGCCAAGTATCAATTCTAGTACAAAGATATTTTTGAGCCTAAACAAACCTAAAACCATCCCTAGATTTCCATTTTAGGACCCTCAATAACCTCTCTTTTCTTTTATCACACTTTAAAGTTAAAAATTAAATTTTTTTTAGGTATGTATTTAGCATGTGTGCCTTTATTTTTCACTAAATGCGAGATAATCAAACAGACATTTATGTAATTTTTTATTTTATTTCTTGTTTTTTACTTTATAATTACATGGTTTTGACATGAAATTAGTTGCTAAAGTAAACTAACCCTCCAGATTCATCCTCATTCATGGAGAATTCTCCTATTCCTCCTACTTCCACTAAGTCTATAGAGGAAGTTATTCCTAATTATTACACTCAAGGTGATCCTAAATTCAACACTATATTTTATAGTAATCTAATCATGCTTAACCATTACCTCAGCTCCCAAGATATATGTATCCCACTCTCTCCCCATACACAATTTTCTTATAATTTTTATGGCATGCCTTTAGAAGAAGGTTAATGATTTACCACTACTATGGTGTCTTCCCATAACAATCCTCCCCCAATAAGTTCTAACACTAACACTATGCAAATTTTAGGCAATCCACCTCCAATAATGTCTAGTTTTCCATCCCCAACTAGTACCCAACTTTATAATGTCATTGTGCCTCAACTTATATCTACTCCACTCATCATCATGACACTTTATACTTTATTAATCTCAATCTCAACAACCCTTCCATCAATACAAACTAGTGTACCTATAAATCCTCAAACTCAACCTTTATAATAAGCTGTTGTAAGTCAATTAACTCAATAATATATCCCCTAAACTACCTAATACATATCACCTATGTAATATATTGGGACTAATTATATCACCTTACAATCCCCATAGTATGTGGTAGCATCCCAACCAATCATAACCACATCAATTGGTTATTATTTATCCCATCCCTTTTTCACTCAGCTTCTTACTTATCAACTCTCATAATATGATGCCTTAGGAGGTATTCCTCAGTATAACACACAAAAAGACCTTATGAGTATCCTTATGAACAAGATGGCCAATTTAGAATCCTTTACCTCTGGGCAAAATAATATGCTCACTTACAATAAAATATGTAACAAACTTATTAACCCATCTCTCCCCATTCAACCTTACCCTCCATAGTGGGAGCTTCCAAAGTTTACCAAGTTTAAAAATAATTAGGATCCAAAACAACACCTTTGAGAATTTAGACATGATTTTTATCTTATATCTCAAGATGATGCTCTTCTTAAAACCATTCTCATGTCACTAGTTGTAACTTCCTTAGATTGGTATAAATCAATTCCTTAGCATTCCTTATTTTATTTTGGGAAGCTAATCCAAATATTCTTAGAGCACTGTTCTATGAACATCATAAGAAAAGTAACTATCACCAACCTCTATACCATCTGATAGTTCAATTATGAATTTGTCACTGATTTCATGGGTAAATAGAGGAGTATCATAAACTAACTCACCTTTTCTATTCTACAACTTGAACTAATTGAATTATTTATGATATCATGTGCTAAACATTTCTCATTGATGTTATAGGTGCAATCCTTCAAAAACTTTGATGAGGCCTTTTCAATGGCCCATAAATTGGAAATTATAGCCTTAGAAGAAGGAAAATTAAAATTATGTAATAAAAATTTCAAACCTAATCCATCTAAATGGATTAAAAATAATAAAACCAAAGGATTTGTTAATGCCATATCTATAAAATCAGCATTGCCACAAACAAAAATCCAATCTAAGCCCTCTACCTCTTCGGCAAAATCTCAAAATCCATTGACATGCTGTCCTCTATGAAAGTATGAACCTTTAGGAGAGTCTTGCACATGTATCTTGGATAAGCTCTTAAAGGCATATCTCATCAAACTTCCTCTAGTGAGACTTCTCAATTATTCTTTCCCTAAGCCTAGATGGTTTAAACGAAATGACTTTTATAATTTCCATTATGTAATAGTTCATGAAGTTAGTAGGTGTTGATACTTCAAGGGTTCACTACTTCAAGGGTCTAATATAGAACCTTAATGATCAAGGGGAGTTATAACTAGATAACCCTAATTTTCCCCTTAATTAGTTTGTAGACATCTTTAGGTAATCATTCCCTAATCATGCTTCCATATTTAATTCTATGTAGGATAAACTGAGATCCACCTCAAACCATGAAACTCATTTAATTAGTATGATCCATGATTAGATTCTACCTAAATAATTTGATAGTACTTTTATCCTTGATATCCTTACAAGAGACACCTCTAAACCATCTGAATTAAGTGAAATTATCTCAAAAATGCGCTCAATTTTTTTGTATGTCATTATTTAGGATCCACTTGAGGAAGTAGTATCTAAAAAAAATTATAATGATCAACTAGAAATAAAAGAGGAAAATACTATCGAGGAAAAGTCTTGATTAGACATTCTAAAGGATACATAAACTATTGCTCACATAATCCTAATACCTACATCTAAGATATTCATCCCCTGTAGTTTACTACCCCTTAAAAAAACTCATGTTACCTCAAAACAACTCAAGACCACTTCCCCCCATTACTTGGGAAGAGATAAATCTTAAAGAAATCAATGGAAAATATATAGATATAAAAAATAAAAATCTTTGCGTACCATGAGGAAAGTCCTTATAACATCCTCCTATTAGGATTGAACTCCCTAAAGAGGATATCCGCACTACCCCTGATCATATTCAAAAAGGGAAGCCACCTCTCCCACTTATTCAAATAAAAAAGTTGATAATGGAACTCCATCCTTTAACAAGACTGAAAGTCACCATTATAGAATCATCCACTAAAGAGCATGTATCGTCATAAAGGGATCTTCCCACTATCATAATGATAATACACAATCCTTTAAACCCCTATTATCTATAATTTTAGGTGTAAGGGCTTATCTTAAGCACAAAGTACCTACTATAGGTAATATCCAAACAACCAATTTTAAAGGTCAAGGTTTGAAATTAGATATAACTTCCCTACTAATGCCTCAAAGGATTGAAAAACCTAGTCAGGATCTATTGAAGGGGTTTTATTTTAAGATCCTCAATCAACTCCTCCAAACCTCCCTTTTTACTCTACCACCCATAAAACATGTTAACCCTCATATTCAGAAACTAGTGTGGTATCGAGAAAATAGGAAATGCATGTATCATCACATAGTAGGACATGATATGGAAAGTTGTAATGCATTAAAATTTATGATCCAAAACTTATGAGAAGAAGATAATATTTTAATGAAATAGTTAGATCATGACCATTCCCATAGTCAGACTATAAAGGGAACATCAACCTCAAGAAGTAATATATTTCTAACAGTATAAGAATGAGTTATAATAGAAGATAAAACCTCTTATAGATCTTAGTATCAACCCCTCCTAAATATTATAAATGTGGATGAATCTGAGAACACAAAAAATCCCCCTTTATTTTAGATAGATGAAGTTCACATAGCTACTTGATACCAAGCCTAGGGTCTTAAAACCCACAATCACAATAAATCAAAAACAACTATTGCAAAAGCACCAGCTCCTATGACAAATAGTCCTATGATTCCTACTCTAAAGCCTAATTTTTTTATTTTAGGGAAATCACAAAATAGTAATGCTTCATAATTAATACAAATATATATTCTAAAGAAAATTCATCGGCTCCTAGTCAATATGTCTCTATATGAACTTATCTAAAATTCTCCACAGCATTACGAGGCTATGATAAAAGTCTTATGGGCCATCAAAATTCAAGCTGAAGAACCCCAACCTTTATCAACTTTCATCACATCACTTTAAAAGACATTATCTATAACATTTCATGATTTAGAAATACCACCCTTATAGCCTGATCATTGGAATTCTACACTATCTATCACTACCCAAATTAATTAGACTCAAATCAAATGAGTAATGATTGATAATTGTGTAGGTATAAATATCATTTCCTCTCATGCATTTAAATATCTATAGTTACCTAAAACTAATATAGCCCAATCCCTCACCATGTTATGTGCATTCAATGATACCATCGCCCCTATGTTAGGATTGGTCATACTTCACATTCAACTAGGTGTATGTGTTATACCTAAACTATTTTATATAATAGAAGTGAGTTTAAATACAACATCCTATTAGGGCATCCATATATCCAAAACACAAAGGTAAAATCCATAATGTTCCAGCTAATCCCCATCTATTTAAAACTTGTAACCTCAGCTTTTGACTAAATGATATTTTAATTACATTACAAATCACTACCCCAACATCATATAATGAGGTGTCCTCTAGTATGACAATCCATGCATCAAATATTGGTAAGGATTCTACTGATTTTATGTTTCATTAGCTATTAATTGAAGAGTATAAGTTATTAACAATCAATACTCTCCTTACTCCCCAAAAATATGAGCATCTAGATAAATAGAATGCTTATTATCCAAATTTAGGATAAATCATTCCCTTTGGTCCACCTTTATTCCATACCCATTTTATCTATGGGGGAATTGATCAACCTTCTTTAGTCCTTTCTAACCAAACCTATGCTAAACATTTACTTCAAAAAATTTGTTCCTTGATAAACCCCACTTTGAAAATACACACCTACAGTGGTGTGCTTGGAAGGGTTTGGATATAGGACACTAAAAATAAGGCCCACATGAGGTTATGTTATGATATTTTAGGAAACCCCATGAAAATCATGGCCTTAATTTTAATAAAAAACCAAAACCTACCATGAAAGTTTGAAGATATGCCATCCTCACCATCCAAAACCCCTTCTTTGATAGATGACATCATATCCATTCCCCCAAATTTTTAATTCAATTCCATTACTATATAACCTCTCATTTATCATCATGATGGGGAGGTCAAAACCATTCCTCTATCCTACCCAAACATGTTGTTGACCAAATTTGACCCTATAGGTCAAATTGGTACCCCTATAGGTAAAAAATAGATTTTTAGGTGTGTTTAGGTGTCTATTATTATGTCATAGGGTCTATTATAAGTATTTTGATGTCAATTAATTTCATATTATCCTTGGTCTTAGTCATTTTAATCCTTATGTCTTTTTGAGCCATTTAAAGGTAATAAAAGGAGCATTTAATGACTTGTATGACCTCCTTGGGTAAAGTGAAGGTTTAAAAAGGTGACGTCATATTCCATGTCTCCTATTATGCTTTAATTAACTATTTTTAACTAAAAAGTGGTAGGTTATTTAGAAGAAAGAGCATTTTTCCTAGAAAAAGGAGGATTTTAGCACATGTATGACCCATAACAAAGTGTGACACATGGGATAAGGTTATGAGATGAATATTCAAATTAATTATACTAATTTAAATGATTTAAATAATTTTTAAGTTCCAAATTTGAGCTAAAAATATTCTACTCCATCTCCTTTCTAGACATGCAAAACCAGTCAGTAGGTTTGTGTTTTGTATAGCTAGTAGGGGAGGTTTCAAGAAAATTACTCTTGGGGTGTCTTGTACACTTGATAATATTAAATTTTATGTTTGGTTTTAGAATAATAGTGGCCTATTCCTTATGAACAATTCTTAATAAGTTGACCTACCTAATTTAATTGCCAATCTATGAAACCTATAGGTTTTTCTCTTGTATGGATAGTTTCATACAATCTAGTTGTTAAGATCAATTCCATAATATTTTATATCCATCGTCTAAATTTTTCCATGTTGGTTTCATGTTTTAATGTGTTTTAATAAGAAAATAATCTCATGTTTTACGAAGGTGCCATCATGAGAGATCTCAATTAGTTTCTTTGCTTGTATAATGCTTGGTTCTCTACAAGAGTCTCATAAGATAACCTCATACTATAATGAGAACCTTAGTGGTGGTTTGTAACCCTTTGAGGTGTGAAGAGTGAATTTTGATATTTTGAGATAAAACTAGAACTCATGAGAGGTAAAAAATAATGCACATTGTCCACACTCATCTTCACTACCTATACACATGATTATGTCCACTTACAGGTGGTTTTAATAGAATGTTGACATGTCATATGGAGAAGTTTAAGCATGGTAAAACATTCCTTGGAGCCATACCATGTGTTTTTGATCATGATAGATATGTTTTAAGTTTTAATTTAGCAAGTTTAAGTATATATCACCTTAAAATAGGAGATGGCTAGGTTTAGGGACATTTCCCCTAGAAGGTGAAAACAAAGGTTTGTTCCATTTTTTCAAATTCATATAACAAGGTTACTAAGAATCTTGATGAATATAAGTGACTATGTCTTATATTATTCAAATATGAGTCTAACTTGAAAAATTAAGGAAGCGATTTGGTCATCTGGTTTTCATACTAGAGGATCTTAAAAATGCACTTTTATGCACTAATTTCAAGCAATGACATCTACAGGGTTGAACCCGAAAGAGACCTCTTCACCCCAAGGCTGTAAAACTAGATCATGTTTCCATGATTGAAATGTCATAAGTAGTTGGAAATATAATTTATGATATAATTATAATTTAAATAGGATGATGTATTTAATTTTGATCTTATTCACACCTACACGGGTCCCTTCATTTCAAAATATTCACCTACAACTGACTGTTAGCTTTTATACCATCCATAAAAATAACTTAAGTAGGGAAATACTTACATTGATATATATATATATATATAGGATGAATATAAAGGATCTAAAATGTTTTATAAATAATATTTATCACAAGTTTCATAGATAGAAACCACCTATAGGACCCTATATAGTCAATTATAGGTGACTATAGGTAGATGGTAAACTGAAACATGGTGTCTAAGTGATGGTCTAGCCTAGGAAAGGTGAGAATAGGTCAAAATCATTAATAATTGATCTTTAAATGTGTCAAGGAAGCTTATTAAATGTTTTTAAATCCTAAGTTATGTATGACCACTTACAGGTATAGTACCTTAAAGCAAAACATAGTCATAAAATGGTGCTCAATCTAGGCCAACCAAGGTAAGGTTTGAATAATATAGAGATGGAGAGGGTTTGATGGATTAAATTATTTTAAAAATAATATAAAATAGGTAATTACACCCTCATGATATGGAAATAATGTATATAATAGACTCTATGTTGTATCACATAGTCCACATGGGAGAATCCTATACACAATCTTTTCCTTACAATCTATCTTAGGTTTCAGTGCATTTGGAGGGTCAAATGATATGACAAAGGGTCAAATTTTGGTAAAAAGTTTATTTTTTACTTTTATAATCCTCTCAAATAATTATTTTGTTCGAGTAAATAGGGGAAGTACCCTATGTTTTATCTTAGACAAAGGGTACTTCCCTTTGTAGGTAAACCCTATAGTTTTGGAAAATATGGATAAAAGGATGAACCAGGAGCTTATTGGACATTTATAGGATATTTTAAAGGTTATATGACATCTGAAATAACATTAAAAACCATACATAGAGGTAAGAATCTAAATTGGATGGTCTAAACTTCTAAATATGCAGATAGGCCTATCAAGCATGGTTAGGCATAGAATCCAAATGGAGAGTCACTTTAAATTCTAACATGATATGAGAATTATAATGGATTTTATCATGTTTATATGGTAATTTAATATGTTTCAAATATTTTTTAATGTAGATAAGTCACAAGTAAAGCCACTTTTAGCTGAGGACCAATTCAAGCCTACAAGGAATGGAGAAAAGAGATTGAGTGGTCAAAGTGGAATCTCATATCTACTTTGAAACCTTGCATGGAGACTCAAGGGGATAATATTAATTTAATAATTTCATTAATAAAACATTTGTGGCATTATTTTATCTATCCAATGTTAGACCTTTATGAAACATCACTAAAGGTCAAAACTGTCTAAAACCATTCTAAACCCTGGTTCTAGACCTAATGAAATAAATGAAGATGTAAAGATGATATAATATTATGGTATTAAAATTAAATTATATGTAGGTTTTATATTAATACCTCATGATAATCCCTATCCTTTTGGACTATACAAAATTATACAAATGGAGTAAAAATTAGGGATTTCTTGACAATTTTTGTGTTTTTGTAGGTTATGGGAAGAGTCTAAAGATGGAAATCACATGAGAGGAAATATTGAAACTTAATATAAATTTTAATTTAAATTACATGATTCATATAAAATCCTAAGTGTTCCTACATGCAGATCCATCTCAACTAGTCAAAACTAGCAAAGTGCACACGATAGTGAGAAGGGTGAAAACTTTAAGTGGGAGCCTATTTAAGGTGTACCTAAGAAATATAATGCCATAAAGAGTCATGATAATTTTAATACACTCCATTTTATGTATCTTCATGGAAAATATAATCCAATTTTAAGGCCATGTGTGAGGTGTGACTAAAAAAGGTGTTTTTTGACTACAAACAGTGATGGCTCACTTTTAGAGGAATATAGATGATTACAGATACATAAAAAGCATGAAGGATAATGTATAAAACCCCTACCTATTATTACAATCATTATATATATCACTATTTAGTTTTGGGATGTTATCATAGAGCTAAATGGTGAAGACAATTTCTTGGACTAGCAGAAGAGACTTCATGCCACATTTCAAAAGTTTCATGAATTGGGGTACAACTTATCTCTTCTAAATTTACATTATCAGTTTCAAATTATATTATCATGCACATGAAAATATTTTTTTCATATTTACACTTGTCCTTGTGACCTTTGGACTTCTTTCTTCTCTTCTCTCTCTCTCAAGTTCTATAATAACACATCATTTTGGCTATTGTAAGGATGTTCCACCTAAGTATGGTTATGCCTTATTCTCTTGTATAATATATATCAATAAATACTACTATTTTTACCTATTTTATGAATATTAATAGTGTTTTTACTTGAGTTATTTATCTTTCTTAGTGATGACTATTGTTTCCTTAACATTGTTGTCTCATTTTCTCACCTATTTGTATCTTGAAAGCTTCTTCTTGTAGGTCATTTAAAGTGTTATATGAAGTGTTAAGGTTAAGTGAGTTATTTTATTCAATAGTTTAATTATATGCCTCTTTTGTATTCCTCCTAGCCTAAACATTAATCACAACCTCATAAATAAATACTGATGTGAGAAGATTCAGATTAGAGAAGTGTATGCCTAGTTAGTCTCTTGATCTCATGTGTGACATGAAACTAGTTGGTAGTTATCAATTAATTTGGTATATCACTACCTTTAGGATAGTTTAATTTTAATTTTCTCTCCCTTTTCCTTGCAAGCATAGGTGTAGTAGTAATCTAAAAGTGGTACACTAAGGGAGTTATCCATATCTAGAGATTCACCTCATTCTTAGGCTACCCACAACCTAGAGGTGTTTCAATTGTGCCACTTAGATGAGGAGAGTTGAGACATCTCCTCAAGAGGTGTAAATCCAAGTGACACCAATTTTTTGCATGCCTAGTGAGACTCATTATCCAAGAATTTGAAATATTTTTGGTGTTATCTTTCACCACATCACCCTTTCGAGGCATCTATTCAAGAGTTAATGATGACTCCAAATTTACATTAGCTGGTCAAGTAGCCTAGGTTTTCCTTCTAAACATAATTGGTATTTTTTATTTGTTTTCTTGCTTCCCAATGAAGTTCCATGGCTAGTTTTGGTGTTAACTATTGTTTTACACAAGTTGATGAGATATATCAAGCTTATGACATTCCCTATCAGCCTTTGTATGATTCTTATCAACCTTGTCATGATTATTACTAGATCCAATATGAATATTATCAACCATTTCATGAGTTATATCAGTATTATAACCATCCTTCTCAATATCTTGCTCTTCCTAGTCGACCTAGTCACTTCTCAAATTAGTCCATTTAAAAATTCAAGAAAACTCTCTTGGGTTATGAGAGGTACATGATGGATCTTGACATACAAAGGGGACATGGTCAAGATTTTCCTAGTCATCTCATTCATAATGTGAGATATGCATTAGAGCTAGTTAAAAGAGAGTTGGAACCTATTGAGAGAGAAAATTAGCAAAGGCTCATAAATGATATTCTAGATGTGAGTGGATTAGTTTCATCCTTAGAAGATAAGTTAAGAATTCATGAGAAACAGCCTCACCAAATATATTATCCCTCATATACATCTCCCCAAGATTGATATCGTTATACTTGACCCCTAATCATGAACCCACTTAAGCTTATCAATGTCATCTTTTTCCCAATCAGCTAGAAGAGAAAGTTGGAAAGACAAAATTTATTTTTAAAGCAAACTTTGATAGGTATATTGAGTTAGATAATAAGTAGATGAATTAGTCCATCTCATCAGAAAAGGAAGTTGAATCTAAGACCTCATTTCCTTCTCCCATTACATCCACACATCAAGAAGAGACTTCTATATATGCAATCCCAAGTTAGAGACAAGGTGGAGAATCTAAGCCTAAGGAGATCCCAAGTTTCTTGAACACTTTATCCAATCCTAAAATTGCATCACTACTTAAATAAGAGACTCATAATCATAACATCCTAAATTGGAATAAGGTAGTGGAATCATGGGAAAATAAATGGGATAAAAGCCTATATAAAAAGTGTGAAGTTGAGAAAGAGCTTGATCATATGCAAGCCCCTCCCACCTTTCCTCAAGTGACCTCTTATTTTCCATATAAGCCCTCTTTTAATCCTTATACTCATGAATATTCCTATTGACTTTAAGAGATACTTTTACAAGATAACCTATCCAAGCAAATTGAAGAGTTTGAGTCGAGAATGAAATTTTTGAGTCAAGGTGTGATGAAAGGTTTAGAGCCAAAATAAGACCTTATGTCTAAACATACCTCATCTAACCTTCCTCAAGAGAGTGATCAATTTGAATTAGATTTAAATGAAGTTTTTGAAAAATAAAAGGAACAAAACCAATCTATTTTATCCCAAGGTTTATTTCTCCTTCCTCAAGAACTCCCAAAAGGATCCCCTATAATTCATTCTCAATCTGATGTCGAGTTCTATGTTCCACCTCCACAAAATAGTTAATCTTATCCTCAATCTATCACCATTTACCTTGATGAAATTATAGTGTGGGAACCTAAATAGGAGCATTTGGTTGATAAGAATTTAGAACTCTTGCTTGAAGAAAACATAGCTCCTTGGTAGCCTCATTAGGCTATGTTAACTGATTACAAAATGCCTAGCATTAGCATCACCAAGAAAGAGAAATAAATTGAGGATATTGAAGTAATTTAGAAGTAAATTTAGGTTATGATATTTGAGATACAACTTGAGAGCCATCAAGAGGTTCTAAATTCTAAAAAAGAGGTGATTTCTTGTGTTGAATCTTCTGATTACGTTGATATTGGAGAATGTCATCCTTGTGTCAAAGAAGAGGAAATCATCATTAGATATTCCATAACTATCCAAGATATCATATGTGGTCAAGAAAAATCCTCTAATAAACCTTAGGATGACTTGTTTAAAACCATTGGAGTAGGTTATACTCCTCTTCAAGGAGGCTATGATCTAGTCAAAAATAGAGAAGGTAGCCTTGAAACTTAAGTGGGTATGCAAAGAAGAAACAAATTTTCAAATTTGTCTTATAAAGAGTCATATGCATCCCATGATAATATGTTTTAAATAATAAAAAAAGGTTATCATCCTCTTGACTAGTTGGGAGAAACACATCAACTTTTGAAGGATATAATAATCTTTTATTGGCATCAATCTTCCAAAGAACAAAAAACTATCCCACTTAAAGCCATGCCTACTAAGAAGATACAAGTTAATAATGAGATGAAGAGTGGTAAATAATATGAGGTATGTGTAAAAATTAAATAATAATACATTTACATTGGAGACCTATTTAAGTATGATCTACATGAGAGTAGATCAAGTGAAGTGCCAAGGAATAGGTCTAATCTACCAAGCATCCAATCTAAGGAGCAACATGCTTGGCACTATGATTTATCTCATGAAGAATAATATTCAAATAACTTTCATTTTTATCCTAGAAATTAAGTATGCTTAATTTATAATTGTTCATAGTTGTTTATTTTCTATTTTCCCTAAGTGTTTTGAGCACATGTGTGTGTCTTGTTAGCGTGTTTACTTTGCTTTGTGTGTGTCCTTTATTTTGTGTGGTTGAGGTAATTAGTTGTCTTGTATTGAGCAAAGCCTTGTGGTCAAGTTTTAGGTCTTATTGTTTTATTTCATACTTTAGATGACTCCCTAATCCCATGGATAGGATAAGGCTACTGATCTTTAGCATAGTAGGCATGTTACCCCTATAAATCACCAATTATTGACCACATTTGACCATGTAAGTGAAATTGGGACCCTTATAGATAAAAAATTGATATTTAGGTGTTTTTATGGGTATATTATTATGTCATAGGGTGTATTATAAGTCTTTTGATGTCATTTCATGTCATATTAGCCTTGGTCTTAGTCATTGTAATCCTTATGTCTTTTTGAGCCATTTAAAGGTCATAAAAGGAGCATTTAATGACTTGTGCAATCTCTTTGGGTAAATTTAAGTTTTAAAAAGGTTATGTGATGTGACATGTGTCCTATTATTCCTTAATTAACTATTTATAACTAGAAATTGGTATGTTCTTTAAAAGAAAGAGTAGTTTTCTTAGAAAGAGGAGTTCGGCACTTGTACGACCCATAAGGGAGTGTGACACATGGGATAATGTTGTGAGATGACTATTAAAATTCCTAAAAATCGTTTCCATGATTTAAATACTCTATAAATTCCAAATTTGAGATAAAACCAGTCTACTCCTTCATCTCCTTTCTAGACATGTAGAACTAGTCAATAGGTTTATGCTTGGTACATCCAATAGGGGAGGTTTAAAGAAATTTTATCTTTGGGGTGTCTTATACAATAATTTATCTTCCATTTAATTTTTGGTTTCATAATAGTGTTTTCCGATGCCTTATGAACCATTCCTAAGAATTTGACCTACCTAATTTCGTTTCGAATCTGTGAACCCTATAGGTTTTGATCTTGTATGGATAGTTCTATACAATCCAATTGCTAATATTGATTCCATAGGAATTTAAATCACTCCTATAATTTTTAATATTCTTGGTTTTATGTTTCAAGGTGTTTTTATATGCAAATCATCGCATGCTGTATGAAGGTGCCATCACGAGAGATCTCAGTCAATTTCCTTACTTTTAGAATATTTGGTTCTATAAAAGGGTTTCATGTGAATAGGATATGATTTTTCATATGTATCAATGCCATAATTATCACCTCCTTTCATTTATATTCTCATAACATCATGATTTGATCAAAATTTCAATTTGATCATACTCATAGTTAACTCTTTACTCACTTTCACTTGTCTAGCATGTCCATGGAGTTTCAAGTAAGTTATATTAAATTATTAACTTAGTTTATTACATTTGAATGTTTAAATAAGAGGCAACATTTGTTTCAAGTTCATGCACTATACAAACCAGTCACTACCTACCATTGTTTGCTCTATAACAGGTGTTTGTAAGAGGATATCAAATTGGAGAAGAGGTTTTGAAGCTTGTTTCAAGATACCCATAGTGACAAAAATACATTTGAAAACTTGGTAAAGATCTTAATTATGTTCATGAGACCATTCACTATGTACATTTCTCTATTTCTACTCACTACCTACATGTCACTCAAATGAACCTACAGGAGTCTCTTAATATGATATCATTCTAAAATGAGAGCCTTAGTGGTGGTTTAAAACCCTTTCAGGTGTGAAGAGTTCATTTGGATGTATTGATATAAACCTATAACTAATTTGAGGTCAAAAATAATGCATATTATCCACACTCATCTTCATTACATGTACACATGATAATGCCCACCTACAGGTGGTGTTAACAGAAAGCTAAGGTGTCATATGGGGAAGTTAGATCATGGAAAAACCTTATTTGGAGTCCTATCATGTGGTTTTGATCATGAAATACCTTTTTGAAGTATTAATTTGGTAAGTAGAAGTTTAGATCACCTTCTAACATGAGATGGTTGAGTTTAGGGACATTTTCCCTGAAAGGTGAAAATAGAGGTTTGTTCTATTTTCTCAAAGTCATATAATAAGGTTACTAAGAATCTTGGTGCATCTAAGTGACTATGTATTATAGTCTCCACATATGATTCCAACTTTCAAAAGGAAGTTATTTGGTCATCTAGTTTTCATACTAGAGGAGCCCAAAAATACACTTTTATACACTAATTTCAAGTAGTGACATGTACAAGTTTGAACCCCAAAGAGACCTCTTTACTCTAGGGTTGTAAAACTAGACCATGTTTCCATGATGGAAATGACCTAAGTAGTTGGAATGATCATTTATGATCTAATGATTAATTAAAGAGGATGATATGCTGAATGTTAATCTTATTCACACCTATAGGGGTCCCTTCATTTGAAACTATTCACCTATAGTTGATTGTTAGCTTCTATACCATCCATAACAAGGACTTAAGTGAGGAAACACTTAAATTTATCTATAGATTATGAAACCAAAATATCTCAAAGGTTTTCTAAATAATGTGTATCACACATTTTAGGGATAAAATCCACCTACAAGACCCTATATATTCAATTGTAGGTGATTGTAGGCAGACAATATACTAAAACATGGTGTTTAAGTGATGGTATAGCCTAGGAAAGGTGAGCATAGGTCCAAATCACTAATATATGGTATTATAAGGTTTCAAGGAAGCTTATTCATTTTTTTCAAATACTAGGATATGCAAGACCACCTACAGGTATAATACATTAAAGCAAAACACAGTTATAAAATGGTACTCAGTGTAGGCCAACCAAGGTAAGGTATGAAAAATGTAGATTTGGAGAGGGTATAATGGATTAAATTATTGTAAAAATACACTAAAATATGTAAGGACACCCTCATTGTATGGAAATAATTTAGATAAAAGACTCTATGTTGTATCACACTGTCCACATGAGAGAATCCTATACATAATTTTTTCCTAATAGTTTGTTTAAGGTTTTATTGATTTTAGAGGGTCAGATGATATAACCAATGGCCAAATTTTGGTATAGAGTGAATTTTTTACTTTTATAATCCTCTCAAACAATTATCTTGTTTAAGGAAATAGGGGATATACCTGCTATTTTGTCTCAGATAGAGGATACATCCCTTTGTAGGCAAACCCTACAATTTTTGAAAAAAAGGATAAAAGGATGAACTAGGAGCTAATTAGTTATTTATAGGAAGTGTGAGAGGTTGTATGGAATCTAAAACAACATTAAAAACCATACATAGAGGTAAGAATATAAATTGGATGGTCTAGAGTTCTAAATATGTAGATAGGTCTGTTAATCATGGTTAGGCATAAAATCCAAATGGAGAGTCAATTTAAATTATAACATGAGATGAGAAATATAATTAATTTTATCATTTTTATAGGGTCATTTTAGATGTTTCCAATATTTTTTAATGTAGATAAGTCACAAGGAAAGTCACTTTTGGCTTAGGATAAATTCAATCCTGTAAGGAATGGAGAAAAGAGCTCAAGTGGTCAAACTGGAAGCTCATATCTACTTTGACACATTTAATGGAAAATAAATGGGATAATATGAGTTGAATAAGGTCATTTAAAAAAATTTGTGGAATTATTTTCTCTATCAAGCATCAAAACTTTATTAAACATCAATAAAGTTCAAAACTATCTAAAACCCTTGTAACCCATGGTTCTAGACCTGATGAAAGAAATGAAGATGGAAAGATTATATAATGGGATTTAATGACCATGAAAGTGGATGGAGGATTTATAGGCCTCTCTTAGGATACTCCCCATCCTTTTAGACTATACACAATTGTATGGATGGAGTACAAAATAGGGATTTCTTGATATTTTTTGTGTTTTTGTAGGTTTTAGGAAGTGTCTAAAGATGCCAATCAAATGGGAGGAAATATTGAGACTTAATATAATTACATATTTCCATTTAATTCTTTATAACAACTCATAAGTTTTTTGACAAGTAGCTCCATCTCAGCCAGTCAAAATTGACAAAGTGAGCATGATAGTGAGAAGGGTGAAAACTTCAAGTGGGAGCCTATTTTAGTTGTACCTAAGTAATATAAGACCATGAATATTATTGAAAAGTGTCATACACTCCATTTTACATATTTTCATGGAAAAATAAATCTAATTTTAAGGCCAAGTGTGAGGGGTGACTGAAAATAGAGTTTCTTTGACTACAGGTAGTGACGCCTCACTTTCAGAGGAATCTCGATGATTAAGAATGATACCAATGCATGGAGAATAATGTATACAACCCATCCCTCTTATTACAATAATTATATCTTTCTTTAGACAATTTTTGGATTTTATAATAGATCTAAATGATGAAGATAGTTTCTTGGACTAGTAGAAGAGACTTCATGCCACATTTCAAGAGTTTCATGACTTGGGGTGCCACTTGTATATTCTAAATTCACATAATCAGTTTCACATTCTCTTCTCATGCACATGTAATTCCTTTTATTATATTTAAACTTATCCTTGTGACCTTTGGACTTATTTCTTCTCTTATCTCTCTCTCAAGTTCTATAAGAACTAGCCATTTTTTGCTATTGTAAGGATGTTCCACCTGAGTATGGTGAAGCCCTCCTCATTTACAAACCATAGATCAATAAAAACCCATTTATTTTAACATTTTTTATGATTTTTCATAGTGTTTTCACTTGAATTATGGATCTTTTTTAGTGATGATTATTATTTCTTTAGCATTATTGTCTCATTCTCTCACCTATTTGCAACTTGAAAGTTTCTTCTTGCAGGTCATTTGAGGTATACTATGAAGTGTCAAGGTTGAGTGAGTTAGTATATTCAATAATTCCATTCTAGGAATTTTTCATATTCTTCCTATCCTAAATATTCATCACAACCTCATAATGAAATATTGATGTGAGAAGATTTAGATTATATAAGTGTATGCCTAGTTAGTATCTTGGTCTCATGTGTGACATGTAGTTGGTTGGTAGTTATCAATAAATTTAGTGTATCATAGCCTTTATGATAGTTTACTTTCAATTTTATCTCCTTTTTTCTTGAAATTATAGGTTTAGTAGTGATCTAAAATTGGTACATCAAGGGAGCTAGACCTATCTAGAGATTCACCTCATTCTTAGGCTTCCCACAACCTAGAGGTTTTTCAATTGTGCCACTTGGATGAGGAGAGCTAAGATATCTCCTCAAGGGGTGTAAATACAAGTGATAACACATGATAATTTAATATTTTCCCACCATACCTATTCTTCAATGGTAGGATGATGAGTCAATCTTAACTAATTTAGGTGTAGAGAACTCCTATATACGTAAATCCATTCCATCTAAAACCTCTAGTCTATTAAATGAGGCTACCATTAACATTAACATAGGATCTCATTAGAATATTTGAATAATTAATGTAAATTTTTTTTTATATCTTTAGAAGAACCTAAATTTCACTACATTTTTAAAATATCATAGTAAAGCATTCACTTGGTCCTATAGTGGCATGCCTGGTATTGAACCCACTATTATTATCCATAACAATGTCACATTTCCTAATTCTAAACCTATAAATTAAATTTTTTGAAATAGGAATCCTTACATTGAGCTCTTAGTCAAAGAAAAATTACAGTGTCTCTTATCCATTAACTTTATCCATCCTATAGATTACCCTCAATGGGTATCTAATATCATCCCTATCACCAAGCCTATAGGGGGACTATACATCTATATTAACTTTAGCTACCTTAATATCACTTATCCTTAGGATAATTTTCCTCTCCCTAATATTGACCAATTAGTATATTTAACTTCCATGAATGAAATTTTGTCACTCATGGATGGTTTTTTGGGATATAATCAGATCCCTATCATACTAGAATACTAACATAAGACTTAATTTATTACTCCTTAGTGGGCCTTTTGCTATCAAGTTATGACTTTTAGCCTAAATAATTTAGGATCCACTTATAAAATATCCATGACTTATATCTTCCATGATATCATCCATAAAATTATGGAGGATTATTTGGATGATCTCCTTGATAAATCAAAATTACAAAAAGACCATCTTTTTGTCCTAAAAGTAATCTTCACTTAATCCAATTTTGTGTCCATTCAAATTCTAAGAAATGAATTTTTGGAGTATTAACAGGTAATATTTTAGGCTTTATTATCTCCATTTGAGGGATATAAGTTGACCCTACCAAAATCAAAGCCATTTTATAAATGCCACCCCCATCTAATCTTAAGTAACTTTGTAGTTTATAAGTTAAATTGAGATCTGTCCATCATTTTATATCACAATTATCTTATCAATGTCATCCATTCCATCGCTTCCTAAGGAAGGATATCCATTTTAATTAGGACTCTAGTTGTTAGGAGGACTTTGATGCTCTTAAGAGCTACCTCCTCTCACCACCAGTTCTCACTCCCCTAAAATAAAAGCAACCCTTTTTTTCTTTTATATTTAAGCTACATATCATGCCCTTAGAGCCATGCTTGCCCATTGTGATGAGTATAATAAAGATAAGGTAGTTTACTATATCACTCACACACCTGTTTAATACAAGATGTGTTATTATCACATAGAGAAGTTATGATTGGCTCTGGTCTTTGTAGCCTCAAAGCTTCATAATTATCTACTCAATCACAAATATTATGTGGTCATAAATATTGATCCCCTAAAATTTATGAATTTAAATCCTTATCAGAATTATTGGATGGCAAAATGGCTCATGATTTTATCATAATTTGATCTAGAGTTTATCCATCAAAAATTAGTTAAATTTCAAATAATTATTGATCAGCTTTATGAGGCACATCTTGCTGATAATTAACTAATTAACTATGAATTCCCAAATGAATTCATAACCTTCACATCTCAAATAAATCCACAATATTAAATGACTCTATCCTTTGATGGATCCAATTTTGATCATGGTGGGGAGTAGGAATTATCCTAATCCCTCCTAGGGTGTACCTATACCTCTATCTTTTAAGTTTGATTTTGAATACACTACTACTATGGTAGAATATGAGGCTTTAATCATAGGTATCCAAACTGCTTTATCTTTAGGTATTAAAAATAATAATATATGGTAATTTATAACTTGTGGTGAATAAAATTATGAGCATATATCAATGAAATAATGATACCCTTCAGAAATATAAGACCTTGGCTGACCAATTACTAGCTAGTTTTGAGTATTATGCTATCCAATCCACTCCTCGATCGACTAACAAGTTTGTGGATACAATGTCTTCTTTGGCCTCATTTATCCTATCTTCATATTATGAGAATTTATTTTTCCTTATCCATACGGTTAATCAACATTATTTTTCCAAGATTGATCTTCCTTCCATCCAAAGTGTAGAGGAAAATCTTTTAGATCTCTGCTAGGCATAGATATTTGATTACCTATCAAGAGGTATTATTCCTCTAGATCTATCTAGAAATGGCAAATGATATTTTCAACATCAGGTCATACATTTTTTCATACTAGGGGGTGTTATCTAGAAGCATGCTTTTGATGGTATCCTTCTTCGTTGTCTCAAGAATCATGAAGCTACCCTTGTTATCAAATAAGCTCATGATGGGTCCTATGGTGGACATTTTAGTGGCATACCATCATTAAGAGAATATTATGATTAGGATATTATTTTTCCACTTTAAATAAATATTTTTTTGAATATGTTAATAAATATGTAAAGTTTTATCATCATGCCAACCTATCCCATATCCATAGTCAATCATTACAAGTAGCAAAGGACTTTTGGCCTTTTTACTAGTGGGGGATCAATCTTATAGGTCAAATCAATCCTAAATGTTCCTAGAATCATGGATTTATCATTACCACCACTGAGTATTTTAAAAGTTGGGTAGAGGAATTTCACCTTATCTTGACCAAAGCAGATAATTTTTTTGAATTCATTAGTTAGTATATTATTTGTTACTTTGATATTCCTCATAAGATCATCACAGATAATGAAAAATATTTTAAGAACAAAAGGGCTCAATAAATCTATGATTATTTTAACATTAAGCTAATCTTCTCTTGACCTTATTATCCTCAAGCTAATGAATAGGCTAAGGCATCCAACAAAAGTCTTATCAAAATCTTAACCGAAGTTGTTAATGAAGTAGGAAAGAAATATCATCTTCGTGTTCCCTTTGCCTTATGGGTTTATCAAACTAGTATTAGAACCCATAAAAGTGCTACTCTTTTCTCCCTTATATATGGTACCAAAGTTGTAATTCCTCTTGAGGTTCAAATTCCTTCCCTTTGCATCTCCCTTAAAGATATTATTTCTGAGGATGACTTCTACTGAGGACAATTAGCCCATCTTGAAATCTTGGATGAGCATAGGTAGACTATCCTTTACCATCTCCAAGTATATCAAAAATGAATAAAGTGTGCCTATAATAATAATATAAAATAAATTGAATTTGATATTGGTGATCTAGTCCTAAAATAAAATCAACATGTCACTAATATGGAAAAAGGAAAAAGGGGAAAATTTGCTCCAAATTAGCTTGGATCATATATTATCACCCATAAATATAGATCTGAGGCATACCTCTTGGTCTCTCTTGATGGAAAATTATAATGAGAACCTCTTAATGTATTTCATGTGCATCCTTTCTACTATTAATAATCCTTAACCACCTTAGTACACCTAGTTTCTTGTTTTTGGTTTGATTTGATAAAACCATATCCCTATGATTTGATGTAGGAGCATCCCATGAGGACCCCAAAAGTGAACCATTTTTGTTTTTAGTAGGTCTATTAGATGATGTATATATGATATAGGTATTATGAGGTCCATATGTGGAGTTTAGAGAGATTCAATATGCATAGAATTAAAATTATAGGTTTTCCCTCCAAAATTAATATTTAAAAAAATTGAATGTTGATTGAACTTTGTATAAGGAATTTTGAGCTATGAATGAAGGTAACAGATGTATATGCATGTCTAGAGGTTGTAAACAATATATAAGGTCAATCAAATTTCATTATACTATAGTTATGGTCTAAACATATCATATTTTGTGCAAATCAAGAAACAATTACACATGAAGGAAACCTCCATGTGGAAAGGGAGAGCCAAGGATTTAGTTATGCATTCTTGTTAGGATAAAAGAGTCAGATTTGGATTATTTTATGTGATTCCATTCAAAGTGAGGAATGGAGAATGATTTTAAAGTTTGTATGAAGAAAGGAATGGGACGTTTCCAACCCCTATTTTTTTATTGAATGAATACAAACCCTTTGAGGTCAAATCTTGGTGTCACTGCCATTATAATTGTTTGAATGGATAAAAGAATGAAAATGCATATGTTTCTAGGTATGATTATTTGTGATTGAGGAATATATTTCAAGGAATAGTGAAAGAGATAAACCCTATTATGAAAAATATATTGAGAACCTTGTTTGTGCATTGATATCAAGTTATAAGATTATCTTTGTCATATTATTGCATGAATGATTGTGTGGATGTTTCTTAACATGTTTGGAAAGATAGTGGCTAGGTTTTTATTACTATCATGAGGATAGGATTTATATAACTTTTATTAAAGACATATGGAGTTTAAATGAGACAAAATTAGACCCATATGTGTAGTGAGATTCTTGAATTTCAAATCAACATTATCTAGAAGATTAAAAGCGAAGGTTACATAGTGTATTCCATATGATTTTAGTTGTGCTAGGAATGGATTAAGAGAACAAGACTCATTGTAAATAAAGAATATTTGGAAACTATATAAATTTGTCTAATATACCCCTATTGCAAGACTCATTTCAAATAAAGAAGATTTGGAAACTATATAAAGTTGTCTGTTATAACCTTATTTCCTTTAGACAGTTTAGAGTCATAGTGTACTATGTATGTAGATTCATGAAAAGATGTGATCAAGGATCAAGTTATAATGCTAAATAATGTTTTTGTGAGTATATAAGAACCATTTTAAATCTTTTTAAATCTTATGTTTGATCAATAATGACATTTGAGTTACCAAGCTTAGATATAGTCCTATAATCTAACATTACTATGTAAAGTCAAGTGTGTTTTGGTGTAAAAATTTTGTGAGATATCCAAGGATATAAGAATGTGTCTAAGTTCCATACAAAAATTTAAATCCTATTTTAGATCTTTGAAATGTAATATAACATTCATATTTCTTTTTATTATCTCTCAACTGACTCTGAGTTAAAGAAAACCCTAAATAGGGTTTAAAGGATATAAGTAAAACTAACCATCCAAATTTCATGTAACTAGGTGGAAAGATGGTTTTTGAGGTATACTAACATATTTATTGGTTTTTTGGGTGATAGTGTACATTTATATATGATAGGAGGGTATTGTGTGTAGACAAGGCTCAAAAAGGCCTAAAAGACCTAAAAAGAAGTAAATAGACAACTATTTGAAGTATATAAAGGGAAATAAAGATGGAGTTTGATTATGAAACCTTATAATTAGAAATTATTTAAAAAAAGGATATCTAAATCAGGATCTTATTTTTAATTTTGTGAATATAAAATTTTATACCAAGCTAAAAAGTCCATAAATAGGGCTAGTAGAACTATAGGAAAAGTATGCAGAGTTGGTCAAAGGAAGGACTAGGTGATTGAACAAGTGAATGGAGTGAATAAATATTACTAAATGCTTTGAATTAGTATGTTTAATGGTTTTTCAATAATATATTAGATTCAAGAACCTTAGGGAACAAATTATCTAATGAATAATTAAAAGGATTGTTGTGAAAGAGGACATAATTGGTTGATGTGAGGAATTGAGTGTTGATAGGAGTTGGTGAGTTGAGGAATGGTAAGAGTGGGAAATGAAACCCCTTTGTATGTAGGATCAAATCATTTAAAAGGACAATATATATATATATATATATATATATATATATATATATATATATATATATATATATATATATATATAATTTTTAAACCATAGAAATAAGGATGAGTTTATAAGTTATTGGCATGAAATGGAGGATTTGAAAAAGGTATAGAGAGATAGGTTAATTAATCTTTGCATCATTATTATTATACAAAATAATGATATATAGATACATATGGCTATATAATAGAATTACAAATTGTTAAATTTGAATATGAATACCCTGGATCTAATCATAACATGCTCTAGTTGGATAAGCTCTGCCTATAATGGGAAGGAGCTCCAAATCATTATTCTCTAAAATCCCTCCTTATCACTAACTCATTTTGAGAATAAGACTATTATCTTATGCAATAAATCTTTGTGAAATTATTATATAATAATTGATGTCAATCCATAAATAAATAATACCAATGAGATCAAAATAAAATAAAATCATCTACAAAATAATAAAAAATAAAGAGACTGATCCCTCTAAAGACAACTATGAAATCTATAAAATCTAAAAAATATACAAAAATATATAAAATGTCAAAAGTGTAGAATAATCCCTTGAGGGATATTTTTTTTAAGAGAATATCTTTAAAAAATAGAAAAATCCCTTGAAGGATGGATAGCATACATAAAATATCCCAAGAAATCTTCTCATATTGATCAATTTTCTTTAATTTAATAGACATCTCGCATTGATCAGTCTACATGGATTGGCATAAAAGGATTCTAGGGTTGACCTTAGTTTTGGGTATACAAGATGAAAACATATTATTAATAATCCGCTTTCTATCAAAGTAAATACTTATAGTTATCCATCTCAAATCAATAATATCCTAAACTTAGTTGACCTAAGGTTGTTATGATATTTATTAAAAGTCAGTTAAGGATGCACATGCATTCATTTCAAACAATTTTGTTGGGTCATCGTGTGATCCAATAATGGGAAATAAAAAAATTTGTAAATTAATTTTGTGTTAATTTATTATATATTTTCCACATATATGAAATAATATTCTAATCTAATAATAATAATAATATATATATATATATAAACATGAAAACTGTAATCTATAGGTCACACCCATAATAATCATTAATTCATAAACATTTTTTCCATAATCCATAATTTAATCTAATAAAATAATAAAAATTATTTATTTCCTTCCAATTATGTCCCTAAGGTGGCCAAGAGTGTCCATGAGTTGATATGTATGCATGGTTCTCAATGACAAAGTGTGCCTTAGTAATCATGCATAGACCTTGCAATGTTTTCTTGGTTAGGCAAAATCATGAATGTTGGTGTTGTGTTGACCATGTTTAAGGGGTTATATGAGGCATAAATAGTGATTATTGTACATGTGGAAGTGAAAAAAAACCATCTAATTAGTCTTGTGAAGGTTTAGGTTATCCTAGTCATCTTGGCAGAATTTCTTGAGTAAGCATATTGATGATGCCAACATTCACACATGTGAAGATGTCAAAAGAAATTGGTCACATGGGTTTATTCAGAGTTGTGCCTAGATCATGTGTCTTATACTTAATATCTTTATGTTATGTCTATCTAAAATTATGGTGGTTCAAATTTTCTTTCCCATGTATATTTTACTAGTTTGCATACTTTGTCAATTTTGTATTAAAAAATGACCATTCGAATTCAAATATTTGAATTTACAAAGGAAAACCAGTCTCCATCATTTTGTTTATAAATTTTTATGATAGATGAATTTGATGATGGATTAAAAAAAAAGTGGTAGATAACATCAAGGAAAATCTAATGAAATTTATTTGGAGGTTTGATTGGTCATACATTTGCATTTATTGTGGTTCAAAGTTGACTAAGGGTTTGAATTTCTTTTGCAAGTAACCCAATAAGGATGTTTGTATTTTTATTGATGGTATCTAGATATTTCATGGTTAATTATCTATTATAGAGAATTTTAGACTCCCTTAGGATCATATTTATGGATTTTAGAAGTTTGACCAATCCATCTTTAGTTTGAACTATTGCTTGGAAGTTGACTTTTGATTTGTTCATGGTGTTTTCATGTACAAGGCAAATAATTAAAAGGTTTTACATATGTAAAGGTGTGTAGTGATGAATATAATCACTTTAATGTATTTTAGGGGTCATTTTTCATGGACCTATTTTCTTTGAAGTGGTTTTATGTTTCTAATTTTACTTGATGAAGGGTTAAAATGATGAATAGGTCTCCATGGACCTAAAAGTGCTTCTTAGGCCTAATAGAAATGTGTTGTTGCTTAAGGGTGATCTATCAAAGATATTTTATACATATGTAGGTGGTGTTGATATTATTCTAAGTATTATATAATCCTTAAAGTTTAAGGTATGTCTTATGGCCGACCAAGAAGGTGGTGATCTTGTAGACTCTATAAAGAGAAAAGTCAAAGATGAAGGTTTCTAGAGTCAATGAGCAAAGTATATAAGAGAGTGAGTATGTTTGGTGGTTGAATTGAAGTGAAGATTAGTGTGATGGATATTTTTTTGAAATATAGGTCATGGGTTTTAAGTGTAATAGTGTTCTTTAAGGGTTGAAGATTAAGGATGAGTACAAAGGTGTAGAGAGATCCAAAAGTTTATTTTGGGTGAATTACTTGTGTCTGAAATCTTGAGAGAGTGTGAAGAGTTGAAGAGAATTGATATTTATTATTTCTCCATCATATTGTAATTAAATAATAATTTTAGTGGTTATGATATCAAATGGGTTGTGTGGGTGCTCAACATCTAAGACAAGTGGGTGTTTTTTCATGATTAGGGGTTGGTGATCCTTGTGAAGTGGGTGCTTCACAAAAGTCTCTTGTTTTTAAATATCTTATAGGACTGTAGTCCACTTGTCTTCAGACTTGAGAGTGGGTTTTATCCCCCATGATGGTTTACCACATTATTCACATGTTATTTTCTTTGATCTTGCATAGTTTCCTTTATTTATTGAAATAATTGGTTTATATGCTTCATGGATGCCTATGTTGATTGGTTAAGAGTTTGAAGTATTGGATTTGGATTTGAATTTCTTGCTTCACTGATTCACCCACCCCTAGTGATTTTACCTCTAATAATTGGTATCAAAGCCACACCTTCTTTGAAATTTTAACCACTTGAAGTGTTAGGAATTAAAAACTTGTAAATCAAATTTAATATAACCATAAATCAGATCTAAACCAGGCAATAACATGCATCATGGAAAAATTTCTCAAATCAAAGTTATTATGTAGTCATAAATGGATAGAATAATAATCAATCACACAATAGAGATCTATCATGGTTCACCTAATGTGGACTACATATACCAAGAATGTTCTAAAATAAAATAGTAATCTAAAACAAGATTATAATGAACTCTCATAGAGATAGAAAAATATCCTATAGAAAGTGTTACATAAAAATTTGTACTTTCACCTACACCTACACAATGTTTTATCTCACAAACTTCTATAACACACCCTATAAATGAACACCTATAATTTTCAAAATACCTACACTTTGACATTGATCCTCAAAGCTACACCCTGTAAATAAACCATCAACCTCTAAATCCCACACCACACTTGCATATATAAAAAATAAAGTAAAATCCATAAAAGGAGGAGAAATTGTTCCATGATTATCCAAGATAAGCATCATCCACTAAGGACACCTCAGTTCCACCTCATCAAGCTCATCTAAAAGCTCATCCAAAAATAAACATGACAAGATAGAGTCTCCATGTTTTAAGGCACATTTTCCAATAACATGTGATCGCAACCAACTCCTTGAAACAAGGAAGGCATCCCCTTTTCCAATAAATAAATAGTTCCCTAAGATCAAAGAAGTCAACATGGGAAAAGACATCTAACAACCAACTCCATAAAACATGGAAACATAGAAATTAGATAATATAAAGAATATTCCACTCACATATGGAACAAGGTTCCACAAAAGGTGGAGTTTGAAAAAATGCACTCCCCACATTTGTGGAGCTCTCTAGTCCCACAAAATACACTCCTAAGGTTATGTGATAGCCTTTAATGGCTCCACACTCAACAATCTCCCACTTGGAGACCATTTCTCTTGAATAGAATCTATCACTACTCCATGACCACTAAGGCCAACTAATTTTGAACATAGTCTCAACTTGTCTAATGTAACCCACCTTGGTCATCATATCCATAGTATTTTTGCTAGTATGAATTTTCTCTAGCTTCACCAAGTTCTCTTCTAAAGCTATCCTAATGAAGTGACAACATAGCTGAATGTGTTTCATCCTCATGTGGAAAGTAGAGTTATTTTTTAAATGATAGCACTCTAACTATCATTGTGTAGTCTCCCAACTTCCTTCTCATGCCCCAACTCTTAAAACAACTCCTATAACCAAATCATCTCCTTACTAGCCTCCATGGTAAAAACATATTCTACCTCTATGGTTGAAAAAACCACAACCTTTTGTATCCTATAAATCTAACTAACCACTATATCTCCAATAATAAATACATAACCTATCATACTTATTCTCCAATAAATTTCCCCTACTATATACAAGTCCACATAACCATGTAAAGTGGTATCTGATCCACCATAACATAATGCAACATCCATGGTTCCTCTGAAATACCATAGAATCCATTTCACTACTTGTCAATGCTCATAACTTGGATCACTCATATACCTACTCACAACTCCCACTACTTGGGAAATATCCAACCTAATACAAAACATGGAATACATCAAGTTTACAACTACTAATGATTAAGGTACCTTGGACATCTTAAGAATTTTAGCTTCCATCTTGGGACACTACTCCATTGATAATCTAAAGTGGCCTGCTAAATGAGTAGTAATAGATTTAGTATCCAACATGCTAAACCTTTCAAAGACTTTCTTCACATACTTTGATTGGGATAATATTAGCTTCATCTCCTTCCTATCATGATAAATAATCATACCAAAGATTTTCTTTGCAACACCCAAACCCTTCATAGAAAAAGAGCCACTCAGCTATTTCTTTAATACATGAATATGTTGTATGCTTTTTCCTACAACTAACATGTCATCAATATACAAGAACAAAATAATAAAGTATCCATCATCAAAATGTTTGATGTGCATGAAATGGTTAGAATGACACCTTTGATTATCTTGTTCCAACATTAAAAAACAAATTTTTTATACCATTTCTATGGAGCTTGTTTTAGGTCATATAAGATCTTCTTTAGTCTACACACATAGTTATCTTTTCATTTGAACTCATATCATTATGGCTACTTAATATAAAAATATTCATTCAAATCACCATGAATAAAAGAAATTTTCACATCTAACTATTATATGTGTAAATCCTCAATTTCAACTAAACCAAGAGTAGTCATAATAGAAGTCATTTTTATAATAGGAGAGAAAATCTCATCAAAATCAATACTTGATTTTTGTGTCAACCCCTTGACCACCATCTTGGCCTTATACCCTTTTCTCCCTTCATCTTCTTCTTTTATTCTAAATATCCACTTATTTGGCAATGCACTCTTTCCCTTGGGTAGCCTTACCAAATCCCACATTTGGTTCTACATGAGAGATCTATGATCCTTATACATGGCTAGATCCCACTTCATCTTGGCATCTACCTACATTGCTTCCTCATAACACTCTAGTTCTCCATTTTCAGTGACGAATAATTAATTCAAAGAAGGATAAAAACATTTAGGTGCTCTTCTTACCCTAGAATATCTTCTTACCATAGGAGTTTTTGGTGCTTGTGTAGAAGGTTCTTGAACTAAATCATTAGATACTTTGCCATCCATAATGTCATCCCATAATGTGTACTCTTTTTGTTCCTATTCATATTCCTACAATTGATTCTTATACATGACTTTTTCATTAAAATCTACATCTCTAGACTGAAATATTTTCTTATCTTTAATTCTCCATAAATGGAAACCAATGTCATCCTCACCATAACCAAAAAATGTGCATTTCTTTGATTTAACCTCTAAATTGGTCCTATCATATTTCTTAACGAGAGAAAAAGCCTCAAATCCAAATACTTTAAGAAAAGAATAATTAACATTCTTCTCAAACCAAGCTTGTTTAGGAATGCCTCCATCCAAATGCATAGAAGGTCCTCTATTAATTAGATATACTAATGTGCTAACTGCTTCTACCCAAAACTATAAAGGTAACCCTGCATGTAACCTCATGTTCCTAGTACATTCCATTATTGTTGTATTCATATTTTTAGATACCCCATACTACAGTAGAGTTCTTATAACCATCCTTTGCCTATGGATTCCATTTTTAGAACAATAATCAAAGAAAACATTACTACAATACTCACCTCTATTATCTAATCTGAGACATTTCAATTTGAGACTTGTTTCATTCTCAACCAAGTATTTCCACTTATTAAAAGTATTCAATACATAAAATTTATTTTTAATTCAATAAACCCAAACTTTCTTAGTTTCATCATCAGTAAAAGTAAAATAATAATTATATCCACCAATAAAATATACCTGAGCTAGTCCCCATACATCTGAATGTACCAACTCCAACTTGTGTTCTTCTTTATGGGTATAACCTTTAAGAACTTAACCCACTTCTATTTATCATACACACAATTTTAATAAAAGTCTTGATCTATGTCTTTCAATCCAAGAAACTTATCTTTTAAGATCTCTATTTCCTTATAGATCATATGACCGAGCCTATAGTGCCACATAGTTGCATTTCTATCTACAACAACTAAATCAAGAGAATCAACACTACTAGTCAAATATAAAGTACCAACTTTATTACCTCTCAAAATCTCAAGAAAACCTTTAGTAACTTTTAAGAATCTAAAATAAACATTACTAAACATCCCTCACGACCCAATTACCCCATTGAAACCAAATTCCATCTCAACATAAGCATGTGTCTAACATCCTTAAGTATCCATGTGTTCTTATTCTACATTTTAACTTGAATAGAACATTTCCCTACTATTTCACATGGTTCATCATCACCAAGGTAAACATGTCCTAGATTCTCTTGAACATAATTAGTAAAATAATGCCTATGTGGGGTGGCATGAAAGAAGCCCCTGAATCTAATACCCAAGACACAAAAAGACTATCCGTAGAAAGAATTAAGGCATCCTGACATGATTTACCTGATGTCACATTTACCTCATTTTTTTCCTCCTTTTTGTCATTCTTATCCCAAAGTGACCAACAATCCTTCTTTGAGTGTCTACTCTTCCCACAATACCAACATATCATTTTGGATCTAGACATGGACTTAGATCTACCCTTTGAATTTATGTGGTTGCCTTTGCTCTTGTCCTTTTGCCTTACTCTAATAACAATAGATAAAGCATTACCTGAAGATTATTCACTAGTTATTTCCTTCACATTTCCTCACTAAGAATCACACCTACAACATCCTCAAAATTTAAGCTTCCCTTGGTAGGGACTACATTACTCACAACCATAACCAAACTATCCCAACTATCAGGAAAAGAACACAAAATCAACAAATCTCTAATTTCATCATCAAAATTCATTCCAATAGAAGTGATCATACTTACAACTATATTAAAATCATTTAGATGATTAGCAATTGTACCATTCTAAGACATTTTCATGTTAAACAATATTTTCATAAGAAAAAATTTATTAGAATCAAAGGGTTTTTCATACAACTTTCTAAGTTTATCCATGAGATCTTTTTATGGTTTTATCATTAGAAATGTTAAATGCAATAGAAGATGCAAGGCATAATCATATGGTTCCCAATGCCTTCCTGTTAAGTAATGACCAATCTACATCACTCATACTTAAAAGTTGTTCTACTTTCCCCTCTAAGAGGAGATGTAGCTCTTTCTGATATAGGTAATATTCCATCTACATTTTCCACAAACCAGAATTCTTACCATCAAACTTCTCCACTCTAAATATGATCTCTTCTCTCATAGCTCCCACTCAAGCTAATATCCTTCCTATGATTTACCACTTTAGCAAAACACAACCAATAGCTCTGATACTAGTTGTTAGGAATTAAAAACTTTTAAATCAAATTTAATATAACCATAAATCATATATAAACTATGCAATAACATGTATCATGGAAACATTCCTTAAATCATAGTTATTTGCAAGCATAAATGGAGGGAATAAGAATCAATCACACATAACATAGATTTACCATGGTTCACCCAATGTGGGCTACATCTACCAAGAAAGTTCTCAAATAAAATATTAATCTAAAACAAGATTACAATGAAATATCATAGAGATAGCAAAAATTTCCTATAGAAAGTGTTGAACAAAAATCTACACTTGCACAATGTTGTATCTCATAATATGATATACTACACCCTATAAATGAACACTTACACTTTTCAAAACATCTACACTTTGACTCTGATCCTCAAATCCACACCCTGCAAATAAACCATCAACCTCTAAAGGCTAGACCACACCTATATATATAGAAAATGAAGGAAAATCCACAAAAGGAGGAAACATTTTTCCATGCT
Organism: Torreya grandis; assembly: GCA_037957365.1. NCBI lineage: Eukaryota > Viridiplantae > Streptophyta > Pinopsida > Cupressales > Taxaceae > Torreya > Torreya grandis. The sequence continues at coordinate 877,253 of JARHVA010005101.1, read as the reverse complement.
TATCCAAGATAAGCATCATCCACTAAGGACACCTTAGTTCTACCTCATCAAGCTCATCTAAAATCTCATCCAAGAAGGAACTTGCCAAGATAGAGTCTCCACCTTTTAAGGCACATTTTACAATAATATGTGATCACAACCAACTCCTTAAAACAAGGAAGGCATCCCATTTTCGAATAAATAACTAGATCCCTAATATCAAGGAAGTCAACATGGGAAAATGCATCTAACAACCAACTCCATAAAACATGAAAACATAGAAACTAGATAATAAAAGGAATATTGCCCTCACATGTGGATCAAGGTTCCACAAAAGGTGGAGTGGGGAAAAATGTGCTCCTCACATTTATGGAGCTCGCTAGGCCCCCAAAATACAATCCTAAGGTCATGTTCTAGCCCTAAATGGATCCACACTCAACATGAAGGTGATCAAAGGTACAATTGGTAGTCATCAAATGTAAGATGGTTTCTCTAATAAAAAAGAGCCATTGTTTAATGGATCCAACTATGATTTTTAGAGTTTAAAGATGAAGACCTACATCATGTATATAGGTTTTGACATTTGGAAATCTACTATGGATGGGTATTCTACACCCCCTTCTCTTCCAACTAGTGTAACTGACAAGAATTTGTGTGAGAATAATTATAAATCTATGAATGCTATCATTTATGGACTATCAAACGCTGAGTTCACCAAGGTGATCCAATAAAAATTTATTGAGGAAATCTATGACAAACTATAGATCATCTATGAAGGATATTCAAAGGTTAAATTGGATAAATTAGAGACTTATCAAAGGAAATTCGAGGTTCTCAAAGTGAATTAAGAAGATACTATGGCATCCAATATTTTAAGGGTTGATGAGGTGATGAACATAATCAGAGATCTTGGATAGGAGATTGAAGAAACTACTATAGTACAAAAAGTATTAAGCTCTCTCACTCTCAATTTTGATTCTAAAATACCTATAGTATAATAAATTCATGATCTCACTAAGATGAAGATGGATGAATTTCATGGAATCCTTGCTACGTATGAGATGAGATTTAATGAGTAAAAATGACCAAAGAAATAAGTAACCTTCAAGATGATCAAAGAGACAAAAGGCAAGAAGAGCAAGTTAAGTCTTGAAGATTTTGATCTTAATGAATATCAACTTGAAGCCATGATTGTAAGAAAACTAAATGTAGGATTAGGTAAATATGAAGGAAAGTTTCCTTTTAAATGTTTTTCATGTGGTAAAGTTTGTCATTTTATAGCTAATTGACTAGATAGAGGCAAGTCTAAACATAAGGAAGATCATAAATAATCTCATGAGGATGAGGACAAGAAATTTGAGGGTCCTAACAAGTATAAAAAGATTCTTAATAGGATAAATGGAAAGAAGGAGTCATATAAAGGTAGTAATAACCTTTACCATGAATAAGATAGTAACTCATAGACTAAAGAAGAAGGAAACACATCTAAAAATGATGATTCATCTCATGGTGAGGACAAGGAGACACTATTCATGGCTCTTAAAGATGATGAAAGTGAATGTTCTTTGGGCAGAGATATCTTTGGTAGAGATAGCCTAGAGGAATAAGATGAGCAAGTCACTCTTGAAGAAAAATATCTAAATACCTTGGAAGAGTTGAAGCTTCTACAAAATAAGAATATAAATCAATCATCTTTGATCAATACTTATGAGGAAACATTTTCCTTCTTTGAAGAAAGATTGAGTAATGAAGTGAAAGAGCATGATGATATAACTCAACATATTGAAACTTAGGTTTGTACCCTAATTGAAGAGGTAAAGAGTAAGGATGAATAACATGTCAAATATAAATCAAATATGGAGTCTTTACAAGTGAAATTAGATCAAGCTATGAGAAATTTTGAAACATATTATAAATTTGAGAAAAGTAAAGTTGATCTTAATGACCTATTGAGTAATCAAAAGGTCTAAAATGACAAGTCAGACTTAGAGTTTCATGAATATGTTCAAAAGGATAAGAAGATTGAGAAGATAGTGATGATAGATTAGAAGACTAATCATGTTAAGGAGAGTGTTAGTAAAGACAAGAAGGATGTCAATATGAATAAGAATAACAACTTTAAAAGATACAAAAGTTCAAATCAAATCAAACAACCCAATGAAATAAGGTATGATAATTCCTTTAATGTTTACTATTATTCTTGTCATTAGTTTGGTCATAGGATCATTAATTACAAATAAAAGCTCATAGTAAGAGATTTACATGGAATTATTAGAAATAGAATGACAAACATGAAGAATATAATCACTCAATATAGTCAACTAGTCCATATGCAAAACATGACATCTTTTACTATAGGTGTCAAGGGATTGATCATATTTCAAGGACTTACAATGCCTTCATTAAGAAATCAAATAATTAGTTTCATGAATGGGATAACTAGACTTAAAGGAGTCATCATGTAACCCATACACAAGGTATGTATAATTAGAGAAACTTAATTTGTTTCAAGTGACAAGAGAGAGGTCACATAACAAGGTTCTATAGGAATGGTCAAGATTCTACTTCAAATAATGGTAATCATAACATGAAGAAAAAGAGTCATAATGAATGGAGATCCAAAGAGGTGAATGAAAAATAGGTTAAAAATGGATTTTTTGTCATGAAAAAATAAGGTTCAAGTTGAATTATCAGATATAAAGTCTTATATATCCAATTTTACAAGAATATCAAGAAAGATTCTAAGTCAAAAGGAAAGAATGAAGTTAATAACCCATTCAAAGTCAATTTGATGATGAGACGGGACTAAAATTTAAATGAGAGCATGGAGATATAGGAGCCTCCTAAGTTTTAGGAACTTTAGTATCTCTATGATAAGTAGGTGTCTCTACTTTTTATTATTAAGATACATATTTCATATGTAGAAGCAAGTGTGTGTGCTCTAGGTAATGTACAAGAAGCTATAATCAGTATAGAGCTATGTAGAGTTGTTGATTAGTCTTTAGGACCAATACCATTATGGTATAATAATATATGATTTTATATTTAAAATCCTTTTGTTTATCATATAATTTCATTATTTAATTGGGAGTAACAATTTTATGAGATTACACCAAAGGTTTGTGATGAAGCTTCAAGAAATTTGTTTAGGGGCATTGGTCCCAAAGGCAAGTTTTAGTCAAATTTTGATGCTTGGTTTATAATGAATAATCATGAATAATTAAGGTAAGGTTGATATAGAGTGTGGAGAGGACTTTTCCAAGTTTATTCCATGGGTTCAGATGTGCTTAGTTGGTTAAAATAATCATTCATGACCATTTGTTCAATTTGACCATTTTGCTCAGTGTTCACTACCTAGTGTGTGTTCATCTTACAAAATTGATGCATTAAAGGTATATGAATCTAACCAAGGGTTGAGTCTAGTTGGATTTGATGTGTCAATGTGAAAAAGGTGTTAAGGATATGTTAGATGGATTACATGATCATTTGAAGGTGTTTTGGTACAGTCAAAGGGGTATACATAGGGTCTGTAAGCATAGTCATGAGCTTTCTAGGTGTCAAATCAAGATTTTTGAATGTTCAAGGTGATTTTATGGAATATAAAGGTGTGTTGAACTCATATAGGTGTGATCTAGGTGTTTTTAGGCTTTGATGGCCTTTTAAGGGCAAATTAAGGAATTTTGAAACCTCTCGGGTATGATAGTCCTTGCTAAAGGGTTAATAAGACAAAAACCATTTCATGGTTTTATGGGTTTCTTAAGGAATAATAACTCAAAAATTTGTCTAATGGTGTGTATGGGTGACCTATAGGTGTGAGAGAATTTTTATAAGTTGATGCTGACTAGAATATGGTAAGTTGACTGTGTTTCTTTTTTATGCCTAGGTTTTACACCATATGGGTTAGTGACCTTCCTAAAGTATTTGAGCTCTGAGGATACCTAATAAATTTAAATGGCTAAATGGGTGCTTATAAAGTTATTTAAAATCATCTATACTTTTATAGTTTATCCTATGGTTGAGATTTTGTGCAAATAAAGGGTTAATTGGTAGGTCAATTTATGAAGGAGCTATGGTGTAGAAGAAGATTTGGATTATTATTATTGGTATGCATGAGGTGGAATATGAGTTTACATCAGATATGAAATTTAAAGTCATGAGGATGCATACATAGAAAGTTATGGGCTCTACAAGGTTTAGGTAGGGCTATTAAGCCTTTAAACAAGGTTAGGTGATTCAAATGGACTTTTTGGTAATTTTATCCAAAATATAAAGTTATTATTTTTATAATAAGATATTTTTAGTCTAGTTTAATCATCTTTCATGTTTTAATTATGGCTTGAACATCTGTTGGTGATCGTAGAGTTGACTTGTGAGAGAAAATTTGAAGGCAACTATGAAGTTTCATCATGTTTGGAGATGGTTTAAAGTATTTCAAGGGGTTCCCAAGATTATGTGACTTAGGTGGATTACTTATTATTATTATTTTAAAGGTTTTATCACTCCTATTTTCTTTATATTTTTCATTTATTCTTCATAGAGTAGTGTATGGTCAAAGAAGAGTGTTGTTAATGATAATGCTTGATGTAGTCATGGTAAGAAATGGTATGCACAGTGATAGGGGGAGTTTTATATCATATATTAGAGGATATACCTTATTTATGTTGGATTTTAGAAAAAATATAGGTCCTTAGGATCAGTAGGTAAGCCCACTTTATCATTGTGTCAAAGGGGGAGAAAGTGTTTGCAGAGAGAGAAAGAGTATATGCATAGCTTTGTTATTGGCTTTGAAAATATTTAAAAGTTTTGAAATCAATGAAAAATGGGTATATATTTTATTCATTTTAAATTATGTCCCTAATGTGGTGAATATTTTCCATTATTTGATATGTATGCATGGTTCTCAATGATAAAGTGTGTGTTAGTAATCATGCACAAACATTGCATGGTTAGGCAAAATGATGGATATTGGTGTTGTATTGACCATGTTTGAGGGGTCATATGAGGGTTCAAGAGTGTTGAGTATACTTTTGGAAGTGAAATAAATCAATGTAATTAGTCTTGTTAAAGTTAAATAAATCAATCTAATTAGTCTTGTTATGGTCTAGGTTATCCTAGTCATCTTGGCAAAATTTCTTGAGTATGTAGATTGATGACATTAGCACATGCATTTGTGAAGGTGTCAGAAGAAAGTGTTCACATGGGTTTGTTTATATTTATCCTATATCATGAGTTTAAAATTTAATATCTTGATATCATGTATATCAGATGTTACAGTGGTTCAAATTTTCTCTCCCAAGAAGATTTCACTAGTTTCCATACCTAGTCAAATTTGCATTAAAAGGTAACCGTTGGAATTCAAATATTTGAATTTACAAAGGAAAACTAGTATGAATTGTTTTGTTTATAATTTTTTATTATGGATGAATTTGATGATGGAGTAAAAATAAAAGTTTTATATAAATTAAATTAAAATTTTATTAAAATTTATTTTGAGGTTTGAGTGGTCATACATTTACATTTATTGTGGTTCAAAGTTGACTGAGGATTTGACTTTCTTCTACAAGTGACCCAAGAAGTATGTTTGAGTTTTTCTTGATGGTACGTGGATGTTTCATGGTGAATTATCTATTGGAGAGTGTTTTATACTCCATGAATATCATCCATATGATTTTTTTAGGTTTTACCAATCCATATTTAGTATGAACCATTTCTTGGAAGTTGGCTTTTGATTCATTCATGGTGTTTTCATATACAAGGCAAATAATTCAAATGTTTTACATATGTAAAAGTGTGTAGTTATGAATTTAATAACTTTATGGTGTCTTATAGTTCATGTGTCATTGACTTATGTGATTTTAAGTGGTATTGTGTTTCTATTTTCACTTATTGAATGGTTATAAAGATAAATAGGTCTCCATGGACCTAAAAGTGCTTCATAGGCCTAATTGAAAGGTCTTACTACTTAATGGTGATCTATAAAATATATGTTTGACATATGTATGTGTTTTTGATATTATTATAATTATGATATGAGACTTAAAGGTTAAGGTATTTCTTATAGCTGACCAATCATGTGGTGATCTTGTAGACTCTATAAAGAACAAAATCAAAGATGATTGTTTCTAGAGTCAATGAGAGAAGTATAGAGGACAGTGAGTATGCTTTGTGGATGAATTGAAGAGTAGAGTATTTTCAGGGATATGTGTTTGACCTAGAGGTCATCTTTTTGAACTTATAACAATGTTATTTTAGGGTTGAAGATCCAAGATGAGTGAAGAGGTGTAGAGTGATCCAAAAGGTTGTTTTGGATGAATTACTTATGTGTGAAGGCTTGAGAGAGTGTGAAGGGCTGAATATAATTTATATTAATTATTTATACATAAGATTGGAATTCAAATAGATTTTTGGAGTTGTTTATATCAGAGGTGTTCTATGTATACTCAACATCTAGGATAAGTGGATGCTTGTTCATCCTTAGGGGTTGGTGCTCCTTGTGAAGTGGGTGCTTTACTAAAGTATCTTGTTTGTGAATATCTTATAGGAATATAGTCCACTTATTTTAAGACTTTAAAGTGGGTTTTATCCCCCATGACATTTTCCCACATAATTCATGTGTTATTTTCTTTGATCTTGTATAATTTCCTCTATTTATTATATTAATTGGTTTATATGCTTCATGAATGCTTTTGTTGAGTGGTTAAGAGTTTAAGGTTTTATAATTGGATTTAAATTTATTACATCACTAATTTAACCCCCCCCCACTCTCAATTATTTTACCTATAACAATAATCACATCCATAATAACATAATCATAATTTATTAACATTTTAACATGTCATAAAATCTGTAATCCATAATCACATAGCATTAAATACATAATAAAATAATAAAAATCACATCCATAATCATATAACCATGATCCATAAACATTTTAAATTTTAAAACATTTAAATCTATCAAATCCATACTCTTAACCCATAAACATATCATGTAAAATCTATAATCCATGATCAAATATCATAGAATCCATAATCTAATCAAAATTCATAATTATTAAATCCATAATCAAATAATAAAATTAGAATTCATATTAATCATGAACATTTTATAATAAAATAAATCCATACATCACATAATCAAATTCATATCCATAATAATATAATTCATAAACATTTTAAACTTTTTATAAACATTTAAATCCATCAAATCCATAATCTAATCACATCACATACAAATCCATAATCCATGATCCAAATACATATCCATAATAGCCATAATACATAAACATCTCAATATAAATCCATCATATGCAGCAATTATAAGTAATGACATCATATAATAAGCTAAATTTATAATCACATAATCTAAATGCAAGCATGCATGATAGTATAATTAATAAACATCCATAAATCCATAAATAGAATACATATTCACATCATAACTCATAATCATGAATAATATATATAAAATAATCAAATTATATATTAGAAATATCCATATGCATGTTTATAACTCTTTAGATAGTATAATTAATAAATAAAACAATAAAAGAACTTTTATCTAAAATGTATCCTACTTGGATGGATATTCCCTAGGGCTCCATCATCATATATGTTCCCATCCCCTCCAGCATATCCTCTTCTATGCCTATCTCTCTTCTGATCCCTCCCACAACATACACTCCCCATGATCATTGACCATGTATGAGTATGCCTGCAAGACATATCTTATGCATCTTGATGGTTAGCATAGCACAAAATCTATATATGCATATCTAGTATGCATAGCACAAAATCTATATATGCATATCTACTATGATCTCCTCATAATAGCACATCTCTATCACTATATGCCTATACCTATCAAGGTTAATTATTTCTTCCTATCTTGTGTTAGGCCTAACCACACCTATAATTGTCTTCACTGATGAGTCTCCATTCCCTCTCCTTAGGCTATCCTCATCCACTCGGTATTGATCCTAAGCCTCTACTACTAGGTCATGGCTCAATTGTAATGAGTCAAACTTGACCTTCAAGGTATCCAATTTGATATGTAATGTGTCTCATTTAATTTTCACTATGGTAGTCACCCATTGTGTTGTGTCCACCTCTCCCTATAAGGTGATAGAATAAGCCCTTAGTGTATCCCTCTCTATGATGATCTTTGTAGTTTCAATATCCTCATCCTCTATCTTCTCCTCCTCTCATCCTCTCCCCTATCCCCTCATCTCCCATCTCCTCTTCTCCTCCTCTATCCTCCACAGCATCTTCCATTTCCTTGTCAGTTTCCTCTTGCTATGGATGCACCACCCTCTCCTACCTCACCACTCATTATGTTTCCCACCAAGCTATAAATTTTAAATTTCACCTCACATCCTTCACATATGATCCTATTTCCTCCTCTTCCTCCACTTCTACTAGGAAATATATGGTATTTGGCCCTATGAGCTCTCAATCTATATCATCCCACCCATATATGTATGGGTCCCATGTAATGTCTTGTACCAAGCCAAACTATCACTATACTTGACCAAAATAGAATTACTCTACATACTCCATCCTCTTCCTTATCACCCACCTTTCCCTCAAGATACATGTAAACACTTCCTATACCCTAGGCCATGCATAATATCTAAGATAAGTTCTCCAAATGATATTTCCATCTCACAAGCCCTTCAAGATCCTTTAGTAGTACTCCAAGTCCCAAACAATTCCATCTATGAAGTCTCAAGTTAAATCTACCTTCCATCATAGGAAGGCTATGTTGTAATTGATCTTGTACCACCATATTCATGGGGTAATAATTGGTCACACCACCTTGATGTGATCATATACCCAACACTATAGTATTACAATGGAATCCAACCCATATCTCCTCTAGGTCCTCCAACCCCACAACTCCTTATAAGCATGTAGCATTAAGTTAGATGCCCAAGTAAACACCATCCTATGGTCTAGCACATCTACAACCAAACCTATCAGGATCTATGATAACCTACCTCCTCATGAGTTTAGGAGTGCATAGTAAGATATTTCCAAGAACATCATGGTTAGTACAACTTTCCCTACTGCATTAGCCTCATATAGAGTCTTGAACATAAATCCACCAATAATAAAAGTGATGTATGTAGCATCCCCATAGTATAATCATGATAGTACTACTCTACATCCCTTCTCATCCATAGGTACTATCACCACTCCCTTTATTGAAAGTTACAAAATCCTATATATATCCTCCTTAGTAATAGTCATCTCTCTCATAGGTAGCTAAAACATCCTAGTAGTCACATCCCATCACTCTAAAAATATGACCAATAAGCTCATATCATATTAAATACATCTATAGTAACACACTCCTCCAGGCCTATAACTTCTAGATGTGCCTAGTCATCATGATTGAGTTGCTTCCATAATTACTCTAATAAAGGTGACACTTGATCCTGTATCTACAATAGAGTTTGTGCCTATCACCAAAATCCCCTATAAGTCTAAATTCTCCTAATAACTCTAAATTAACCTATCCCTAGACTCTAATCTAACTTTTCACCTTTTTGTGTGAATCAACACCAACCCCTTATAAATTAGTACCATTCTATCTGGATTGGCATCATTTTAGGTGAAATGATGTTGATTCCTAGTGAATCATCACTGATTCATGAGAATTGGATATAATTATTAGGCACCATCATACTATACTCCTATCATGTATCCTAATCCTAAAATATATTTTTTTTAAATCCAAAAAAAAAATGGGACCTACCTCATCCTGTGATCATCATTATCACCTCAAACCACTACTATTAGCCTCTATTTTATCTCATGTCTCGATCAGTATTTTACTTCTCAAGCATCATTTCATTTTACACAAATAAAAAATGATCCCTTTTCCACATTGGATTTGCTTGTATACATAACTTTGGATTGACGCCGATCTATTTCGGATCAATGTCAATTTGGTGGATTAGTGATGATTCATTTTGGATCGGTACCGATTTACCTATTTTTTCATTACTTATAATTTAAATACATCCAATCCTAATCCTTAGCTTCATTTTGGTAATTTACCACACCTACCCTATTATTTATCCTATACCATTTTAAGTTTGTGTATTTATTCCTCTTGTTTGTCCCACAACCTACATAAGGTATGTACTCTTTTGGGTATCTCCCTCTGTGGGTCTCGAGAGTGAATTTTCTCTTGAGAAATATCTATAGGTAGTTCACATACTAGATGCTTCAGTCAACCAAATATAATCACTTATCTTCATGTTTTTCCTTTGTTTAATCCCACCTATTCATATTTGTGGTATTTTATTATAGGATTTGCCTTGGGGCATCTCTACCTATATTACTTTACATCTTGTTAGTGAAAAAATATATACTTCATGTTATGCATCTATGTTATTAGATATCATTTATTATCTACCCAACCCATCCACTATTCCATTTTTCAAACCTATCACCCTCTCCTTATCCCATACTAACTCCTAGTTTGAGGGGAGATGGCTCTTCACATAAACCTAGGGAATTGAACCTCTCTTGGCTTTAATCTCATGGCACATATTCCATATCACTCCATAAAAAGGGGCAAATATAGACACTATAATTTAATATATTATATATATTTTTTGTGTCATAGGCCCTTATTATTATTTTAATCTCCTAAAAATCCCTATCCTAAGATTTAGTATATTTTCTATCAATAACCTGGTAATTTACTTTTACAAATTGCCTTTCCACCCTCCTTAACCACCTAATTCTATTAAAAAATTAGGGAATCCACCTTTTAAGCACTTTAACCCCATATAACCTTATGCCTAATAAAATCACACTGTCAAAACCCAATTTTACCCATAGTTATAACTAACCATCATGGATAGGATCTTCAGCTATAATTTTGAGTGAATTAGTGCCAATTCTCCCATGATTGGTATCGATTATTTAGATTAGCATCAATCCATATATACCTAGCCAACCTTTGATTTCAGGACTAGAAACTATGAACCTTGAAGTGTTATTAAGAATTTTGAGAGAATTAAGTAAGTCCTTAGCATCACTCTACCAAAATTATGCTACATACAATCCACATCCATCATCACAAGCTTGAAGGACTACTTGTATTGGTGTGAAGAAATTTATTCTATTTTCAACCAAGTTCAAGGTAAGTAATCATATTATTTGTTTCATTTTCCATCAATATATTTGATTTTATATGCTTATCCAGTCTTTATAATATATTATATATCCTTTTACATCTATTTATCATCCTCTATCATCCCATTTTGTTTCTTTTTTAATTAAGTATAATTTCATAGAGAATCAATGCTGATTCATTATGAATTGGCACAAATTCTATAAAATTGACACCAATCCTATAAGATTGACATTGATCCATTATATTTAGTTTTTAAAACCTAAGACTTTAATCTTAGATCCCTACCTTTAATTCTTTATAATTTTCTATCATTTTAAATATGGCCCTTTTATGTAGATGACCCTACTAGACATTATATATTATGTCATTAATATCATTAATCTACCTATAGTATCCCAACCCTTTTTTCTAATTTGAGGGACATAGCCTTTGAAATAGAACTTTATGCCATTTTTTACTCTCCCTCTTTTGAAGCCATTTCCAACTAACTTGATATCATACAAGAGGATGTGAATGCTTTTATGGCTTATTGGGATGAATACTTTACTTATATTGATAGCTTAAATGAAGATTAAATCATAATCATTATTATTATCATATCTTTATCTATTGTAATTTTAAATATTTGATATCCATTTAATTATGTAAACAAGTGAGCTAACATCCAATTGAGGAAGTTCACAACTTATTAGGACTATTTTATAACTAGGAATCTCACCCATCTATCTATTAATCTATTTTTATCTAAGTTGTTCATTTGTGTGCAAGTTATTCTTTTAAGACAAAAATAAGTTCTCTCAATCATTAGATTCAAGTGGTGCACAACTATCTCCCAATATCTAGGTATTTATCACAAACCCTTATTTTCATTGAGTTTTTATTAAGTTAATTTAATTAAATAAAAAATGAAAAACTACTATAATAGTTTGTGATCCAAGTTGATTAGTCACTAACAAACATAGTGATGCAAATAATAAAAAAATCAAGCAGATGTGAGAAGATGATTCTTGATGTGTTTAATGTAACAGTGATGAATTTAAGTGTTTGATGATGTTGTTTTGAACCTTAATAATATATCCATGCTTTTCAAAATCTTGGAAGTTAGTGTAAGAGGTTACAACATTGAAGCCAAAATGGATTATTTGACTGAGTGGATTCTGTGAGAAAGGAAGTCAATAGATTGGTATGAAAGAACATTAGTTTTCATCAAAGCTTATGTTATATTTTATGTATGTTTCTCTAAGTATGTTATAAGATCATGTTCATGCATTGAAATATCTTGAATCTATTTAATTAGGTGTTAGAAGTTCATGTTTCATTGATTGTGTTTTCCAGTCTATTGAGAGTTCTGAGTGAGCATCTTGCAGAGAAGTTGAAGCATCTAATGAAGTTTGAGATGACCATAAGGTCATGATTTTTATTAATATATAATTTTTTTCCATGTTTTTTTGGAAATTTTGATTTTATTCCTGAGTTGTTCAAAACATATTTTCTATGTATGCATAGACCTTTTCTAAATAGTGTTTTGAGAAAGGGTTCAAATGGTGATTGGACCTAAAAGGTGTTATGGACCTAATTTTAAGTTGGATAAGGTATATCAGAGTGACATATGATTTTTTATTTCTATTTGAGGTGTTTGAATATGCTTCATAAAGATCAAAGGGTAATGTGTTGATAATAATGCCCATTAGGTCTACATAAATCCTAAAAGGGGAGTTAGAACTAATTGAGCTATGACCAACCTAGTGTATTAATTTTCATGATTTATGGATGTTATTTTTAATATGATAATACCTATTCATGTTTGACCTAAGATATTTGATGTATGGCTGACTAAGAAGGATATGATCAAGTGACTTGTATAAAAGTAAGGTAGTTTAGGCCTATTTAGGTGTGTTAAGAGAGAGAAGAGAATAAGCAAATGATATAGAATATTGATGAGTATAATGAGGTCATGAAGACAATTATATAATTATCTTGAATACCTATATAGGTTATACATATGAGGATCAAGTTTAGAAGACCTAATCAAGCCATGAAGAGGGTTAGTTGAGTGAAGATAGATAGAGGCCAATTTGAGAGGGATAGAAATGATTGAGGAGATTAATATGAACATCATTATATATTATATAATCAATAAAATTTTATGAATGTGATCAATTTTATCATATTGATGAGCTGGTTTTGATTCATCTAGGGTCTTGATGCCTCCTTGAAAGTGGGTAATTGTTAGAGCCTAGTTGAATTGGTATTGAGCTAGTTGGGGTTGGTGCTCCATGTGGAGTCGGTGATTCACTAAAGATTGATGTTTGTCTTATAGGAATAAATTTCATTTACTTCATTAGTGGTTTTTATTCCCCTTGAGTTTTTCTCACATATGTGTTGTTTCATTTGTTTCATGCTCTTATTGTTTGATTATTGTGCTTGCTAAGATGTACATGTTTGTTAAAATGGTTCATATATGTTTAAATGGAATTGAATGAAAAAATTTGAATACTAATTCACACCCCCCTCTTAGTAATTTATATTCTAATACTAATAGGAATAAAAAATTTAATCCCCCTCATATGACCATAGTATATGACTAAGTGGATAAGACGTTTTATGTGTGAGATCATGTTTACAACCATTCCTAGCATTTTGCTACCTTATAAATCCAATGACAGTATATATTTTTCACTTAAAGACTCTAGGTATTTATATTTACATGGATTTGTTAGGAAACACACCAAGCCCTAGAAAATTTAAATCAATGAAAAATATCAAACAAGTTAGAATGCAATATCTTATAATACAATTAATGGCATTCATCTCCAAGCTCAATTCTGATACCATGTTCAAGTAGCCCACAATCACTGATAAACATGGATAGGGTTGAATGCATGAAGATGAATATTTATGGAGTGGTGAAATTTCAAGAACAACCTAGAAAGAAAGATGCTTATTTTTATAACAAAAAATTGAATTAACAATCATTAGACAAAGAGTACATAGGAAGGTACATTATATAGTGAATAATTAAGTCACCCAAAACGTTAATTAACTCAACTCACAATTAGAAAATGACTTAAAGTACATTTCTCATAATGACCTATTATTAAACTAAGAAAGTTAATTAGACTATGTAGGTAAAACCACATAGTGGTAAAACTCCTACACTAATAAAGTAGCCCTTTTATTTCCAAATATTCCAAAAATTAAAAATTAAATATTCAATAAAATCTAAAAACATTCATAAATACCTAAAAAATAGCATGTAGCTAGTTGTAATATTTATTAAACATATGTTGTTTGCTCCATGTTAGTAGATAACATATCATCCCTTTCCATACATACACATATATATGAGATACATTATATATGGACATATAAATCTTGGGTCTTCCCTTTATTGACATCATAAGTACATTAGGGGCATATACTTATTTGATCATTATACACCCAAGTTATATTATTCTATGATAAATTTCCATTATCATGTTTGATTTTATATACCTCTCATAGTGTACTTGATACACTATTACTTAACATTTTTTACAAACACATATGTTTAGGATCTAATATTCTATATTCATGTTGGTTTCCTATATTATATGATTCTATTTATGCACTTCATATAGTGTGTGCCTTTTTTGTTATTATATTGCATTGTATTCCCTATTTGAGCATTTGTTTACCTATTTTGACATTTGAATATGTCATTATTTGTTGTATAAATCTGTAAATATGTCATTATATGCTTTATATAAATTTGACTATTTCATATCCCCTCAATTTTGCAACATTTAAACATGTCCCTTGTATGAGGTCTTCTTGGACCATTCCCATTTTTTATGATTTTATGTTATCTTGTGTGTTTTCTAAATTTCTCTTTGAGCTTGTAGTGTTACTCTCTAGACATTTCTATGATCTATATCATGCATCTTAGGACATGATATATGCTGACCAATTTTGACCCCTAAGGTCAAAATCTCAACCCCTATAGGTGAAAAAATTATTATCATGTTTTTCTAAGCTAGTTCAATGCTTTGTCATGCCTTATGTGGTCTTCAAAAAGTCCTTATAAAACCTTGTTAGCAAAGTTTAAGATTATTTGGAGAAGTTAAGGTAATAGTGTATATTTATATTTTACTAGAACCTAGTCATGGCATGGTGTGATGAAACTTGGTCAAGCAGTGTCACAGGTCCCTAGGTGTCCTTAAAAGACATATTTTACCCCTCATCACCTTGTTTAAACATTTCATGATGGTTTGGAGAGATTAAGGTTATTTTATAGACTTAAGGTAATGTTTTATGAGGAAAAAAGATTATTTTTCTAACTCTAACATGTGTCAAAGCTCAAAATTTTCAAAAATATATAAAATACACTTGTAAATGTTCTTGGAGGAGTTATATAACTATCCTATATGTCAACAAGTTAGAAAATGGTTAGAATCTTGCATCTCAATGCCTACGAGGAAGTTTTCACTCACTTACATGGACTTGTGAGCTCATATTCAAGTTAAAAATGTTCCAAAATTTTATATTCATATTATACAAGTTGAATCCATGTTTGAATTTCAGGTAAAGGTATTAAAAATCCAAAAATTACTTCCTTCTCTCCACTACTCTATTAGGAAGCTCTAAAAGGCATTTTTCACATGGATGGTACAACTAGTGTTGGGGATCAACCAATAATGGATTACACTTGTGAAAGCAATAAACGCGGAAATAAGTCAGATAGATAAGTAACTGAAATGATAAATAGCACAGAACAAGATATACAAGAAAACACCCTGAAAAATTGTATTAAAACTCTTTACAATAGGAATACAATTTGAAGAAACTTCGTTCTTCCACACCTCTCTCAGATGCACACAAGATCTCTCACTAGATCTCTATTCCACAAGAGCTCTCTCTCAAGTACAATCAAATCCAACAACCTGGATTGATGTAACTCAATACTGTCCTTCAAACATTCACAATGTTCTACTCATACAGTTCAACTCTCTTCCACACAATAGCTAAGAAGATCTATCCTACATATAGAAAATAGGAAACTTAAGCATGCCTTTACAACAAACAGTTAACCTCTTCAACAAGGGCTCTAAAAAATAACATTGCTAATAATAGAGACGCGAGTTTGAGTTCACAACTCAAACTCATCATGCAAACACTCGCTTCTGTCCTCGGAAATCGCTTTCTGGACACGCAGGTAACCGACGTCGGTTCCTGTCTGTTCGCCTGTGACCATCGCCGGCCGACCCTGCTGCCGACGTCGACGCCTCTGTAACTGCAACTGACCGACGTCGGTCGCTCCTGACCGACGCCGGTGTCTGTGTAGACCCGAACCTGTTTGTGTATGCTCCTTGGTGAAGCTTTTAGCTCCACACTCCTAACAATCTCCCACTTGGAGATAATCCAGCTGCACCAGTACCTGTACAGCAACATCTTCTAGCTCCTCCATCTTCGACTCAATCATGAAGACCAATAGAAGTTGAATGAAGATTCAACTTTTCCTTAGTAACTGGCTTTGTTAGCATATCAGCAGGATTCTTGTCTGTATGGATTTTCTCTAGCTTCAACTCACCATCTTCCAATACCTGCCGTATGAAGTGGTACCTTAGCTGTATGTGCTTGGTTCTTGAGTGAAACACTGAGTTCTTAGCCAAATGGATTGCACTCTGACTGTCACTATACAATCTGCAACTTCCATGTTCCCTTCCAAGCTCTACTAAGAATCGTGTCATCCATATCATCTCCTTGCTAGCTTCTGTAGCTGCAATATATTCTGCTTCTGTAGTTGACAAGGCTACAACCTTCTGCAACTTAGATATCCAACTAACCGCTGTTCCACCTACAGTAAAAACATAACCTGTGGTGCTTCTCCTGCCATCCAAATCCCCTGCCATATCTGAATCTACATAGCCATGTAGAGAAGTATCTGAACCTCCATAGCACAAGTGTCTATTGTTGGTTCCTCTCAGATATCTAAGGATCCATTGAACTACTTTCCAATGTTCCTTACCTGGATTGGCCATATACTTACTTACCACTCCCACTGCTTGGGCAATATCTGGTCTAGTACATACCATTGCATACATCAAACTTCCTACCGCGGAAGAATATGGAACCTTACTCATGTACTCTACCTCTTCATATGAATTGGGACATTGTTCTTTACTTAACTTGAAATGTCCTGCCAAAGGTGTGCTTACCGGTTTCGCATCCTGCATGTTGAACCGTTTCAACACCTTGTCCACATAATCTTCTTGAGACAATATCAACCTGTGATTTTTCCTGTCCCTCTTAATGCTCATGCCAAGTATTTTCTTTGCTGCTCCCAAATCCTTCATAGCAAATGTTTGAGCTAATTTTACCTTAAGCTCTGAGATGTCCTGCATGTGAGACCCTGCAACCAGCATGTCATCTACATAAAACAATAGAATAATATATCTACCATTATCAAATCTCTTGAAATACACACAATGGTCTGATTGACACCTACTGTAGCCATGCTCAGTCATAAACCTGTCAAATTTCAAGTACCATTGCCTAGGAGCTTGCTTGAGGCCATACAAGCTTTTCTTCAACCTGCACACAAACTTCTCCTTACCCTTGACCTCGAATCCTTCTGGTTGTTCCATATAAATTTCCTCATCCAAATCTCCATGAAGAAACACTGTCTTAACATCTAGCTGCTCAAGATGCAAATCCTCAAAAGCAACCAAAGACAATACAACTCTTATTGAAGTCATTTTTACAACTAGAGAAAAAATCTCGCCAAAGTCAATACCTGGATTTTGTGCAAATCCTTTTACCACTAATCTGGCCTTGTATCTCATCTGACCATCCTCACTTTCCTTTAACCTGTAGGTCCATCTGTTCTTCAGTGTTCTCTTACCAGCTGGCAATTCAACCAAATCCCATGTTTGGTTCTCTCTTAAGGACTCCATCTCCTCAACCATGCCACGCTCCCACTTACTCCTGGACTCCACCTGTAATGCTTCTTCAAAACTTTCTGGTTCTCCACCATCAGTTAGCAATAAATAATATAAGGAAGGAGAATATCTAATTGGAGGCTTACTCACCCTTTCAGACCTCCTGATGGGTGTCTTGGACTCATTCTCAACAATCTGTCCACCCAAGTTTTTTGACAGTGACCGACCTCGGCCACCTATAGACCTGTTACTGGCCGACGTCGGTTCTCCCTGACCGACCTCGGTTCCTGGTCTGCCGACGTCGGTCTCTGTATGACCGACATCGGTTTCTGTACTGCCGATGCCGGTTCCTAACCTGTCGACGTCGGTCTCTGTGTTTTCCTGTAAGTGATTATTTCTTTTTCCCGCGAGCTCATTTTGGACCATAACTTCATCCAATTCACCATTGCTCTGCCCAGATTGATCCAGCTTCCTTATCTGATCACTGTACATCACTCTTTCATTGAAAACAACATCACGACTCCTAATTACCTTGTTAGTTCCTAGATTCCAAAATCTGAAACCAAAATCATCTGAGCCATAGCCAATAAACGTGCACCTCATAGACTTAGCGTCAAGCTTCTTTCTATTTTCCTTATCTATGTGCACAAAGGCTTCACAACCAAAAACTTTAAGATATGAGAGATCTACCTTTTTACCTGTCCATGCCTCTTCTGGAATTCCACCATCCAGAGCTGTAGAGGGTCCTCTGTTGATCAGGTACACTGCGGTGTCAACTGCTTCTGTCCAAAACTCTAAGGGCAACCCTGCATGCAATCTCATACATCTTGCACGTTCCATAATAGTTCTGTTCATCCTTTCAGCAATACCATTCTGCTGAGGTGTCCTTGGAACCGTCCTTTGCCTACGGATTCCGTGAGTGTAACAATACCAGTTAAACTTTAGACTGCAGAACTCACCGCCATTATCGGATCTCAAGCACTTCAATCTTCTGCCTGTTTCATTCTCAACCATGGCTTTCCAAATCTTAAAAGTCTCAAAAACATCAGATTTCTTTTTAATACAGTAGATCCATACCTTCCTCGTAGCATCATCTATGAATGTGACATAGTACCATGATCCGCCAATAGAGGCTACCTGAGCCGGTCCCCACACGTCTGTGTGAACAAGCTGCAACTTCTGCCTTTTCTTAGTAGACCCAGTCTTGAGAAAACTAACCCTTTTCTGTTTTCCAAATACACAATGCTCACAAAATTCTAGATCCAAACTTTTCAAATCTGAAAGCATACCTTTAGACTTAAGAATTGACATCCCCTTCTCACTCATGTGGCCAAGCCTTGAGTGCCACAATTTAGCATACACATCTGAAGTAGATAAAACTGAAGGAGATTTGTTAATAACACAATTACACAAATAGAGAGTACCTTCTCTCTTACCTCTGGCCATAACGAGTGCACCCTTGGTCACCTTCCAAGAATCTGCTGTGAGAGTTACTGTACAACCCTCATCACCTAGTTTACCTGCAGAAATCAAATTTCTCTTCAAACTAGGAACATGCATCACATCTCTCAACACCCATGTGTTGCCATTCTGCATCTTTAGCTGCACTTTACCTTTGCCAGTAATCTTACAAGGTTCGTCATCCCCTAAGTATACTATTCCAAAATCCCCTTGGATATAGTCACTGAAATATTCCCTGTTAGGAGTAGCATGAAAAGATGCACTAGAATCTAGTACCCAAGATTCTATATTATTATGCAGAGAGAAAATTAAAGCATCCTGTGCAATACCTGCAATCTTGGCTTCTTCCTTTCCTTCGTGTTGGTTGTCCTCTTTAGGCTTTGACTAACAATCTCTGCTTATGTGCCCCATCTTTCCACAGTTCCAGCATTGTGGCTTCCTGCCATTTCTGGATTTAGATCTGCCTTTCCCTTTAGACTTAGATCTTGCTCTGCCTTTCTTGCTCTTCTCTTTTTGCCTTCCCCTGCTCTCAAAACTCAAAGCGTTCCTGGATGCCTCTTTTGTGCTTTTCCTACGTATTTCCTCATTCAAGATAACACTAACAACATCCTCTACTTTCAAAATATTTGATGCAGATGCAGTATTAGAAACTGCCATTACTAAGCCATGCCAGCTCTCAGGCAAAGAACATAATATCAAAAGAGCTTTTATTTCATCTTCAAATACAATATTGACTGAACTTAACTGATTAACAATACCATGAAAATCATTCAGGTGATTAGAGACAGATCCACCTTCTTGCATATGCAAATTAAATAACTGCTTCATTAAATATACCTTATTTGAAGCTGAGGGTTTTTCATACAGATTTGCTAACGTAGTCATTAACTCTACCGTAGTTTTTGCCTGTGACAAATTAGATATCACAGTGGAGGCCAGACTCAGTCTTATAGACCCAAGAGCCTTTCTGTCAAGAACTTCCCATTCTTCATCCTCCATGTCCTTGGGCTTCTTTGCTATCCCACCTAACGGTAAGTAAAGATCCTTCTGATACAGATAATCCTCTATCTGCATTCTCCAGTGTTGATAGTTCTTGCCATTAAACTTTTCCATTCTCAACTTACTTTCTTCTGCCATTGCTTCTCCCACTCAAACAAAAATCCCTGTGAGCAACCTATAATCCAAACACACTACACAGATCTGAACAACCTGTTAGTGAACCTGAGCTCTGATACCACTTGTTGGGGATCAACCAACAATGGCTTACACTTGTGAAAGCAATAAACGCAGAAATAAGTCAGATAGATAAGTAACTGAAATGATAAATAGCACAGAACAAGATATACAAGAAAACACCTTGAAAACTTGTATTAAAACTCTTTACAATAGGAATACAATTTGAAGAAACTTCGTTCTTCCACACCTCTCTCAGATGCACACAAGATCTCTCACTAGATCTCTATTCCACAAGAGCTCTCTCTCAAGTACAATCAAATCCAACAACCTGGATTGATGCAACTCAATACTGTCCTTCAAACATTCACAATGTTCTACTCATACAGTTCAACTCTCTTCCACACAATAGCTAAGAAGATCTATCCTACATATAGAAAATAGGAAACTTAAGCATGCCTTTACAACAAACAGTTAACCTCTTCAACAAGGGCTCTAAAAAATAACATTGCTAATAATAGAGACGCGAGTTTGAGTTCACAACTCAAACTCATCATGCAAACACTCGCTTCTGTCCTCGGAAATCGCTTTCTGGACACGCAGGTAACCGACGTCGGTTCCTGTCTGTTCGCCTGTGACCATCGCCGGCCGACCCTGCTGCCGACGTCGGCGCCTCTGTAACTGCAACTGACCGACGTCGGTCGCTCCTGACCGACGCCGGTGTCTGTGTAGACCCGAACCTGTTTGTGTATGCTCCTTGGTGAAGCTTTTAGCTCCACACTCCTAACAACTAGGAGAGAGAAATTAAAGGAATAAGATTTTTTTATAGAGGAGAGGGTCATAATCACATAAACATTTTTGTCATTGGTTTTAAAATTCATCCCCTCTCCTTTATGAACAATCGTTAATAAGATAGGGTGGTCTAAAAGTGCTAGTTAACTACACAAGCTCATTGTTACTCCTCAAATTGGTAGCATCAATAAAAATAAATGTATGAGGTTAATTACATAGGACTTTAGGGTTTTTATAATAATATTTAATGTTTTCCATGTTTTATTTCACATATATCAGCTTATATTGATAAGAAATCTCTATTTTGTATATATTACAATATGATTGTCATTGTTCTTCATGGTTTTAAGGTTTTCCATAGATTTATAGTGTATATGATGGATTTTTGAATGATTCATCACCTTTAAACTCCATTAAAAACTCTACAATAATATATATACTTTATGTACTAGTATACAAGTGTCATTCATGCTCTTGACTTGAAGATTGTATATATGGGGCTGCCTGTGTAAATATGGTTTGAATGATCTTATTTTGCATTGTTCAGAGTTAGTTGAAGGCATAACCTCATATAGAATGCATGAAACACTATAAATAATTATCTAAAATTCTAAAAATTTGAATACATAACTTATAAAGGGGTTTTTTGCATTAAAATGTAGACCTACAGGTCTGCCTAGACCTGTAAGTCTCTTTTTCACACAAGATGGAATAATCCTTATCTCAAATGATGTCTAAAGGGATTAATAAGATGTGTAAATTATGTAATTAACTTGGATATATTCATGTCCAATTAATATATATGGATCAAATTTTAATTCTCAATACATGCTAATGTATACCTATAGCCATATAGTCAATTGGCACCTATAAGACTTAGCTAGAATATGAGAGAGAAATGCATAACAAAAAATGTGGTAATAGGTTTGTTAGAATATATTTTGAAAATGGTAAAATCCTTAAATGAAATTAAATTACCGCCAAGTTTCAATATCCTAGTTTTAAATTCCAAGATTCAAATAATGATATTCAAGGGATTCGCAATCACCAACTACAGCCAAGAATGTTCTAGATTGATAAGAGAAGATGTAATAGTGGCATGACGGTTGAGGTTGAGATAAGTAGGAAAGATATATTGAATATTTTAAACCTAGGAATGAATTTTAGAAACTTAAAATATGAATGAATGATTAGAATTATTCTCAAAACTCTCTTAAGCACCTAATTAGACCTTTGGCTAGTAAGTATGCAAGTAAAATTATACAAAATTGCTCAAAATACATAGCTATAGGTGTGTTTTTAAAGGTATAGGGAACTGAATGACCTATAGATAACAAGAAAAGGTTTATAAGGGTTGGAATATGTTATAATATTATCCATTTACATTATCAGATCCTTCAAAGTGATATACAAGCTCTGTAAGTTGCCAAGTTGGTTTAGAAGGGATAAAACACTATTTTGCTAGTTAAATGGCCCACCTAAAAGCCTATAAAACACTTAAAGAGACATCTCTCAATATATGAAGTCTCTTAATTATTTTTAATTCATAACCAAACTATGTCCATCTAGTAGATCCTACAAATTTTTGGTCAAACACTCCAACTATCTCTCATGCTTGCATAAGTGCTTAGACTAGGGTTTTTGACCATTTCATGGTTGACCAATCCATGTAGGGTATCATGAGATGAAAATTGAAATGAAGCATTGTATTTTAATGGGTAATTTAATCACACACTTTTTATAAGTTTCACATGCATGGGAATATTTTTAGGCTAAAACTCAGTTTTTAGGCAAGGAGGCCTAATTAAGGAGAGAGAATGCAAGAAAAAAGACACTTCCACTTAGACTCAAGACATGAAATTTGACATGGAGTTTTAAATCCATAGTAGGCAATAAAATATGTGATAATTTTCCAAATATCCTTGATACATTATTATACACAATGAGGTTTACATCTTTTCAAGGCTATAAGGAATGAGGCCAAATGAGAGCTTATGGTGAAAAATGGAGTCTTGAAGAGAGTTTAAACACTCCAAATGAGTTTCTTAAAATATAATATGATATGTATATGAATTCCATCGAGAGAGAATAAATTGGATAATAAAAAAGCAATATTTGACACTTGTAAGCAAGATTGGCATAGTGAGACAAATGGGTTTCAAGGCACCTAAAGAGATGGATGATGATTGTCACTACGATGTTATTTGGGAAAACTTTTATAACTGATGAAAGGTGTCAAGATAAAATCCATAATGTAACTCAACATGATATAATTTTTAAGAGTGCCAATTTTTCATTCACAAACCAAGACAAAGGGCAGTTTTAGAGAAGAAGACAAGGTGTCAAGCAAGTTTGAAACTTCCATGCCACTTGGAGAAAAAGATAATCTTTAATGGATTAACACTTATCATTGAGGACCTAATGGGGTAGTTTCATTCCTATTTATTATTGTAACTCTATTTTGGACATTTTTATTATTGAAGATTTATCATGATGATGTCATGGTGATGTTATAGAGATGCTCTAGTGAGTGGATGAAGTGCTTTGTTAGCCTAAGTAATAATGAAAAAGTGTGAAATGTGATTATTCTAATGTGATTTATGTATGGTTGGTTGATATTTAGTATTGACATGGATAAAGAGGATTAGGGTTGATTATGGTGATTAGAGTGTGTGAAAGAGGCCTTAAGATGTTATCTTTGCTTTGAGAGCTTGTGTGCACAAGTGAAATTCATCTGGTTGATCATAGTTTTCATCTAGACACTTTGGGTCTAGTGATAGAAAATCTTAGTTGGTAGTTTGATGACATCACCATGACCACATGGGAAGGATTCAAGGGGAGTGGTTCATATGTTTGTGATCATATTAGTCCCTAGTTTTTATGCACCAAATATCAAGTCATGTGTCAAAATGCAATCAAAGATATGAGGGTGAAAAGTTAGTTTCTTAGTCAGAATTCATTTTTTCCCATATGTAGCCAAATTTATAGGTTAGCTAGAAAGAGCTGATTAATAATGTTGATAAGGTAATAATTCACACATATGGAGGTGTCAAGATAAAATTATCATATGGGTTTGTTCATTTTTGTGCCTAGTTTATTTGTGCTAATTTTTAGATCATGCAATGTAACACATTAAAGTTGGGCACCCAAGCAATTTGAATGTGTTTTCCCATACTTAGCCAATTTTACTATGGTATAAAGAGATGAGTAAGAATTTTTATAGTGTTATATATTAAACATGTGAATGTGTTAATATAAAATAATCATATGAGTTTGTTCAGTTTGGAGCATAGTTAATTTGCACTAAATTTGAGATCATGCGTTGAAGCATGACAAAAGTTATGGATGCTCAAAGTTGGCCTCTCCGGTATGTTTTAACATGGTTGGATTTATGATGGAATATTTTGAGAAGGAAATTTAATGGTATTATATCTCACATACATGAGAGATTTAGGAGTTATGTGTCACTTCGTTGGATTCTCCTATATGAGGAAATCATCTGGTCCAAATTTGAGATCATGTGAGTAAGCATATAAGAAGTTATTGAGGTGAAAAAATGGATACTCATGCATATTTAAAAGGTCCCCATAATTAGTCATTTTTGAAATATTTAATGCATCAACAAGATCAATAGAGCATGTTTAATCTAAAGAGTCCATTTTTGAAAGAGTTAAAGCCTGAACAAGATCAACAAAGCACATTTTATCTGAGTCATGAAACATCGAGATGAGGAAAGGAGCACAATGTTTAATGATTGAGTAAAGGTATAGGATAAGGATCCAAAAATGAGTGGGCATTCATATAATTTGATCAAATTATGAGTGTTGATAATTAAAGTCCTAGTTTATTTATAGAGATTGATGGATTATGTTAAGTCAAAGTTATAAGATTACATGAGATGACATCAAAGTGGCTGTGGTTTAACATTTGGCTTTGGAAAACTATATGTTAAAGATTGATCAAGATCAAAAATGAATATTTGATCTTATTTGAGATTTCATGAGATTTGAGCATTGTGTTTGAAGGTAAACTGTGACCATTTGAATTCAAATATCTAAATTTAACATAGGAAAAACTAGAGCTCTATATTTCATCCATATCTTTTGATAAAATTCAAATTTGTTGGTGATATAAAAATAAAAGATGAAGAGGACTCCATGATTCATCTAATAAAATTGATTTAAGGATTTTTAAGTTAATAAATTAGAATATATTAATCCTAGAAGTTGATTGTGTGTTTGTGTTTGTTTTGAAAGTGACTCGAGAAGAATATTTGAGCTTATATTGATATTATTTCAATGCTTTATGGTGAATTGGATATTGATGAGTGTTTTATTCTTCATAAAAATGCTCTATGTGGATTTTGGAGGTGTGATCAATCTATCTTGAGTATGAACAATGATTAAAAAGTTGACTATATGTTCATTTATGGTGACTGTGTGCACCAGTTTAGTCTTTAATTTATTTGAGCATATGTAGATGTGAGTTAAGTTAAATATGATAATTTAAGGATGTATAAAGGGAAATAGGGAGTGGACCCATGTATTTTAAATTGGTCATGTGTTCTTATTTTTCTCTAGGAATTTATAAAAGTGTGAGTGGGTTCACATGAGACCTATAAGGGATACAAGGGCCTTATTAAAAGGTGTAGTCCCTTAAAGGTGATGCATAGATGTTATGGTCAACCAATGAATATTATATTGAGTTATATATTCATCTGATAGATGCCTTAAGGGATAAGTCATACCTAATGGATGACCAAGGTAGTGATTATCAAGATTTCTCTATAAATAGTGGAGCCAAAGATGATGGGTTCTAGACTAGTAAGAGAGTGACTAAGAAGAGATTTGAGAGAGGCTTGTGTGTGTGTGTGTTTTGGAGTGAATAAGGGGTATATTTACCTAAGGATGAGTTGAATATTATATTAGTTTGAGGATTTTTATATGACATGTTAGTCATGATTCTTTTGGCAAAATAGTGTGCTTATTTTTTGAGTGTGAGTGAAGGTAAAGTGTGATAAGCAGAAGGCCATCATCAAGTGTTGTTGACATCAGTTCAAAGGAGGATTTGTTTTAGGTGTTGTTGTGGTATCTCAGCATCTAAGGTGTTTGTATCCTCCTTATAATTTGATACTTTCTAAAAGGTCTGGTTGTTGTTGTAGATTAACTAGATAGGTGTGGCAGCACCTTATGGGCTTGGAGTCTCACTAAATAAGGATTATAGTTCCTTGACCATTTTTAGAGGTTATAAATTAGATCTTATTACTATAGGATAGTATTCTAATTGTAGGTTCTAGTGGTTTTTCTTTCCCAAAAGGGTTTCTAATGTATGTCTTGTGTTATGTGATTGATCTTGTATTACCTCTCTTACTCATTGTTATGAATGTTGTATATGATTCCTGAATGCTTGTGGTATCTAATTAAGTATTTTTAAAGATCAAATTTGAAGTTGGATTATTTGGGCTCACAAATTCACCCCCAGTGCTTGTACCTCTAACATGTCTCTTCCTCTCTCATATGCCCTTCTCTCTTCTTCTCTCACATTTATCTATATATTGAGCCTTGATAGGCTATGTTGGTATCCTTCACCTAGGTATGGTAGATCCATACCCATTTTTAAGCCTCCAATCAATGATAAAATTATGTTTTACCTCCTCATTTAACTGGTTTCAATGTGGGTTTGTGATTAGTTGATCTTGTCAATTGAATAACTTTACCTCTTTGAAATGTTTGTCCTTTTATTACATTCATGTTAATTTTGAAATCCTTTTTCAT
>JARHVA010005101.1:657500-845000 GCA_037957365.1 Torreya grandis | reverse complement strand
TTATTTTCATTACATATATTAAATAATGAAAACCAACACACATATAGACTTTAATTTGAATTTATTTAGTGCAATGTTTATCAATAATCACACTTAAAACTCTACTAGATTAACAACTAGTAATTATGGGATAGATTTGTTGATATATAACTTAAATTTTAGGTTTAAAATAATTACATGGAATCAAAAATGATTTGTACTCCCTATATACATTCAAAAATTTCATTTGGTATATGATCCTCATTTAGGAAATGTTTAGAAGGGTTTTAATCCATTATCAAGAGAATTGTGGCTTCTATGAAATTTGCTTCTATGAATATTTTGTTTTCAAAGGTGACATCTTTGAATATTGGAGAGATCAACTGAAGAGAATAATTGTTTGGAAAGGAATTTGGAAGAATATTCTCCATGGATAAATACCAAATGTATATTGGAATACTTTGACTCAATATTAGCAGAGAACAAAAAAATGATGAAGAAAAGTTTGATGCACAATATTTATTCTATCTTCATTGCACCATAAACCCAAGAATCTATCCAAGAATTGTTGGATGAAAAAATTCTTATGAGGCACGTCATACCTTGCATACTTCATATCAACTATAAATTAAGGTAAAATAATAAAATATACAAACTCTTAAAATGAATTTTGAAAATATAATAACATTTAATAATGAAGGTGTTGGAGAATATTGCATAGAATGAGGGTTTATGAATAAACCATAGAAGATAGGGTCATAGTAATGAAAATTTTGATATGTTCAACTAAAAAATGATTACATATTGGGATAAATATTGAGGTGTGTAAGGACATGAACATTATAACTATTGATTATTTAATGAATTCTCTCTTGTCCTATGAGGATAAGATGACACTACATGTAGGAGATATATAACATGAACTTGAAACCAAGGAAAATTTTTCAAAGGACAAAGTTAAAAATAAAAAAGCTAATAAATGGAGTTCAATAAAATAAAATTAAAAGGGTAAATATCAATCTAACTTCATAGGTAAAATCAACATATAACTTTTTATTATTTCAAGAAACTATGTCACTTTATAAAATATTACAAGATATTGGTAGCCAAGAATCAAGCTAACTAAGAGAATGAAAAAGGCTTTTAAAGCTAAAAAAATTGAGGTTCAAGATCACTAATATTATTGTATGACATGTAATATTTGAAATTATGAATCAAATAATTTGTGGTTTCTTGATTTAGATTTATCAAATCACATGACAAGTCACAAACATGGTTTCACAAAGGTAGATGATTCCCTCAAAATCCAAGCGCAACTAGGAGATGGAAAGTCCATCTAAGTTGAAGGAAAAAATAGCATGAAAATCACCACAATTCAAGGTAAGGGTGTGATAAAATATGTTTATTTTTATTCAAATCTAGATCTTAAGAGTATTTATTGTAATTTCACATGATATAATGATGAAAGTGAAGCATACAAGTTTTAGAATCCTACTAATAAATCCAAAATTGTTTTTACAATTTTTTTAAAAAAATAATGAGATGTATGTTGATAATGACAATATAAATACATATTTCATAAGTTAATTAGTAAACCTCTTGAAGTTTATTTTAAGGTATTATAAATTACTACACATGTTTCTACTTCAATAGAAAACAATATTAGTTCTTCCTAAGATATAAGTTATTTATCTTCATCAACTCCAAGAAAGAACAAATGGATGTTTAATCCACATATAACCAATAAAATGCTAGATAAAAATTATGAGATGAAAATAAAAAGTATTAAACATCAACAAGGTAATTTATCTAGTGATGTTTATCATGAAAATAATATGTTTTTATTGGCATATGTGGCTAATGAACCTATAATTTATGTATAATATAGTCAAAGGAAAGAATAGGTTGATGTTATGAAAATTGAGATGGATTTAATTGAGAGGAATGATACATGAAGTATTTTTTATCCACTATATGATAAATAATAATTGAAACCAGGTGGATCTATAATACCAAATTCAAAATTGATGGTAAATTCACAAGCTAAAATTTATATTAGTTGTAATTTAAGGGATAGAAAAAACATATGCGGTTGATTATCAGTAATATCATGCACATGTGGAATGTCCATATACTATAATACTAATTCTTTTTGTATATTAATATAAATGATGGTAAATTTATCAAATGGATTTTAAAAATTTATTTCTAAATGGAGTGATTGAAGAAGTATATGTCAGTCAGCTATAAGATTCTGAGGTAAAGGATAAATAATTCTGGGTATATAGGTTAAATAAGGATATTTATGGGTTTAATCAAGCTTCAATATTTGGTAAACAAGAATTGATATATTGTTATTCGATGAAGGATTTGTAAAAATCCAAAATGAACCAAATATTTACATACAAGGATTGGGTTCTAATATGATATATGTCTATATTTATGTAGATGAATTGATATTTACATGTATCTCTATGGAGATGTTAAATAGCTATAAGGAGGATATGAAATAAGAATTTGAGATGACTAATAATGGACTTATGAATTAATTTAGTGGCATATAAGTCCATCAAAATAAAGATAAAGTATACATTTTTAAAGCTAAATATTCCTAAGACATATTAAATAAGTATAATCTTCAAGATTCTAAGTCTATGGACACTCCAATTTCAAGTGGAGAAAATATATTGAGAGAGGATAGGATTCCTTCTTCTAATGAAAAAAAATTTAGAATCAAGATGAGAGTTACTTTATAGAGTAATTACCCAGTGAATACCATATTATTGAGTCTAATTAACATTAATTATCAACCTAGGGTGCATACACTTTTTAAGGATGCCAACACTATATATGCATTATTGATTCATAAATTAGATTGCTTTACTAGTTGCAGTACACTGAACTTATGTTGAATTCACTAGATAGTTATACTATGAAACTACTATGATAGAAATACAAAAATACTTCACACTTATAAATCACACATTCATCATAATTTACATAATCAGATTAATTATGAAATCTACTTACATACTATTAATTAAGGAGGGTTAGGATATTCGCTACAACTCCTTCTAAGGGGGCCCTTCCTCATTCAGAAATGAGTTCCAATCTTTCTTTGAAAGATTTTCAAAAGCTTCTAAAAAATCAACTTTCTCGTTACTCAAATCTATAGAAATTAAAGATTGATATAGAAGATTACAATGCAAAAAAATTAATATTTATATTAAATATCCAATCTCAATTTCAAATTCACTAAATCCTAATCTAATCTAGGTTCTTCCATCAAATATAGAAGGTAGTTTATTAACATTTAACCAAAGACACCAAACTAGGAAAAAAACAAATACTTTATAAACTACCCCAGTCAACCTTCAAGTGGTTTGATTTTTTATTTATTTTTGTCTACTTCTCATTGTCCTTGTCTTTCTCATCTTTGACAACACATCCAAATTTACTTGCATGTAAGGAGTCCCTACAACAACTATGGTTCTTTCCAATCATCCATTTAGTTCCCAAGACAACTAGATATGTCCTTGAGATCTGATCACAACAATAACTCTATTTTGTATAGTGGATATGGGCAACCTATAGGTGAAGCCTAAAATTCCTATAGTCAATCTTTAGTGGCTATGGGAAGTCTATAGGTGAAGTCTACAATTGCTATGAGAAATCTGTAGTGGCTATGGATATCCTATAGGTAGAGCCTATAGTTACTACATGAAACTTGTAGTGGCTATGGGCAGCCTGTAGGTGGATCCTAAAGTTACTGTGGGCAACCTATAGTGGCTGCAAGAAGCCTATAAATGGAGCCTATAGTTTCTATGGGAAACTTGTAAGTGTTGTGCCCAAATGAGATCTTGTAACATTACATTGTCCTTCAAATGTTTGTTAAATAAAGTTAAACAAGTATAATCTAATTAAGGAAAAAACATCCATAATTCATCACACACACACACACACACACACACACACACACACACACACACACACACACACACACACACACACACACACACACACACATCATTTTAACAAGTCATGGATGGTTATGGGAATTTACATAGAAAAAGATATATACTAGGTATGGATGAGGCTAAAAAATGGAGAAATTGGTGGCCTTATCACACCCCACTACTTAACCTTTTGTTCATCCTTGAGAAAACTTTGGCTACTTTTTAAAACCATAGAATTTTCTAAAATCAAGGGGCTTAGTACAGCCTAACCCTTCAAGGATATAGAAGCATTTAGCATCATCAATGTTCTCCCATCTTTTCTTCTTAGCCTCTTCATCAGTGGGGACCTTTCCCTCCCAATAAATAATTAGGAACCAAAACCAAGGAGGTTGAAACATCAATCCCAACCATTTTACTCTTCTCTTCCTAAAAAACTCAATATACGTGTATACTCTATGTATGGCCTCCCTAAGGTTTTGAGGGGAGTAAGGTTACTTTATTTTTAAAGAATCAGAGCATTTTCCCCATCTATATGAATAAGAAATAAAAATTTACTTTCCATCTCCTTCCATAAACTCAAATAATGATTCTAAACTTCTACCTATTTCCTGATAACCCATTCTTGTGAAGTACTTGAGTTCATGAAGGAGATCCATTCTTCTATTATAACATCTAGATTACTTGATTTATCCTTGATCATTAAGATAGATTCTTTCTATTTTTATTGATACTCTTCCACTTGTTTCCTTCTTCATGTTTCAATAAAAACATATGAACAAATGCATTCAGCTAGACATCCTCTAAGTAGATGTTTAGATTCTAATCTACATTACTGGGTATAGCATATTGGTGGATATAAAACTCACTTAACTAATCTTGGAGATCAGGATCAACATGTCTATATACTTAAAATAAAGATATGGGGTCACATTTCATGTAAGACTGATAATTATAGATCCTATCATATTTGAATTTAAGCTATCTCTCTTCTAAGTAGATAGTATACACCCTAGAAGGTGGTTTGCACTCCATTAACATTTGAATGGTTTCATGTATTTTATTAATCTTTTCTTTCAGATACTTGATCCTAGTTTTAGACATTTCTATTCTTTCTTTTAATTCATCTTGTTGTTCTCTTATTTCAACATAAACTTTAAATTTTTGTACTAACTTCTTATAGTGAGTTTCATCATCACCAAATTGTTCCTTAAGAAAATGTAGGATGTCATTAGTTTCTATAGGTGTAGAAGATGAAAGATCCACATCTATAAATTCTATTGTAGGTGTTTTTATAGTGGGGAATGTAGGAGGAAATATATTTTAGAAGGGTTCCAAAGCTAGAACATAATCTACTACAGGTTCTTCTATGGTCAAGGTAGATGGAGTTACTGCAAGTTCCTCTAGGGAAGTTATTGCAAGTTCCTCCAATAACCTTTCTCTATCCATAGAAGGTTATACAAATTATGCTACCCCTAAAAGTGTTTCAATGCCTCTCTTACCTTTCAATTTTGTTATCTCATTCCTCGACTTGTATATTTCTTTCATATCGTGTTCCAATGTTTGGAACTCATGGGCATGAGGAAATATCCCTTATTCTACTTCTTTTTCCATAATCACTTCTTCAACCAATTCCTCTTCTACTACAAGTTGATATACCATTATCAATTCTTCTTATATATACCCAATGTGTCTAAGGAGATTAATGTCTTCCTCAATAAATCTAAATGGCTAGGGTGACTATTCTTTTTCTTCCTTAGTATATTCCTCATTATTAGACAATTCATTAATTTCAAACCCATCAGGGGTGTTCCAAAATATAGGCTCTTTCTTTGTCTTTTCATCCTGATTGATGTCTATGGGTGAGGAGGTTGTAGTTGTATTTTGTTTCTTAATTCTTTGATATCTCCTAGGAGGAGGTCTCCTTCTTGATACAGTGAGATTTTTTCTTCACTTTTGATCTTCCTTTTAAGATGGGTGGTTGATGAAACGTTTTCTTCTTGTGCAGTAGTTAATGGAAGAACTTCCTCTTATCTTGAAGGATCCATGGTGGAAGAATAAATTTATGGTAAGGAGATAGTGGGAGAAGGAATATATTGTTATGGACTTCCCTCCTCTATGTTAGAAGGAGGTAGGACTAGTTTCCTTTTTTTTCTTCTACCCGTAATAGTTATAGATGGACCCTCAGTAACTATGGGCTAGCTAGTAGCACTAGTACTCAACATCTTCTTGTATAATCTATTGGGCCTACTCCTTAGGGGATTCATCCTCATTATTACCCACTTCTTGCTAAGTTTCATTATTTCCTAGGGTTAAAAACTATTCTCAACTTAGATCAGGTCTGATAGAGTTTATTCCATGTTTATTTATCAACCATATTAGGCAATGATGGGTTAGGGATTTTTAAATACCCTTTTGGTACTCTTTGGACATCCTTTTTAGAATATTTCATAGGTGATTTGGATCATTAATAGTTTTTTCATGCCTTAAATGATTCAAAAATTTAAACTAAAGAGTATAAATTAGGGATACTTTCCTTCACAAGTCATATCTCTAATGATGTATGAGGCTATCTCCTTCCATGCTATAGGTAAGCTGAGTCTCTCCACACTACCTTTCTTCAACACTAATCATTCATCTCCCTAACAAAACTATTGTTTGGATTCTTGAACTTTAGGTTTGTCTTGCCAGTTCTCTCCTATACATTGTAGCCCAATTGCCTAGCTCACTAGCTCTTTAATGACTAGGAATGTTATACCATGTACATTAGCTTGATATCCTAGTAAAATATCCTACAAATTTTTTAGCAAGGGGTTCTAATAAATTTTGTAATTTATCAAAATAAGTGGTCCAACCAGCGCTATTGAAGACAATCCAGTTGGCTTGGTCTCCTTGAAGTTTCCTATGATCTTTGTGTTCTCTCCTCGCAATTTACCCTCCCATTCTACTAAGTTTAGCTTTTATATCAATCCTTTCAACTAGTAATTGGTAAAAAAAAAAATTGGCTTATAAAAATCTACCTGTAGAAATGCATAGTTGTTTGACAATGGTGGTTTATGGTTTCAGGTTACAAGGTTGTAGGTTATGGCATGCTTCAACTTTGTGTGAATGGTTGTACTTATAAAGAAAAGTAATGAATTTGATTATTTTCCCTATAGGTTATTATGGCTTCATTATGGCATATAATTTTTCATGTATAGATCTCATCATGTGTTTCACTCTCACACAAAAAATCCCCCCCCCCACATGAGCTATCACATGTCCTCAAGTGATGTGGAGTGAATAAGATGGAATGGATAGAACATGGTCATAATTAAGGGTATAAGTGTGGGTTGGGACATCATCATGTGGGTTTAAGTGAGAGTTGAGGGGTATTAATGAATGACAAGTTTCATGATTTAATATGATTTTTAATATCATATATGCTATATTAAATAATAAATACTTTTCAATGATCAAAATATATGATGTACTTTTTTATGGTTTGCCTAGGGTTACACCAAAGATTTGCGTGTAAGTGTTTTCATGTGAATGATTGATAGAATGAAATGATTATGTTTTTAGTTGTAACTAGATTTAAATGGGCCCTTTTGAAGTAATTATGAGATCATAGGATGGTAAGCTTATATGGTGCCTTCAGTGCACCTGCATGTGATTCATGATAGTTTGCATGGAAGTAGAACAAGGGTTTTAGACTTGGATGAGAGATTATTGCTCTCCTACCATAAGGTGGTTATTTTAGAACTAGGTGATCCAAGTTAGGTGTTACATGAACATAAAAGAGGGTAGTTGAAGTTGTTGTTTTGTGATCTTCCTCTACATGAGCCTACATAATTTGTCTTTATGTTGTCTTAATACTTATGAATTCTACGTAGTGACTTTGTCTTATTATTCATGGGTAGGCTTGAGAAAGGTTTTGGATTTTCTACTGTAATCCTCCTTCATTCCATGTCTAGTTGGTCTGGTGTCTTGTATGCTCAAAATCTCATAGTCAAGGCAATAACTTAGAGTTTGGGATGAACTATCCTACATATGCTTAGAGAGATGTTAGGGTATGCCTGCAAAAACTAGAGATGGTGTTCATAATAGCTATAAGGTTGTGCCTAGATATGGGAAAAGTGCCCATAATAGCTATAGAAGACTTTTTAGAAACTAAAAGAGGTACCTACAATAGCTATAGAAGAGCCCATAACAACTAAATGAGGTGTATGTAGCATATAAAAAATATCACTTGGTAACTAAAGGAAGATGAATAGTTTTTTTAAAATTATTTTTTATTTTTCATTTTATTTTTACCCCTAAATAGTGAGCAAGTTGGTTTTCTATTTAGGCCCATTTTATAGTTTTAGGTAGCTAACAGGCTAGTTTTCTACCCAAAAACTACCAACAACAACTAAAAAGGGTTTTCATTATTGGGTTTGTTTTTTGAATCTAACTTCTACTTACCATAGAATATTTATTCTAAGTCCTTGCCAAGTTAGTAGTGAGGGTGATTAGTCAAGGATCAAGTGAAGGTATCAATATTCATGCTAGAGGAGGGCTCGAATGTCCTCCTTGACTTATTCATTTGTGTGTTGGATGGTTCTCCCTTTGTTTGGTGAGACATCATACTAATCCATCACATCATTATATCCATTTTGTAATTGCGTGTGTTTGTGCTTAGAAAACTCCTCCTAAGTGAGTGGATTTTTGTACAACTTTACTCTATGGTCGTTGACTAGTAGATAGAATCATACCAAATCAATATTTTGGAGCTATACTACTTCATTGTCATAAACATGATCAATCGCAAATGGACCAAGCCATCTAGTTTGGAGTTTTCCCTTGTGATATTTATATTTTGAATCAAAAAAAGGTCCCAATCTTTTACATTGAATTGTTTAATCTTAATGTGCCTATCATGCCAGCTAATCTATTGGTGTCGTAAAAAATTTATGGTCTATAATGCCTATTGTCTATATTCATCTAAGGAATTTATTTGCATAATACTTTATTTATATGCTTCATATATATCCATCCGAAGTTCTAGCGTTGTCTATAAGGTCTTATGATTAAATTCTATTAGCAAGACAAGTTTCTTCCCATAGACCAACTGATATGGGGTGAAGCATGTAGTAGTCTTCCACATGATTCTGTAAGCCTAAATAGTTTTAGAAAGTCTAACCTCCTAATCCTTATGGGACATACTAATAGTCTTGGTCAAAATATTTTCTAACTCCTTGTTGGTGACTTCCACCCATCTATTAGACTGTGAATGATATGGAGTTGATTTCTTATTCCTAATATTGTATTGTTGGACCAAAGTAGTAATTAAATTAGTAGTGGATTGGGATCCTTGATCAGTGATTATTTATCTGGCACACCATATCTTGTGAATATTTATTCAAAGAGTAAATTTGTCACCTTCCCATCCCTAGCATGTGTAAGAGCCTTGACTTCCACCCATTTAGTGACATAGTTAGTACATAAAAAGATGTACTTTTTATTGTTGGATTTTGGATTAAAAGGTCCTACAAAGTCTAGGCCTCATTTTTCAAATGGTTCAATCACCATTTGAGGCTACAAAGGCATCTCATCTAAACATGTATGTCTCTTCATACATTGACATCTATCATAATGAGTAGTATATCATATTGTGTTTTTAATTATTGAGTGGCAATAATATCTTTTATTAAATATTTTTAATACTATACGCTTAGCTAAAAAGTGACCTCCATAGGGTTCATCATGGCAAGATTTGAGGATAGCTATAACTTCATCTTCTATGATACATCTTCTAATGATGGAGTTAGGTCTAGTATAGAAAAGAAATATGCACATCCATGAATACCTACCACTTTTTTGAATCATAGCTCTTCTTTGTTTAGAGAGGAAGTGTTATGGGAGTAACACTTTGGTAAGTTAGTTAGCAATATCAACATACCAAGGTATGGTAAGGGTGAAAGAGAATAGGTGCTCATCTAGGAATGAGTCATCCACTATAGTATCTTCTTTAGGAGATTGTAGGCATGATAAAAAAATTAGCCATGAGGTTGTTCTTATCAGGCTTATCTACAATGGTTATATCTGATTCTTGTAATAATAGCAACCATCTTATCACTCTAGCTAGGACAGTTGGTTTGTTTATAAGGTACTGAATGGCTAGATGGTATGTATGAATAGAGACTTGATACCCTGTGATGTAGTGATGAAACTTGTTGATAACATAGACTACTACAAGAATTTATTTTTTAGTAACTATGTAATTTAATTTTTTTACCTATAATTTCTTGTTTATGAAATGGATAGCATAATTGAATGCTCCCTATTTTTGTCCTAGCAAAACTCCCAAGGTAGTATCTAAAGTGTCTATGTCAATATGGAAGGGAAGCTTCTAATCAGGACCATGTAGAATATGGGTGGTGGTCAATAATTGCTTAAATTATTTGAAGGTTATATCATAGGTAAGAGTCTAGAAGAATTTAGTGTCTTTAATCAAGAGAGTGAACAATGGTGCTACTAATTTATTAAAATTATTGATTAATCTCTTGTAGTAACCAACATGCCCTAAAAAACTCCTAACATCTTTCTATTTTTGAGGAATAGGGAGGTTTTTTATGATGATAATTTTTGTAGGTGTTCACACAAAAGATTGCACCCTTGGCAGGAGGCTGAGCTCCAGCCTTCTTCATGCAACAATGGAAACTCCCCTCTTGCCTGTGGGACTGGTGAAGCTAGAGGGGAGAGTCTCTAGGTAAGGGCTAGCTCCCTCTGGTGTATCATTTAGGCCTTGGTTTCTCCTATTGCTAACAAATAAAATGTAAAAAGGCGGGGAATGAAAAGGGAGAAGGAGATGCTGAAAATAAAGCCTAAGCCTAAAAAAAAAGAAAAGGTGATACACCAGAAAAAAGGTGACCCACTCAGGCCAAAACATACACTTTTCACCAAAAGAAGCACCTATACACTTCATCCATCATGAGAGAACCTTCTGCATCAGTGGGTCAGAGGTCTATGGAGATACAAGGAGGGAATAACTACTAGAGGTGTTCTGAGATGCACTGTAGTAGCCTATCCATTTCACCTATACTCCTCTAGGGACACTTCTGATAGACCTGTAAAAGGAAAACTCAAAAATGCACCAGACGTGATGAAATCATTCTGCAAAAGCATTAAGAAAATGACTTAATACAAAATCAAGGCATAGACACATACTATAAATGCAAAGCTCAGAATGGAGGTAAAAATGTTGTATTTTGATTCAAGGTAAAATTCGGTAGCTCTGCCTTACAAGCCCAAGAGATTTTTGGGCAGGGTTTACCTTAAGGCCGAGATCAGGTCCTTTTTCTCAAATGAGAAGTTTACAATTTATAGGAGAAGAAAGGAGGACTTTTGGCACCCTTTTTAAAAGTGACCCATGTGCCTTACAAGCATTGGGAAGAGCAAGCCATTTAAAACATCAATGAGCTGTGCCCCTTTGTCCACTTGTAATGTTGCTTCTTCAAGGTGATTACATAGTTTGTCTACTCATAAATGTGAAATGAAGAAAACTGGTTGCACTACTAGCTATTTGCACCTCCTAATGGTCAATTCACAGGCACTATATCATCTACTAAAATAACTTCTTGAATCAGCACTTCCCTTCACCACTTGGACTATCTGCCTACTCTTACACTTGGCACTTTTGTCTTTTCCCTACCTTGTCTTCTTCCTACTCTTTTAGCCCTCGAGGGCGATCTCTTGGTGGGTTACTGCATTCCTTGGGTTCTTTTCATGACTTGGTGCTAAGGTAATTTAAAACAAAATGAATATTCCACCTGGAATTGAACCAAATGATTGAACCAAGGTTTTGAACTGGTTCAATAGTTCAACATTGTGTGCCGAGCCCCTTTGAACCAAAGGCCAATGAACCGTCCAATGAACCAAGTGATTGAACCATCCGATTGAACCAAGGCTCGAATCAAGGCCAATTGAACTATCAACCAAACTGGAATTGATTGAATCAAGCATTGAACTAAAGTATTGAACTGATTTAATGGTTCAAATATGTTGAATTTTTTGTGATTTCCTTTAGACTAGAGCCCAAAGAAGCCTTGTAAAACTTGAAACTCTCTGAACTAATTCTCCATACGCCAAAGACTAACTTGTTGAGTTCATATAAATTGCTGAAACCTATAAAGTCTGTAGAAATCTCCATATTCATGCAAAATTGAAAGATGAAAATGGCCTAACACATCAAGGGTAGAAGGTGACCAATTTTTGGCCTATTGGGCAAAAAATGGTTAACAGATTGGCGACTCCTAGGGGAATCATGCTTGCTATGCTTAAAGACCAGTTACCTTGTAGTCCATTGGGCATAGAGTCAGATGTAGCTATGAA
This sequence comes from Torreya grandis, assembly GCA_037957365.1. Classification (NCBI taxonomy): domain Eukaryota; kingdom Viridiplantae; phylum Streptophyta; class Pinopsida; order Cupressales; family Taxaceae; genus Torreya; species Torreya grandis. The sequence continues at coordinate 832,713 of JARHVA010005101.1, read as the reverse complement.
TAAATTTAGCAACAGCCCCAAAATATCCAAGAATCAAACACGAAGCCTCTTACCCCACACGCAAAGGGAAACACAGAAGGCTAAAAACACTACCTGTGTAACTGCACTTAGGGAAAGTGGGAAAAGAAACTAAAATCAAAATGCTATGTATAGCTAACTTGGAATATTTGCTTCCCTCCTAGATCAAAGGGAAAATCTCTTAAGTCCCCTTCCTAGAAAGAAGACCTATGGTGGCATGCAAGTAGCTAAATAAAAAAGAGAGTTGGTGACCTACTCCTCTTGCCTGTCACCTGCATTAGCTGTTATCTGAGTGGATCAGAATCAAACATGCTTTTGACATATATGTACTATGATTGTCCTTGGAAGCTTGTTGAATGCTAGTCATTCATACTGGTGCTCTTCACCAAGAAATCAGTGGCTGCTGGCTTATCACCGTTAGCCCTTTGACATGCATTGCTCCCTTGTAGTGCATCATGGTCTGACCCATTTCCTTCTAATTCATTATAGACTCTGTCAGCTCATCCTCTGCTTCCTTTTGGCCTTCTTGAATAAGGGTGACTATGGTGATGTCTAAAATGGACTCACAAAAATATTGGTCATCCCATAGAACATCACCTCTTTATTCAAAGCTTTCTTCTTCAAGGCTTTCCTCAAGGGAGACCAGCCTCTCCTTTTCCTCCTCAAAGGTCCAAATCTCTATATCTTCAAAGATATTATCCCAATCCTCCTCCAAGATCTAGCTTTTTAGACCTTTAAAGATATTCTCTTGAAGAACTGTAGACTGCATCTTCTACTCCTCACTCGCCTCCTGCAAAATAGGTTCCTCCTTGAGAAGGTGTGAAGTGGGAGAACCATGTGGAAGAGGAGGCAGTCCTTGAACTAGAATAGAATGATTCTCCTCCTTCCCCTTGGTTAGCACTTCATCTATATTAGGTGTGGCTTGATAGCTCTCTTGGAGGTGTGTGAATAGGCTGGGTTCAGATAGGTCCATCATGCATTGGCTGAGGAATCTCATTTTGGATGCCAACTCTGCAATTATCTTGGCTATATTTTCTTGAAGGAGCCTTTCTTGGAGATTATAGGAATCATGGGTAGGAGCAACTTTATCTTCTTTAAGGTTTTGAGCAAAACCTTTCTTCTCCTCTTTCCTGCCCCATGATTCCACTATTTCCCCCCAGGTCAGGAGGTTGCCATCAGGGTGAAAGATCTCAAAATTGGAATTTGCCCTTTTGGTTGAAGGGCAACTAGGAGGGCTGCTTGAGGCGATGCCATAAAGAGGGTGAGTCTGATCAAAATTATAGGAAGGACAACAAGGTCCATGATTTTGTGTAGAGGGATTATACATATAAAAGTGTGATTTCTGATGGCACTAGGCTGCTTAAAAAGCTGATTCAACTCAGAGTCACCATTGGTGTTTGATGCAAAGCCTCCAAAGGCTGGTCAGTTGAAGAACACAACAAAAATTCTTCAACTCTTTGGACACAACTTGTCCTACTTGGTCCCACTAGGTGTGCCAAAAACTATTGACATAGAAGATTGCACCCTTGGTAGGAGGCTGAGCTCTAGCCTTCTTCACGCAAAAATGGAAACTCCCCTCTCCCCTGTGGGACCAGCAAAGCTGGAGGGGAGAGTCACTAGGTAAGGGCTAGCTCCCTCTGATGTATCATTTAGGCCCTAGTTTCTCCTATTGCTAACATATAAAATGTAAAAAGGGGGGGATGAAAAGGGAGAAGGAGATGCTGAAAACAAAGCCTTAGCCTAAAAAAAAAGAAAAGGTGATACACTAGAAAAAAGGTGACCCACTCAGGCCCAAACATATACTTTTCATGAAAAGAAGCACCTATACACTTCATCCATCATGAGAGAACCTTTTGCATCAGTGGGTCAGAGGTTTGTGGAGATACAAGGAGGGAATAACTACTAGAGGAATTTTGAGACACATTGTAGTAGCCTATCCACTTCACCTATACTCCTCTAGGGACACTTTTGATAGACCTGTAAAAGGAAAACTCAAAAATGCACCAAACGTGTTGAAATCATTCTACAAAATCATTAATAAAATGACTTAATACAAAATCAAGGCATAAACACATACTAAAAATGCAAAGCTCAAAATGGAGGTAAAAATGTTGTATTTCAATTCAAGGTAAAATTTGGCTCTCAGCCTTAAGGTAAAATGCTATATTTTTAGGCAGGGTTTGCCTTAAGGCTGAGAGCCAAATTTTACCTTGAATTGAAATACAACATTTTTACCTATATTCTAAGCTTTGCATATATAGTATGTGTCTATGCCTTGATTCTATATTAAGTCATTTTCTTAATGCTTTTATAGAATGATTTCAATACGTCTAGTGCTTTTTTGAGTTTTCCTTTTACAGGTCTATCAGAAGTGTCCCTAGAGGAGTATAGGTGAAGTGGATAGGCTACTGTAGTGCATCTCAGAATGCCTCTAGTAGTTATTCCCTCCTTGTATCTCCATGGACCTCTAACCCACTGATGCAAAAGGTTCTCTCATGATAGATGAAGTGTATAGGTGCTTCTTTTGGTGAAAAGTGTATGTTTGGGCCTGAGTGGGTCACCTTTTTTCTGGTGTATCACTGTTTCTTTTTTTTAGGCTTAGGCTTTATTTTCAGCATCTCCTTCTCCCTTTTCATCCCCCCCTTTTTACAATTTATTTGTTAGCAGTAGGAGAAATCAGGGCCTAAATGATACATCAGAGGGAGCTAGCCCTTACCTAGAGACTCTCCCCTCCAGCTTCACCGGTCCCATAGGCGAGAGGGGAGTTTCCATTGTTGCATGAAGAAGGCTGGAGCTCAGCCTCCTGCCCAAAAACTATTGATGCAGAAGATTGCACCCTTGGTAGGAGGCCGAGCTCTAGCCTTCTTCACACAACAATGGAAACTCCCCTCTCACCTGTGGGACTAGTGAAGTTGGAGGGGAGAGTCTCTAGGTAAGGGCTAGATCCCTCGGATGTATCATTTAGGCCCTGCTTCCTCCTATTATTAACAAATAAAATGTAAAAAGGGGGGGATGAAAAGGGAGAAGGAGATGTTGAAAACAAAGCCTAAGCTTAAAAAAAATAAAAGGTGATACACCAGAAAAAAGGTGACCCACTCAGGCCCAAACATACACTTTTCACAAAAAGAAGTGCCTATACACTTCATCCGTCATGAGAAAACCTTCTGCATCAGTGGGTCACAGGTCTGTGGAGATACAAGGAGGGAATAACTACTAGAGGCATTCTGAGACGCACTGTAATAGCCTATCCACTTCACCTATACTCCTCTAGGGACACTTCTGACAGACCTATAAAAGGAAAACTCAAAAATTCACCAGACGTGTAGAAATCATTCTGCAAAAGCATTAAGAAAATGACTTAATAAAAAATCAAGGCATATACACATACTATAAATGCAAAGCTCAGAATGGAGGTAAAAATGTTGTATTTTGATTTAAGGTAAAATTTGGCAGCTCTGCCTTACAAGCCTGAGAGATTTTTGGGTAGGGTTTCCCTTAAGGCTGAGAGCGGATCCCTTTTTCTCAAATGAGAAGTTTACAATTTATAAGAGAAGAAAGGAGGCCTTTTGGCACCATTTTTACAAGTAACCCATGTGCCTTACGAGCATTGAGAAGAGCAAGCCGTTCAAAACATCAATGAGTTGTGCCCCTTTGTCTACTTGTAAGGCCACTTCTTCAAGGTGATTACATGATTTATCTACTCATAAATGCTAAATGAAGAAAACTAGTTGCACTACTAGTTATTTGCACCTCTTAATGGTCAATTCACATGCACTATATCATCTGCTGAAATAACTTCTTGAATCAGTGCTTCCCTTCACCACTTGGACTATCTACCTGCTCCTACACTTGGCACTTTTGTCTTTTCCCTACCTTGTCTTCTTCCTGCTCTTTTAGCCCTCGGGGGCGATCTCTTGGTGGGTGACTACATTCCTTGGGTTCTTTTCATGACTTAGCACTAAGGTAGTTCAAAACCAAATGAATATTCCACCTAGCATTGAACCAAATGATTGAACCAAGGTTTTGAACTGGTTCAATGGTTTAATGCTACATGCTGAGCCCCTTTGAACCAAAGGCTGATGAACCATCCAATGAACCAAGTGATTGAACCATCTGATTGAACCAAGGCTTGAACCAAGGCTGATTGAACTACTAACTAAACTAGAATCGATTGAACTGAGCGTTGAACTAAAGTATTGAACCGATTTAATGGTTCAAAGATCCTAACTTTTCTATGATTTCCTTCAGACCAGAGCCTGAAGAAGCCTTGTAAAACTTGAAACTCTCTGAACTGATTCTCCATGTGCTAAAGACTAATCTGTTGAGTTCGTAGAAATTGCCAGAACCTGCAGAGTCCATAGAAATCACCAAGTTCATGCAAAATCAAAAGATGAAAATGGCCTAACACAACAAGGGTAGAAGGTGATTGATTTTTGGCTTGTTGGGCAAAAAATGGTCAATAGTAGGGTTAACATTAATTCCTTCAGTAGATATATGGTAGCCTAAGACAATGCCTTATGTCACAAGCATGTATCATTTATTATTATTTAAAGAAAAATTGTGCTCTTAATATCATTGTAGCACTTTCTTCATGTTTTTTAGGCACTCATCAAATGTTTCTCCATAAATAGTGAAGTCATCCATATAAATTTCTACACATTCATTTGCCCTATCTACAAAGATACTCAAGAAAACCCTCTAGAATGTTGTAAGAGCATTACACATCCCAAAAGGTAATAAAACATAAGCATAAGTACCTAAGGGACTAGTTAAGGTGGCCTTCTCCTAGTCCTCAAGAGCAATGCTAATTGGGTTGTAACCATTAAAGCCATCTAAAAAGGTAAAATATTTCTTCCCTGCTAGTGTATCCAACACCTAATCAATGAAGGGAAAATTAAAATCATCCTTTCTAGTTTCTATATTAAGTTCTCTATAATCTATGCATACACACCATTTTCCATTTTTCTTTGGTACAATTATCAAATGTGAAACCCATTCACTTTTTGAGATGGGGTATATAAATCCAATGGTCATTAGTTTTTACAATTCCACTTTGACTATTCTCTAAGACCTAGATTCATCCTACATTGTGGCTGTCTAATTGGTTGACACTCTTCTTTGATATAGATATGATGTGTATGTTTTTTTGAGCTGATTCTATGCATGTATTCATAATCTCATGCAAAATCATGTTGGTTTGCATGCAACATGCTGACTAGGTGTTGCTCCTCATTTGACTCCATTTTTTAATTAATAAGCAATGTTTTTCTTGGAGAGATTTTAATTTATTGTGAGAGTACTTTCATCATTTATATATTACTAATAGATCTAGTTTAGTTATATCTATGAAGTAGCAACTACTGGAATATTTCCTATATAAATTCATCAGATTTATCTACTTAAAATCTAAAAAATGGGTACTCAACACATTGTAGATGGCTGAGATTTGTAGAATAAGTTTGGTAATTATTCTAGAGAATGTTGAAGAGAATTGTATCATCTTTCTAATCAACCAAGGTGCATACATGGTCTATAGTGAATACAAGAATCCAGGGAGGATGCTTTGCCTCATCTTCTTTAGCCCATAATGTATGCTCTGGTGCCAAAGCCGACTATGCTTGGGGATAGAGGACTGACTTCTTAGTGTGGTTGCCATTAGAGATCAACATGTCACCTAATCTATAGTTAATAAAGGCATCAGCTGTGGCAAGCCAAGGATGTCATAAGATAAGATGATATCAACCCAAATTAGAATTAGGCTACAACATAATGAAATATGTAGGATACTCCCAAAAATATACAGTAATGACAAGATCTTCAATGATTCTTTTTGGTCTAACTATAGACCTGTCATCCATTTAAAATATTAGAGATGTAGGATGAATATTATTTAGCTATAATTTATACATGGTTTTAGTTGTCATTACATTTATTTCAGCCCTCAGGTCTATCAATGTATTAGACATCTGTTGATCATCGATCTGGACTGTTACTACTACATATCATGGATCTAAATATTTTTTTAGTAGGGTATTTCCTAGCATAAGGTCTATAAGCTAACCAATCACATTCACTATAATGGGACCCTTCTTTTTCCTTTAAGGTTTATGTAGACATAAGTCTCTAATAGCTTTAGAATATATGGACACATACTTGATGGCCTAAAATATGGGAATTTTAACACATAGATTTTTGAGTTGTCCTATGAAATCAAATATATTCCCAATTTCATGGTGCTAAAGAGTAAGACATTTAGGAAATGGTGGGGCTATTTCAGAAACAACTTTAATTGCTAGTTTAGAGAGTTCTTAGGGTGATGAAGGTGGGTTAACAAGATCTTTTAGAGTTTCCTGATATGACTCTATTATTATGGATGGGGCTGGAGGTGGTAGAACTTTCCCTAAACATAGGTGAACTTCACTGATGTTCAATGCATATGTCGGGTACTAGACATGTTCATTACTCAATCTTGGTTGAAGCAACTTATTTGTAGGATTTTTGCATGGGTTAGGAAGGGAGCTAATTAGGCTTAGATGCAGCTTATGTATTGGGCATTAGATCAAGATGTTGTTATTGCTTCTATGGAGGGAATCATCCTTGATGGTTTCCCTAGGGATGATTAGGTTTCTAGGGCTACTACCATTGGTTTATAAAGGGTGGGCCTTGGGGTGGTTACCAAGATTGTGTCCAAGGTGGGGATGCATTTTGTAGAGGTTTTTAGGAGGTGGTGGGGTAGATTATCTGAGGTGGCTGCCAAGTAGAATTAGGAGGTCAAGATGCATTTTATGGAGGTTGCTAGGAGGTGGTAGGGTAGCTTGTCTAAGGTGGCTACCAGATAGAATTTGGAGGTGGGGCATTCATAAATAGACTAGTCTAGTTGGGATTAGTATTGTTTCAAACTATTTTCGCTTTTCTACATTCAAAGGAAGTAAGAAACTAAGATAAATGGTCAGGGGTTAGATGATACCCGGATGAGGTCTGCACACCATTAACCAGATGTTGTAGGGACTCTTCTTTGGCTGTGGAGGATGACACTTGTAGAGAGATAGACTTAAACAAGGAGATTGTTAGATGAATATAAGGTGGACTGCCAAGCAGAAGCTCGGTCCCAGAAGTGCAAAGACTTCCTTATGGGATGACAGTCCACTATTAATAAGTAAAAGTGTCAAAAATAAAGAAATGACAAATGACTAGCAAAGAGGAAACTAGATAATGCGTACCTACTATTTGTTGTCAATTTGCCACAGTCACTGACATCGGTTAGGCTACCGACGTCAGTTGGTCAAGTTTACCAATGTCAGTTGGTTTGTCGACGTCGGTGGGGGCAGTAGTCTTTGGTCAGGTCTCAGAGGAAATCTGTGGTCGACCGAGTGGTATGTGATGGTCAGAGAGTCTGTACGGGGTTGCAGGGAGACAAATGAGGTCTGAGGAATGAGTCAAGTAGGGGACAGGGTGTCAAAAGGGGTCAAGATGAGAGGAGGGCTTTTCAACCTCTCTAGGAAGAGTGTCTGCTCTGGTCTGGTTGATATCCAGGTCTGGTTGATGATGTTAGAAGTAACAAATAGACACTGATTACCCAAAACATTTTGAAATATAGAAATGGAATAAAAAAGGAATACTTAGTTGTTGTTTACTGAAGGAGGAGTGTAGAAGACTTGTTGTTGATGCTGCCATTATAGAAGACTTCCTGCAGAGTACCTATAGCCTATGATGCTTGTTGTACATCCAAGAGAGAGAGAGAGGTCAAAGTCTAGGTGCAAGAGAGTTAGCATCTGGGGAAGAGAATGAGGATCCAAGCGTGAGAATCAGGAGCCAGGGGGAGAGAATGTGCCTTCAGGCCTGTCTTAAGCGATTAACATTAGTGATCTCATCGATATCAGCCGATGGGTAACCGACGTCAGCAGCTAGAAAAGGGGTAGAAAGGGATAAAATTAGCCTTTTTCCCGTTCTTCTGACTACCGAGTTTAGGGGTCGTGGGAAAATGGTTGAAGGTGGGTTAAATGGGCATGAAAGAGAGGGGAAGAGTTGGAATGAGGTCATAAATTGGTCATAGGGTGATGGGAGGCATCTAAGGAAAGGGAATCCAAGGGGAGGAAGATGTGTCATGGGTGAAATGTCAAAGGGGGTGTCAAGGGGGAATGTTATTAATTTAAAATAGATGATTATTTTAAATTAATAAGTGTGTGTTAGGAATGCTAGGAAGTGGACTAAGGGGGCCAAGGGGGAGGGTCAACCAATGAGTAGACACGATTTTGGTGTCTACATTTGCCCCTTTTTGTCTTGTTGGTTGTTTTGATGAACTACAAGACAAAAATAGGAGTTGATTGCCCTAGGTATGGGATAAGGTCTTTTCATCATATTGGTTGTTCTAATGAACTGCAAGACAAAAATGAATGTAGGCTGTCCCAGATGAGGGATGAGGTATTCCCCCTCAAAGTGGGAGTCGAGGGAAGGTACCCTGATATTGGGTGCTGATTTGATAGATAGAGGATGGAAATGGTGAAGATGGAGTGTGAACGTTGAAAAAGTTGAGATTGCATGCATACCACTTCACGAGATGGTCAGGTCAAATTGTCATAGTTCAAGGGTCAAGGAGTGCCAAAATCAAAATAACTGGGCCCCAGCATTTAGTCATAGATGTTAGGGTGTGGAGCTAAAAGCTTCACCAAGGAGCAGAATTTAAACAAGTTTGGGTCTACACAGACACCAGTGTCAGTCAGGAGTGACCGACGTCGGTCAGGTGCAGTTGCAGAGGCGCCGACATCGGTAGTGGGTCGGCCGGCGACGGTCACAGGCAAACAGGTAGGAATCGACGTCGGTTACCTGTGTGTCCAGAAAGTGATTTTTGAGGACAGAAGCGAGTGTTTGCATGATGAGTTTGAGTTGTAGTCTCAAGCTCATGTCTCTATTATTAGCAATATTATTTTTAGAGCCCTTGTTCAAAAAGCTTAACTATTTGTTGTAAGTGCATGCTCACGTTTCCTAATTCTATATGTAGGAAAGATATTCTTAGCTATTGTGTGAGTATGAGTAGAACATTGTGAATGTTTGAAGGACAGTACTGAGTTGCATCAATCCACGTTGTTGGAATTGATTGTACTTGAGAGAGAGAGCTCTTGAGGAATAGAGATCTAGTGAGAGATCTTGTGTGCATCTGAGAGAGGTGTGGAAGAAATAAGTTTCTTCAATTGTATTCCTTTTGTAAAGAGTTTTAATACAAGTTTTCAGGGTGGTTTCTTGTATCTCTTATTCTATGTTATTTATCATTCCAGTTGCTTATCTATCTGATTTATTTCTGCATTTATTGCTTTCACAAGTGTAATCCATTGTTGGTTGATCCCCAACAAGTGGTATCAGAGCTCAGGTTCACTAACAGGTGGTTCAGATCTGTGTAGTGTGTTTGGATTACAAGTTGCTCACAGGGGTTTCTGTAGGGATTTCTGTTTGAGTGGGAGAAGCAATGGCAGAAGAAAGTAAGTTGAGAATGGAAAAGTTTAATGGCAAGAACTATCAACATTGGAGAATGCAGATAGAGGACTATCTGTATTAGAAAGATATTTACTTACCGTTAGGTGGGATTGCAAAGAAGCCCAAGGACATGGAGGATGAAGAATGGGAAGTTCTTGACAGAAAGGCTCTGGGGTCTATAAGACTGAGTCTTGCATCCATTGTGATATCTAATTTGTCACAGGCAAAAACAATGGTAGAGTTAATGACTATGTTAGCAAATTTGTATGAAAAACCCTCAGCTTCTAATAAGGTATATCTTATGAAGCAGTTATTTAATTTGCATATGCAAGAAGGTGGATCTGTATCTAATCACCTGAATGATTTCCATGGAATTGTTAATCAGTTAAGTTCAGTCAATATTGTATTTGAAGATGAAATAAAAGATCTTTTAATATTATGTTCTTTGCCTGAAAGCTGGCATGGCTTGGTAATGGCAGTTTCTAATACTGCATCTGCTTTGAATATTTTGAAAGTAGAGGATGTTGTTAGTGTTATCTTGAATGAGCAAATTCGCAGGAAAAGCACATAAGAGACATCTGGGAATGCTTTAAATCTCGAGAGCAGGGGAAGGCAAAAAGAAAGGAGTAAGAGGAGATCAAGATCTAAATCTAAGGGAAGAGGCAGATCCAAATCCAGAAATGGCAGATGGCCACAATGCTGGAACTGTGGAAAGTTGGGGCACATAAGCAGAGATTGCTGGTCAAAGCCTAAGGAGGAGAATCAGCACGAAGGAAAGGAAGAGACAAAGGTTGCAGGTATTGCACAAGATGCTCTAATTTTCTCTTTGCATAATAATATAGAATCTTGGGTATTAGATTTTGGTGCATCTTTCCATGCTACCCCTAACAGAGAATATTTCAGTGACTATATCCATGGAGATTTTGGAATAGTGTACTTAGGGGATGATGAGCCTTGTAAGATTATTGGCAAAGGTAAAGTGCAGCTGAAGATGTAGAATGGCAACACATGGGTGTTGATAGATGTGATGCATGTTCCTAGTTTGAAGAGAAATTTGATTTCTGTAGGTAAGCTAGGTGATGAGGGTTGTATAGTAACTCTCACAACAGATTCTTGGAAGGTGACCAAGGGTGCACTTGTTATGGCCAGAGGTAAGAGAGAAGGTACTCTCTATTTGTGTAATTGTGTTACTAACAAATCTCCTTCTGTATTATCTACTTCAGATGTGGATGCTAAATTGTGGCACTCAAGGCTTAGCCACATGAGTGAGAAGGGGATGTCAATTCTTAAGTCTAAAGGTATGCTTTCAGATTTGAAAAGTATGGATCTAGAATTTTGTGAGCATTGTGTATTTGGAAAACAGAAAAGGGTTAGTTTTCTCAAGACTGGGTCTACTAAGAAAAGGCATAAGTTGCAGCTTGTTCACACAGATGTGTGGGGACCGGCTCAGGTAGCCTCTATTGGAGGATCACGGTACTATGTTACATTCATAGATGATGCTACAAGGAAGGTATGGATCTACTGTATTAAAAAGAAATTTGATGTTTTTGAGACTTTTAAGATTTGGAAAGCTATGGTTGAGAATGAAACAGGCAGAAGATTGAAGTGCTTGAGATCTGATAATGGCGGTGAGTTCTGCAGTCTTAAGTTTAACTGGTATTGTTACACACACAGAATCCATAGGCAAAGGACGGTTCCGAGGACACCTCAGTAGAATGGTATTGCTAAAAGGATGAATAGGACAATCATGGAGCATGTAAGATGTATGAGATTACATGCTGGGTTGCCCTTAGAGTTTTGGGCAGAAGCTATTGACACCGTAGTGTACCTGATTAACAGAGGACCCTCTACAGCTCTGGATGGTGGAATTCCAGAAGAGGCATGGACAGGTAAAAAGGTAGATCTCTCATATCTCAAAGTTTTTGGTTGTGAAGCCTTTGTTCATGTAGATAAGGAAAATAGAAAGAAGCTTGATGCTAAGTCTATGAGGTGCACGTTTATTGGCTATGGCTCAGATGATTTTAGTTTTAGATTTTGGAATCTAGGAACTAACAAGGTAATTAGGAGCCGTGATGTTGTTTTCAATGAAAGAGTGATGTATAGTGATCAGATGAGGAAGCTGGATCAATCTGGGCAGAGCAATGGAGAATTGGATGAAGTTATGGTCCAAAATGAGCTCGCGGGAAAAAGAAATAATCACTTACAGGAAAACACAGAGACTGACGTCGGCAAGTTAGGAACTGGCATCGACAGTATAGAAACCGATGTCGGTCATACAGAGATCGACATTGGCAGTACAGGCACCGACATTGGCCAGGTAGAACCGCCGTCGGCCAGTAACAGGTCTACAGGTGGCCGAGGTCGATCACTATCAGAAAATTTGGGTGGACAGCGTGTTGAGAGCGAGTTCGAGACACCCATCAGGAGGTCAGAAAGGGTAAGTAAGCCTCCAATTAGATACTCTCCTTCCTTATACTATTTATTGCTAACTGATGGTGGAGAACTAGAGAGTTTTGAAGAAGCATTGCAGGTGGAGCCCAGGAGTAAGTGGGAGCGTGGCATGGTTGAGGAGATGGAGTCCTTGAGAGAGAACCAAACATGGGATTTGGTTGAATTGCCAGCTGGTAAGAGAACACTGAAGAACAGATGGACCTACAGGTTGAAGGAAGGTGAGGATGGATAGATGAGATATAAGCCCAGATTGGTTGTGAAAGGATTTGCACAAAAGCCAGGTATTGACTTTGGTGAGATTTTTTCTCCTGTTGTTAAGATGACTTCTATAAGGGTTGTATTGTCTTTGGTTGCTTTTGAGGATTTGTATCTTGAGCAGCTAGATGTTAAGACAGCGTTTCTTCATGGAGATTTGGATGAAGAAATATACATGGAACAGCCAGAAGGATTTGACGTCAAGGGTAAGGAGAAGTTAGTGTGCAGGTTGAAGAAAAGCTTGTATGGCCTCAAGCAAGCTCCTAAACAGTGGTACTTGAAATTTGACAGGTTTATGACTGAGCATGGCTACAGTAGGTGTCAATCTGACCATTGTGTATATTTTAAGAGATTTGATAACGGTAGATATATTATTCTATTGTTGTATGTAGATGATATGCTGGTTGCAGGATCACACATGCAGGATATCTCTGAGCTTAAGGTGAAATTAGCTCAAATGTTTGCTATGAAGGATTTGGGAGCAGCAAAGAAAATCCTTGGCATGAGCATTAAGAGAGACATGAAAAATCATAGGTTGATATTGTCTTAAGAGGATTATGTGGACAAAGTGTTGAAATGGTTCAATATGCAGGATGCTAAACCGGTAAGCACACCTTTGGCTAGACATTTTAAGTTGAGTAAAGAACAATGTCCCAATTCACATGATGAGGCAGAGTACATGAGTAAAGTTCCATATTCTTCTGCGGTAGGGAGTTTGATGTATGCAATGGTGTGTACTAGACCGGATATTGCCCAAGCAGTGGGAGTAGTAAGTAAGTATATGGCCAATCCAAGAAAGAAACATTGGAAAGCGGTTTAGTGGATCCTTAGATATCTGAGAGGAACCAGCAGTAGACACTTGTGCTATGGAGGTTCAGATACTTCTCTACATGGTTATGTAGATTCAGATATGGCAGGTGATTTGGATGGCAGGAGGAGCACCACAGGTTATGTTTTTACTGTAGGTGGAACGGTGGTTAGCTGGATATCTAAGTTGTAGAAGGTTGTTGCCTTGTCAACTACAGAAGCAGAGTATATTGCAGCCACAGAAGCTAGCAAGGAGATGATATGGATGACACAGTTCATGGAAGAGCTTGGAAGGGAGCATGGGAGTTATAGATTGTATAGTGACAGTCAGAGTGCAATCCATTTGGCTAAGAACTCAGCTTTTCATTCAAGAACCAAGCACATACAGCTAAGGTACCACTTCATACGGCAAGTATTGGAAGATGGTGAGTTGAAGCTGGAGAAAATCCATACAGACAAGAATCTTGCTGATATGTTAACCAAGCCAGTTACAAAGGAGAAGTTGAATCTTCATTCAACTTTTGTTGGTCTTCATGATTGAGGTGAAGATGGAGGAGCTAGAAGATGTTGTTGTATAGGTACTGGTGCAGCTGTTTATCTCCAAGTGGGAGATTGTTAGGGTGTGGAGCTAAAAGCTTCACCAAGGAGCAGAATTTAAATAGGTTTGGGTCTACACAGACACTGGCATCGGTCAGGAGTGACCGACGTCGGTCAAGTGCAGTTGCAGAGGCACCGACGTTGGCAGTGGGTCGGCCAGCGATGGTCACAAGTGAATAGGCAGGAACCGACGTCGGTTACCTGTGTGTCTAGAAAGCGATTTTCGAGGACAAAAGCGAGTGTTTGCATGATGTGTTTGAGTTGTAGTCTCAAGCTCACGTCTCTATTATTAGCAATATTATTTTTAGAGCCCTTGTTCAAGAGGCTTAACTATTTGTTGTAAGTGCATGCTCAAGTTTCCTAATTCTATATGTAGGAAAGATCTTCTTAGCTATTGTGTGAGTATGAGTAGAACATTGTGAATGTTTGAAGGATAGTACTGAGTTGCATCAATCCAGGTTGTTGGAATTGATTGTACTTGAGAGAGAGAGCTCTTGAGGAATAGAGATCTAGTGAGAGATCTTGTGTGCATCTGAGAGAGGTGTGGAAGAAATAAGTTTCTTCAATTGTATTCCTTTTGTAAAGAGTTTTAATACAAGTTTTTAGGGTGGTTTCTTGTATCTCTTATTCTGTGCTATTTATCATTCCAGTTGCTTATCTATCTGATTTATTTCCACGTTTATTGCTTTCACAAGTGTAATCCATTGTTGGTTGATCCCCAACAGTAGCTGATTGGGTTATTTGATCCAAGTTGTAGCTCTAATGGTCATCATGTTCCAAGTATCCCAGGCTCAGGAAGTGCTTTTGGAAACATGAAGAATGTCACAAGTAGTGGGGATCAACTTGCTCACAATCCAATACTTATGAGGGTCAAAATATGGGTTGCGGACAATTTTGCTAAACATTCATGAGGTAGCATACATGCAAAAATAACCAAGGCAACATTATCTTGGGAGTGGTCATAGTCAGAGGAGATAGGCGTGACCTCCAAGGTCTTTGGTCAAGTCGAGGCTGAGATATAAGTGATCTCAAGTGACGGGTGTTGATAGATGGTCCATTATATGGATGGATGAAGGAATGGCCGAGCTAACCTCAGAAGACCCCATGTCAGCTGAGTGCTACCTACATAGCCCCTGTTGTTGGGGCCTCAGGCCAATGTAGTTTTCCCTAAAAAAGGGAGGAAGAGGGTTGAGTATGGACGTGGGTTGGACAAGGTTAAGTCATGTTCAAAAGGTAAAATGGTTTGTCCATCAGATAGACAAACAAATGGATGTGGCCGAGCTAACCCCAAAAGACGCCATGCCATCTGAGTGCTACCTATATAGCTCCTATTTGAAGGGCCTCAGACCAATGTAGTTCAGATGAAGAGTCAAGGTGGTCGACAGGTGGTTTGGTTAGGTGATAAATGATGAGGGTCTGATGATGTTATAGCCTTTTCCATATTAGGTAATGGTGTATGCCACAACATTGGTCAGGGTTTTTCATCCCTAGCAAGTGTCCATATTGGGTGATGGATGTATGCTAAAAATGAACTGAGTCGATTTATGCTTCAGCAAGTAATGGTTTATGCTTGACATAAATTGTGTGGTCGATAGTTTCCATGTGTATTGGTGTCCATAAAAACTAGTGTGAATAGGCTATGAGAATGTCAGTGGTCAAAAAAAGGTTTTGATCGGCAAATGAAGTGGTTGAATGTGACCAAAGGTATGAAGGAAGTGAAAGGCATTTTTGCCCTTTCATTGACAAGGATCATAAGGATAGCATAGGTAGGGGGTTTTTAGAAATAAAAGCCCCATTCATGCATTACGTTGCTGACCATTGGTTGTGTTAGAGAAGTAATCAAACCATTTTGAGATTAAAATGAGCTCAAAATCCCTTGAACAGGTGATATGATATATGAGGATAGGGTAACCCTTTTAGTAGGGATAACTTTGCCCCTTTTTATAGGAGACCCAGAAAATGACTACAAGCCAAGTCCATGACCCATTTTTTTTTTTGGTGCAGACTGATCAATGCGAGAAGTCTACATAGAGATGTCATTTTGTTTTGTGGTCATTTGTGAAGCTGATCGATGTGGGAAGCTTCTTAGAGAGTTTTGTTTATAGCAAGAGTTTAGTCATAGCCATCTTTTGAGGGAGTGGTCTATATTTTTGCTTTATATATATAGGGCTTTGAATAGCTTTCCTTCGAGGGAGTAGTCTATTAGTTATAGCAATGGTAGTACAGCTGTCCTTCGAGGGAGTAGTCTGCCTTTAGAGTTTGCGACCTTTTGATATTTTGACATCCAAATTTATTTTTGACAGAATTTTGAGTCATGGACAAGACTATAGAAGTTTAAGGACTCCCTTTTATTAGGACAAAACATCCATACTTTATAAAGGGGTTACAGAGGATTTGTTTTAGGGGAATAGGGTTGAAAGGAAATGAGGTTTAAGAGGATGGGGTTGCTCAAGGGATGAGCTCAAGTTAAATGTCAAGTGAATGAGTACTCGACTAATAGTAGAATGGTCATAGATGCAAGGCATTTAGAGGCTCAGGTTCTGGTCAGCCTTCAAGAGAAGATAGATGATAAGTCCCTGATCCATACCTGTGCGTGATGATGTAAGGTTCGAGCCAATTAGGAGCGAATTTGTCTTGTTTACTCCATTCCATATTGGTCATGTGCTGATGATGATTAAGAATTTGGTTGATGTTTGGTCGATGTTTGGTCGAGGCTTGGTTGAGGCTTGGTTGATGTTTGGTCAAGACTTGAATGGTTGATGTCTGGTCGTGGCTTGGTCGTGGCTTGGTTGATGTTTGGTTGATTGATGTTTGGTCAAGGCTTGGTCGAGGTTTGGTTGATTGATGTTTGGTCAAGTCTTGGTCGAGGTTTGGTTGATTGATGTTTGGTTGAGGCTTGGTTGAGGCTTGGTCGATGCTTGGTCAAGGCTTGGTCGATGCTTGGTCGGTGCTTGGTCGATGCCTGATCAATGTTTGGTCGATGCTTGGTCGAGGCTTGGTTGGGGTCGATGTTTGGTCAATGTTTGGTTGATGTTTGGTTGATGTTTAGTTGAGGTTAATGTTTTGTTGATGTTGGGTTTATTGATGTGAAGTTGGTCAGGATGTTGTTGGCATTAGATAAGGAGGCTGTCTAGACCTCATTTGTAGAGAAGTCCCCCTAGCATGGTGTAGTGAGCAGTGTTCTTGATAAAATCTCACCATCTAGTGTTAGAGAGTTTGGGAGGGATGATAGAATGAGATAAGTAGTCCACAAGTCACTTATACCAAGCATCATGTGGACTAGAGTGGTTAGGAAGAATTTCCCCCAGAGATGATGGTCGAGATGATCCCAAGATAATAATCTTGGGTTGTGTGGGTTGAGAGGTCTTGATGAACAATGGATATGTTAAAGGTGTAGAAGTCTGGGCTTTTCCTTTATCCTTCACAGTTTGGGGCCTGGTGGCCACATCAATTATGTTGATTTTGAATAAGGATTGAGAGGTGGTTGAGGGACCATAGTTTTGCATTGAGATCTTGATTTAGGTGACGAGTTTTTGGAGGCATGTGATGGTGTCGGTGATTGGTCAAAAAGGTGGTTAAGGGGATCCTCAATGTGAGGGGTGTCCTTTACTAGATGTTGATGGATGACAACTTTAAGGGTGCAACAATGCTCAGTGTCATGCCCCGGTGTGTGATGATACCAAAATATTTTAGTGTCATCAAACCAAGGTGGTTTTGGTATGAGAGGTTGGTAAGGCTTGATAGGTGGGAGGATGATGTTAGATGACTACAACAATTGACAAAACATCGAAACATAAGAACCCTTTAATGGGTTTGTGCTCTTTGTTGCAGTAGCGTTTGACAATGTCTATTTGGGAGTTGGAGGAGGCGTTGGTCGTACCATCTTTTTCGTTGGCAATGTGGCCACATGTGTAGACAACATTTGTTTGATGAGAGGTGTTGGATTTGGGAGAAACCCTGATAAAGTAGACGGATGTAGACCCAAAATTGAAGGTAATGATGAAGGTGGGGGAGAAGTTCTCCAATGTGGTTTAGTGGCCTTCTTTGATATGGGACAAGGACCACTATTGTCAAGGTGAGGTTCAAGTCTACCTTCACTTGTGGGTGAGTGAGGGTTGATATAGGGTGAACACTGAGAGATTTAATCTATTTAGGCATAGCAGACACCTGTGAAGGTTTAGGCAATGTCATGTGAGGCTTTATAGTCAGTCATTTAAAGGATTTAGGTGAGGTGGTAAGTTCTTCTCTTGGTGGAGAAGGGGTTAGAGAATGTGGCTCTGTAGTTGGATAGAGTGCAAGAATGGTCATGGTCTCAATGTGTGGTTTAGGTGTGGGGAAGGTATGATCTCCCATTGATGATAAGAAGGATGGGGGTGAGGCAGCTGACATTGGTGCCATCAAAGCATCCTCCAATATAAGAGAGGTCAGTGGAGAACTAATAGGAGAAGAAGGTTCTTCCACCTGTGGAGGAGAAATAGGAAAAGAGGGCTCTTATACCTATGATGGACAAATAGGAGAAGAAGGCTCTTCTACCTATGATGGAGGGATAGAATGATTAACCTCTTCAAACTATGAGAGAGGTTGGTTAGGCATAAGAGGAGAGACCATGTTGACTGTGCGTATATTACTCTCTTGGGAGTCATCGGCCATGGTCTAAATGTTGTTTTGGCTGCGGGGATGGTTAGGAAAAGGTTGTTTAAATATGTCTAGGTTTTGGTTGGCCAGAGCATTTGGGTTATCCAAAACGAGATCACCCTTGTCTAACATGTCCTAGACAATGTTTTTGAAGGTTTTGCAGTTGTTTGTGTCATGGCCTTTGACACGGTGATAGTTGTAAAAGTTATTTTCCCTATACCATGCAGGGATGGCATGCGAGGGATCAAATTGAAGTGGTTTGATTTGAGGGAGATTAAGGACCCCCTACTTGATGAGTTTATCCAACACAAAGGTGTATGACTCTCTGATTGGAGTGTATTGACGTTGTATGGATCATCATTAGAAGTGTTTATTGATGTAGTCTGCTATTGAAGTTTGAGGTTGGTTGGTTGTTGTCAAAGATGATGGCCTAAATATGACAGAATTTGCCACTCCTTTGGACTTGGACAAGGTAGAAGAAGATTTGGATGAAGAAGGGTCATTAGATTTTGCATTGGTATTACACAATTTGACCTTGTTTTCTTCAACTGCACGGAGTTCAAGCTTTCTAGCCATGGTGAAAGCTTCGTCAAAGGTGTGGAAAGTCTAGACCCACAAGGTAGATGAGATATGCTAGGCACATGCCTATGAAAATAGCTCAATGAGCTTGGGTTGAGGCAAAGAAAATGAGACCTGGTTAATTAGGCCTCCCCAACGGGCGATGAAATCGACTATGGATTCATCATCAAAATGTTTGATAGAGTATAGGTCCGTGATGGAGACCTTTTTGGTGATGTTGATCAAAAAGTGCTCAAGGAAGAGCTGGGCTAGTTGGGTGAAAGAAAAGAGGGAATGACTGGGAATAGAACTATACCGGTCAAGAGCTGCCCTTGAAATTGACATGGGGAACCTACAGAGTAACAACGCATCATCATGCGCTATGAGATAAAAAGTGTGTTGAAACGCTCATAGATGTTGTTGTGGGTCTTCCTTACTCTAAAATTGAGTAAATTTGGGGAGTTCCCACTGGTTAGGATATGGTCAAATTGGGACTGAAGGGTAAATGTGTTCATTGCAGACTTGTTCATATGAAAGAGCATTGCTTGAACCAGAGATGGATGTCTCAAGGTTAGACATCTTGTCCATCAGCATCTTAATGAAATTAGCTGACGGATTGGTAGGTGGGGCACCCCTTAGGTTATGAGGTACCTGGAAGGTGGTCAAAGGGGCATATGACATACTTGGTTGCACTTGTATAGGTATAACATATTGGTAGTGCATCATAGGGATTGATGTCGAGGTCGAAGGGGCTTGTGTCATGAAATTAGAGGTCACAAGTTGACTAGATATTGCTAGAGGTGGTTGAATAGTGGCACTGGTAAAAGGATAGGTTGTCACTCCTGCGTGTATGGGCGCAGGAGTGGGTGAGGTTGAGACAACAAAGTTTTGGTATGGTATAGAACTTGGTTGAATTGTGTGTGGTTGAGGGGGTAATGACATCCCAATGGAGGTAGGTCCAAAAAAGGATGGGGAGGCCAAACTTTGTGTATTGGCAATGGTCGAGTGACTAGTCGAGACAATAGGCTGAGTTATGATGGGTTGGGTAGCGGATGATGTCAATGTCATTGCCACTTCACCCAAAAGGTCTCACATTTGGTTTCTTGAGAGATAGTGTTGGAGAGCCTTAAAATTGCGGTCAAGGAGTCTCTCAAAGTTTTGATCCCCTTCGGGAACAATTGAAGGTTGAGTCAGGGTAGGCTGGGTAGGAGTTCATTCGGTCTTTGAATGATACTCCATTAGAGGACTGGTTATGGAAGGCAAAGGTGGATGTGGTTGTTTCCTTGCATGGTCAACAAGAGTCTTGGATTGACTCCATGTCAAAACCATTCAAGGCAAGATAATACATCCTTACTAGCTCAAACAAACAGATAAGAACAGAAAAGAAGATGAAGATAAGCAGACCCTAAACATTAAATTCCTAAGAATCAATTTTTAAGGTCTTGTTGGCTTATGCCTTAGAGGAGTATGTTTGGGAAGTTGGATTTTAGAATAGGTCCTAGAAGAAGTAGTTTAAGGCTAGTTTCAGGTTAGTTTTGGTGCTCAAGGTTTGTGTTAGGTTCCGTATGTGGCCTGGTGCTAAGGAGCAAGCTCCCCTCACTTCACGAACCCAGAGATAAGCTGGGCCACTTAGCCAGTATATAATTCCCCTAGAGTTTATACTCTGCCAGAGAATAGATTGGGCTCTCCCCTTGGTAGTGACGTCTAAGCAAGATTACCGAGAAGGGTAAGGTATCCGCTAGGTGATGAAATCCTAGTCCGACCTTGTCTCAAGTAAGTTTTGATGTTTAGTTTGTGAAAGTGGTCAGGTTGTGTAACATAAGTGCACTACGATTAATTCATAATGCGGTTTTAATTACTAGATGTGTGGACTAAATATGCATTCAATCAGAAATGAGATGCAATAGATTTTAAGCCCAAATTGAAATGTGTGTTTGGATGCAGACAAGTGAAGAAAGGGTTGAAGAGTATGAGTTTACTACTCTAAGATGCAAAAAAGAAAGAAAAAGAAGGATTATTTTTAAATTTGTTGATGGTGTCTTTCAGAAGAGATCAAAGAAAAAGATGCAAGGAGAGACCTAATGCACCTATATGAAAAGTTTATTTTTAGAAGAAAAAGGATGAACCCAAGGAAAACTCCTAGGGTCCCACCGGGCGTGCCAGAATGTTTCAAACTATTTTCACTTTTCTACATTCAAAGGAAGTAAGAAACTAAGATAAATGGTCAGGGGTTAGATGATAACCGAATGAGGTCTATGCACCATTATCCAGACATTGTAGGGACTCCTCTTTGGCTATGGAGGATGACACCTGTAGAGAGACAAACTTAAACAAGGAGATTTTTAGATGAATATAAGGTGGAATGCCAAGTAGAAGCTCAGTCCCAGAAGTGCAAAGACTTCCTTGTGGGATGACAGTCCACTTTTAATAAGTAAAAGTGTCAAAAATAAAGAAATGACAAATGACTATCAAAGAGGAAACTAGATAATGCGTACCTACTATCTACTATTGGTCTGCCATAGTCACCGACGTCGGTTAGGCTACTGGAATCAGTTGGTCAAGTCTGTCGACGTCAGTTAGTCTACCGACGTCGGTGGGGGGCAGTAGTCTTTGGTCGAGTCTCAGAGGAAATTTGTGGTTGGCTGAGTGTTCTGTGATGGTCAGAGAGTCTATGTAGGGTTGCAGGGAGACAAATGAGGTCTAAGAAATGAGTCAAGTAGGGGACAGGGTGTCAAAAGGGGTCAAGATGAGAGGAGGGCTTTTCAGCCTCTCCAAGAAGAGTGTTTGGTCTGGTCTGGTTAATAGCTGGGTTTGGTTGATGATGTTAGAAGTAGAAAATGGACACTGATTACCCAAAACATTCTGAAATATAGAAATGGAATAAAAAAGGAATACTTAGTTATTGTTTTCTAAAGGAGGAGTGTAGAAGACTTGTTGTTGATGCTGCCATTGTAGAAGACTTCCTGCAGAGTACCTGTAGCATGTGATGCTTGCTGTACATCTAAGAGAGAGAGAGAGAGAGGTCGAAGTCAAGGTGCAAGAGAGTTAGCATCCGAGGAAGAGAATGAGGATCTGGGCATGAGAATCAGGAGCTGGGGGGAGAGAATGCGCCTTCGGGCCTGTCTTAAGAGACTGATGTCGGTGATCCTACTAGCGTCGACCAACGGGTAACTGACGTCGATAGCTAGAAAAGGGGTAGAAAGGGCTAAAATTAGCCTTTCACCCATTCTTCAGACTGTCGAGTTTAGGGGTCATGGGAAAATGGTCGAAGGCGGGTTAAATGGGCATGGGAGAGAGGGGAAGAGTTGGAATGAGGTCATAAATTGGTCATAGGGTGATGGGAGGCATCCAAGGAAAGGGAATCCAAGGGGAGGATGATGTGTCATGGGTGAAGTGTCAAAGGGGGTGTCAAGGGGGAATTTTATTAATTTAAAATAGATGATTATTTTAAATTAATAAGTGTGTGTTAGGAATGCTAGGAAGTGGACTAAGGGGGCCAAGGGGGAGGGTCGACCAATGAGTAGACATGATTTTGGTGTCTACAAGTATTTATAAGTTGTGAGTTAAATGAGGTATAATTTTCAAAAGGTGGATTTTGTACCATACTTGGATAAGATGGTCATTGAACCCAAGGCATTATTTATGCAACATAGAAAACCTAGTTTCCATCTCTTCCTACAACATGTAGCTCTACTGTTTCTAGTTCTTTAGTTGTGATGTTAGCTATTTTATCTCTAACCTCATGACACCTATAATTTATCTTCCTCTTCTTACATTCTAGACAATAGATGGTCAAAGCTTGATCTAAGGATTATTGCTTTTGCCTTAAGTGAAGGCTATCTATTTGGGTGGACAAATGATTAATGATAACCTATTTCATGTGTTGTAATAGTTTACTAACTTTAGATTTGTATAGGAAACTTGTAGCTACCAGTGGAAGCTTGATGCCCCTAACTTTATTTATGGCAGACCTAGAGTAGTTTTTGATTAATTCTTTAATGTCTGTAAATGGAAGATGGGAGATATCTCCCCCACTCATTAGGTCTAAAGCTTCTATATAGTCTTCTTGGACTCCTTTTAGGAAGATTAGTTTTATAGGTTCTTCTCCTAGTGCATTTTGCTTGAATTTATTTACAATGAACATAAACCATTTACCATAGTCTTCCAAAGATTCATCCCCTTCTTGAGTCATCTTGAAGATGTCATTTTTTGTTAACTTCTTCCTCATCTATATTCCTGATACTTAGCCAAAATTTTTTTTTCATATCCTCCCAAGTGAGGACTGAATTACTACCCAATCCCATGAACTAATGAAGTGATGAGTCCTTGAGGATGGATAAAAAAAGTTTTATTTTTTGTGCATCCTACCTATAGTCATAGCTTCTATAGAGGATATCAAATTCAAACAAAAAAGTGTCTGGGTCTTCTTATAATGTAACTTTGAAATTAGACAAGGTTAAAGGTGGGATATTTTTCATTTATGTTATGCTTATTACATCTACAATAGGAAATTCAAAAGTAACTATGTCTGGAGTCCCATTGTCATCGACAAAGTCTCCTCCATTCATGATGGCTTTTCTTGTGATATATATACCAAAGGTACTCAAGATCACATATTCAAATTTTATATTAGTCCCTTCATCAGTATGATATTAAATGTTTATTTTCTACTCTACAATATTTTTTCCTGATAAAAAATCTAAAGATTATCTTAAGCTTTCTTATATTTGTTCAAGAAATCCTTGATGGAATGTTGTTTTGATGCTACTTTTTGAAGTGTTTGGTTTATGAAGTTCTTCTCCTTTATTTCTCCTTACTAACTTAGCTAATGCTTCCTCTACTTATGTTTCCTTTTTCAAAGCTAATAGTATTTCTTCTGCAAGCTACTTCCTTCAGTTTATAATGTTTCCTTGTTCAAGAGTCCTCTAGCTTATGATATATTTTTCAAAAGGATTCTTAATTGCTTTGAGTAATTGTGATTCTTTATTGATAACAACTTATGACTTGTTTAGTAGGAATCTCCTTCAAGAATCTCTTTATCTCTACATAAATGTTGTGCTACACCTTTTAGCTATCTTGTTCCTTCCTGCACAGGATTAATGTATTTTTGTTTTTTCATTATTCTAAGGGGTTGTTTTAGAATAAGCAAAAAGTACAATAAAGGAGTGAAAAAATCAAAATAACTATAATTGAAATTTTACTCTAGAAAATAGTAAAGTTATCTACTAAAAGTGGGAAAATTACTCTAAGAAGTAGAAAAATTATCCTAAAAACTAGGAAATGAAAGTAGAAAAAATATCTTAAAAACATGAAGTGAAAGCCTAAAAATTAAAGGCACACTTTACAAAAAATAAATCACTCTTATAGGAAATAAATCCTAAAAACATGAACTAAGTAAATTACAAGATTACAAAGAGGCATTCAAGGTTATGCTTCATTTACTTCCAAAAACATAGACATCTGGCATAAGAAACCATAGTTCCCTCACTCAACTTGCTTGGTTGGAATTATGTGTATAAGAACTTAAACATATATCATAAGACACTGTAGTTTCCTCACTCAACTTGCCCAACTAGGTAGAATAGTGCATTAACCAATCTTTAAAAAATAATGATTGATTTAAAAAAAAAATAATTGACATCCTCCTCGACAAAAATGTCAAAATGTTATGCATACTAATTACTCAATTACTACCAAATTCTTGAGTTTGACTAAAATTAATTATCAACCTAGGATGCATATGCTTTTCAAGGATATCAGTACTATATATGCATTATTGATTCATAAATCACCTTGATTTACTAGTTGTAGTACAATGAACTTATGTTGAATTCATAATATAGTTATACTATGAAACTATTATGATAGAAATATTGAAATACTTCACACTTATAAATCACACATGAATCACACTTTATATAATTAGATTATAATGAAATCTACTTGTACACTCTTAACTAAGGAGGTTCAGGATCTTCACTACAACTCCTTTCGAGGGGACCCTTACTCATTCAAAACTAAGTTCCAATACTTCTTTGAGAGATTTTCAAAAGTTTTTTATGAAAAAAACTTTCTCATTAATAAAATCTATAGAAATTAAATATTCATATAGAATATTACAATGCAATGACTTCTATAGTTCTATTAACTATCCAATCTCAATTTCAACTTTACTAACTCCTAATCTGATTTAGGTTCTACCATAAAATACGGAAGGTAGTTTATTAACTTCTAACCAAAGACATCAAACTAATAAAAATAAAAATACTTTAGAAACTATCCTAGTAAACCTTCAAGTGGTTAGTAACTAAAGTTACTTATTTTAGGCTTGACTAGGTTAAGGATAAGGTATATTGTTTTGTTGTTTTATTTTTTTTGTATCCTTCTCATTGTCATTGTCTTTCTCATCTTTGAAAGATATGGTCTTTTCATGTAGGGTGTCTATATAATAGCTATGGTCCTTTCCAATCATCCATTTGGTTCTAAAGACAACTGGATGTGTCTTTAACATCTGATCACAATAATAGCTCTATTTTATACATTAACTATGGTCAAACTGTAGGTAAAGCCTATAGTTGCTATGATCACTCTATAGTGGCTATGAGTATCCTATAGGCGAAGCCTACAATTTCTATGGGAAATATATAGTGACTATAATCAGTGTATATTTGGAGCCTACAGTTATTGCAAGCAACCTATAGTGGATACGGGCAACCTATAGGTGAAGCTTATAGTTGCTATGAGTAACCTATAGTGGCTATGGACAACTTGTAGGTGGAGCTTATAGTTTCTACGGGCATCTTGTAAGTGTTGTTTCAAAATGAGATTCTATAGCCTTACATTATCCTTAAAATGTTTGTTAAATAAAGTTACACAAGTATAATCTAATCAAGGAAAAAGCATCCATAATTCATAACATATATATATATATATAGACAAAATCATAAATTTGTCCATTTATTTGTATAAGTCATGGATGGTTATGTGGATTTATATATAAAAATATATATAATAGGTATGGATGAGGATAAAAAATAGAATAATTGGTGGTCTTATGAAGAGTATTTATATATCTCACTATAAAAAGACCCAATATTAGTTATGGGTTTCACTAGTTTATAGATTTATCAAAAAATTGTCATTCAAATGTTTGCAAGCAATGAAGAGAATTTTCAGATATGTAAGAGGTAATTATAAAAATGGTATTCATTTTGAACCAAAAAAATAATTATGTCTAATTAGATATATAGATTCAAATTGGAGAGGATTCCTTGATGACATGAAGTCAACGTCAGGTTATTGCTTGACATTGGGCAGTGGGTTGGTTTCATTGTATTCAAAGAAATAAGCTATAGTGTGATTACCCTTTACTAAATATAAATATGTATCCATTACATCAGATTTAACAAAAGTATTATGGTTTAGGATACTCTAAAGTCAACTTTAGGTTATTGCTTGACATTGGGAAGTGGGTTGGTTTCGTGGTATTCAAAGAAATAAGATATAGTTGCATTACCCTTTACTAAATATAGATATGTATCCATTAAATCAGATTCAACACAAGTATTATGGTTTAGTATACTCTTATTTTATTTCATATAGGCTCAACTTGAGCTAACACATATATTTTGTGATAACAATGTGGCATGATGTTGTCCAAGAATCTATTTTTCCATGCAATAACCAAGAAAATTGAACTCAAACATCATATTGTTAGAGGATTTATCAATGTTAAATATTTTTTCATTGAGTATGTGAGAAGTGAAGATAAATTTTAGTATTTTTTCACCAAGGGATTGCTAAAGAAGGTTCAAGTAAGACTTAAGGAGATGAGAGGCATTTCTATTATTTCCATCAAACAAGGGAATATTGAGTATGATTCCATTAATAAAACTTGATATTTGATGTTATAATTACATATTTTTAGTTTTTAATTAAGTTATTAAAATTATATATGTCCTATATTAATTTTTTGGTCAATTTTAAACACTTTTCATGGACTTCCTAAAAAATAGCTGGAAGTGCCAGTTAAAGTGTGGTTCATTGAATGTGTACTTAAATGAGATTGAATAATTATCCATTCATCAAAATAAGGTGGGGAAAATTTTAGAGTTTATTTAACTAAAATTAAAATTATTTTATTCAATTTCATACTTTGTAAAAATTTGTGGTACCTAGCTTGTGTAGTGTGCATGGTTTTCTTACTTGTTAAGAAAGGCTTCTTACATGTTGAACTTATCATATCAATAAGTCAAATTCATTCTATTTAAAATATTTTCAATTATAGAGTCTATTTTTAGTATTCTATTTTTAATTAACTAAGTTTTTAATTAATTTTTTTAATGTAGTATTCACATATAAATCAAGTTTTATTGTAATTGGGTAATTTTAGCCTTGTTTTCTAATAAAGAATTGTGCAATAGTGTGGCACCATAGTTATTATTGGAAAATTATTTTGAATAATATTATATTTGCTTTATATTTTAGGTATTCAACAATTAAAAAAAATTATATAAATTCTAATTGTAAGTTATTTAGTGCATGTTTTGTAAACAATCACACTTAAAATAATATTACACTAACAACTAGTAATTCTGGGGCATATTGGTTGATATATAAATTTGATTTCAAATTAAATAAAATTTGATTTGAAATAACTCCATAAATTTAAAACCTTCATAAATAAATGATCATAATCTTGTATGGATTGTCCTAGTTTTTTCATTTATTTCAAATCTAGAATGGTTTACTTGACATGTAATTGCATCTTGAATTCCCAAATTAATTTTTATTTGACATGTTAAAGAGTCATAGTTACATAAAAATTAACTTAAATTCTCAACCATTCAAAGCTAATATAGGTTTTCACTTTTTTTTTTCATTATCTATTATACCCTTAACCTGACACTTCATTTTACAAGTCAATAAGTTTGGCTTCAAGTCAGTTGATCAATCATAAGACATAATTGTAACAAAAGTTCCTACAAGTAACAAAATGTTTCCTACAGTTGGGATAATTATGAATTGTTTTAGTGATGATTGCACAAGTATCTAAAATTTAGGCGTGATGGTGCTTGGTAAACTAACATTATTAAGATAAATGGTTGTGATAGTTTCACCTCCACTTTCCTTTTTACACCTATATAATATTTCCAAAACTTATTTAAAACACTTCTTAGTTACTGTTAAATCTTTGAATACTTTTTAATGCTATTCTCAATAATTAAAATAGGTTTATGGGATGCATCCTCTTGGAGTAAATGAACCATAGTTGGAGTATCTATCATGATCACCCCCAAACCCAACCTAAACTTGCATTTCATCATTACTTCTTAGAAATATTGGCCTTTCTATTACAAATATAAGCATTATATTTGTATTTAATCAGTAAATATACTATTAAGTTTTTATACCTACCATTTAATAGCCTCTTCATTATTTCACTATTATGTTCCCTCATATCTTTCCAAGTCAATTTCAAATTCCTACTTAGTCTCTATAATATATTTGGTTCCTACATTACCTTAAATCTCTTTTGGTGCTTTCTAACATTCAAAATTAATTTCTTATTTTATATGTATAATTTCTTCCATTATTTTTGAACTTCCCTTCTAGTCCTACTTTTAGCTACTTATGGCTCTTCATCTTCCAAAACGTTTTGTTTTTTTTCATCTTTTTTGTTGTCACAATTCCCCTTGAAGCATCCAAATTATTTTATCATCTTACTCCTCTACTTTATCCATTCTCTAGGTTTTGGTTCAAATTCCTTACTTCATGTCTTATTCATTTATATCCATCTCATTCATGTCCCGATAGTGTCCTATATGACTACTCCTGTCATCTAAAATCAATACCATCGCCTTTTCCACAAGAAACATTTTTAAGATCATATGGAATCACTTCAAAAAAATATTTTGATCCCTCTAAAATAAATCACATTTATATTCAAGCATAATGTAACCCTAAACAACAAATTGTAAAACATACCCATCAATTTTAGTCTTTACCCAATGGTTAATCACACATGCCCATTTAATGTTGCACAACTATTTATAATTTTCTTCATTCCACATAAAAAAAAAATTGAAGTCTAGATTGCCATGATACTTGAAACTTAGGCAACTCTCACAAAGATATTTCATAGATTTATCCCTAAATATTATTATAAATAATCTCATCTATAAAAAATCATATTCTTATAGCTTCTTTATTTGTGAAGTTATGTATCCTCACATCTAATCAATTCTCAGGGTCCCTTTTACTAATTAATTATTTCAACATATTCAGGTTCTGGAAATGAAACCATTATTAGTAGTGATCCCTGAAATCTTTGATTAAGACATGTTATATATTTTAGTCTCTAAGTGTTGTGATAGGACATTGAATCAATACATGAATTATAGACAAAATTAAAGATAAACTTAGTGTAATGTGATACAGAAAACTTTATTCTTATTTACAATAAATGTATATGCACTTATTATCATTTTTATTCTTTTATGAAATAAAACATAACCACTATATATGAGAATACATTCATTCATAAATAAACATATATATGAAACTCAAGATACTTTTTATAAAGTTTAATAGAATCTCTAAAAATAATTTAGATTCAAATAGTTCCCTAAAATTCTAACATTTTATTTTAATAATGCATGATATATATAGACTATGAAAAGACTATGGATTTACATCTTCTTGATATTTCATTTATTATATTAAATTATTTGATGTACCTATTTATACTTACACATATTTCATTAACCTACATGACCCTATATGTTATAAAAAATGTGCCACGATGTACACTTATTGCACATTCAAACTTACAAAAATGTATTTAAATTATACTTCGCATCTTACTAATAAAAATAGAGATAGAATACAATAAGTTTTTTATAATTTCCTTATGTACATAAAAGTTTTAACTAATTTAAATCAAACTCATAAAACATAAAGATAACTGGTATTAGAACCACTATAGAATCAATATTAGTGGATCAAACTTTAGAGTTTGGGATTTTCCTGAGAATGTAACATCCATTTGATATGGATATGCTTAATTTTAGATTTGGTCTTGCATAAAAGGATTATTTACATCCCTAAATAATTAAATATGATTATATACACTTATAATTCTTAGTTTTAGATTATAAGGATCACATACATTCTTTCGAATTCATAGGCATCCATAACATATTCTATTAGATTACTCTAGGATCTTTGAATGTCATAGATTACATAAAAAAACCCAGGTAAATTATTTAGTGAGATATAAGGTCACCATAAAGGTAACAACATTTAGTCATATAAAATGTGAAAATTGGTAACTTGAGTGTAGCTAATGACACCCAACCCTTAGGTCCATATTACTTGTTGTCATGACCCTCATAGGCATCATTTAATTGATTCCTAGTCATCCATAACATTCTATACCTGATCCCAATTGAGCCTAACTCCTCTTTCCATGATATATCAATCCCCCCAAGTCACATCTACTTAGGAAAATAGTTCCACACTAGGAGTATAGCATTGGTGTCACTCTTGTCCACTTTTGACGCTCTTGTCCAAGTCTATTTTTGGCCCCAATAGTCAATTTATTCTAGTTCCCCATCCTTTTCCTTGTGATACTAACATGAGTACATTCAAACCATGACCAATATATCCCTATAAAATAACATTCAAAAATAATTTGGAAAAGGTTGGAAATTATAACTAAATAAACAAGAATATAAGCAAGACTACTCAAATAACCTTCCCTATTCTTTACATATAGCCAGCCAACAAACTTAAAATCTTATTCAAATCCTTACACCAATCCATATCCACCTCAATAACATATATTTTATCATTTTACAACTTCATACACAAAATTTCACAAAGCACATCAAGTGGAAGAACTACATATGACTTGATCCCTCTTTGGAGTATTGGTATGTAGGCAACATACCTACACAAGGGGTGTGGATCCATGTCCAATGAATATTATAACCCCGCCCCCCCCCCCCCGCCCACTTTTTTTATTTAAATTTTTAAAATCATAATGGAACATAGGGTTTGAATAGAAAATTTTCTCCATAGGGAGCTCTATAGACTTCCAACTACTAAAATTTCACAGACAGGGTCACACAGAAAGCGAATAAAACCCATAAAACTTAGATCCTCAGGATAACAATGCTATATGTGGTATACAGTAATATTTACACTCCTATCTAATTTCAACACTCCTATCTAATTATAAAATGAAGACTAGATCTAAGTTTGTAATAGTGTCCCAGTCTTGCATAGTGAATTCCAAAATTTATCTTAGTTGATTCAATCAGTTTTTAGCTGTCTTATTTTCTTTCCCTTATTACTATTTTTAAAAATATTCAAATTGTAATAAAATTTAAAAATTAGTAGCTTAATTATTTCATATTTATTTACTAATTTTACTACTTGGATAATTTAACTAAATTGAGAATAATACACCAATATTCTAAAAATATTAAATCATTCGGTGAACCTGACTTACTTTATTTGTGCATAAAACCCCTAGAAACCCTTAGGTAAATTTCTTACTAATTTTTCCTTATTTTTTTGATTTTTTACCTACATAATAAAATAAAAAATTAGTATTAAATTTTAAAATTTTGTAGTAATTTTAAAATAATTTTCTTTCAAACCCTAGTTTCCCATACTAGGTCCCAATATTTTCCCAGTGATTTTGCAATAATTTTTTGATTTTTGACTAGATTATTTAAATTATAAATTCACTTACATTTTCAAAATTCCATAATATTTTTCAAAAATATCATTTTTCAAACCCTAGTTGCATACACTAAGTCCTATTTCTTTTGAGACATCACCTTACATTCTAAAATTAGATTTCAAAAATGGATCTCACTTATTTAAAAACATTTTTGACATTTCTTGCAAATAAAAAGGAGACCATAATTGGTCCTATCATGTACATGAATGATGAATTTTATCATGTGTTAGTACAAATCTTCATTCTTGGCATTTCATATTTACTCTTTATAATCAAGGATGATATTACAACATTTATTGCTAAAAATGCACAAGATTTCAATATTCTTTTTGCATATTCTCTCTCGCTCATGTGGAATAATTTCCAACTCTATTTTGATAAACATGTTACCAATTTTACATTACAAGTCAAAATTTTCTATACATTTGTGCATAATTTCATGTTCTCTATCCTTTCCTTTCTATCTTTCATGTAGAAAAATTTCAAAGTTTGTCATGTTAAACACATTAGAAATGTCATAATACATGTCAAAAATTTTCATGCATTTATGCACAAATTCATGTTATCTATCGATTTCTTGCTATCTCTCTTATGGAATGCTTATTATAAACATATTATTTTACAACTCATCCCTCACATTTCATTCCACATTCATGCTTTCTACCTAGATACATATACCTCCTTGGCTACTTTTGTGTATCTTCCTATCACCACTAGACACAAGTAAACACTAATAACTATATCTATCCCTTCTCCTTTCAAACTTGGTATATCTAATTCTTATCTTGTACCTACTACTAGCTCTATGCCTATAGTATATCATGTGGTACATGATATCACCCAAGTTTTAGAAGATAGGTAGGTTGATTACACCCATGGCTATAGCTTTATCACTCAGGTTAGCACCCCTTCCAATACAATATCCGTTCTCAAGATATTTCAATGATTGGATGTTTACAAAAATGTGTTATATGTATCCCTTTGCAATAATATAATTATTTTTTGCACCGAACCAACTTATGTTACATCTATCCTCAACACCATGCAATGGACTAAAGAA
Source organism: Torreya grandis (assembly GCA_037957365.1). NCBI lineage: Eukaryota > Viridiplantae > Streptophyta > Pinopsida > Cupressales > Taxaceae > Torreya > Torreya grandis. Next base: position 800,110 of record JARHVA010005101.1, on the reverse strand, counting down.
CATATTTCCTTTCAAAAAGAGGATTTACCCCCATGCCACATTATTGAACAACATCTACCTCTGTATATTAAATTAAGAATTAATGGTGTGGGGGTCAAAATGGTATCAATTTATAATGGTTCAGGACTCAAGATTTTTAACATTTATTTTCTTAAAATTATATTTTATAATTTAATCTTGGCAACATACCAATACAACCTATTATTCATAGTATACCTTTAGAACATACAATACATCCATAAACTCTAAATATTGTAATAACATCAATAATAAATCACTAGTTTACCTCTCCTTTTGCACTTAAATGTCTCAATAAGATAAGATATCATGGAAAATGTCTTGGAAATCATGAACAAGGAATTGTCAATCCTATCAAGGCATACATAACATGGAGCATAAGGGCTAAGATATCAGTTTACTCACCTTCATAATAAGCCTTTTACGACTTCATAGCATATAAAGTTTTATCCACCCACTACATCAATAGACCACACCATTAATCATGCATCAAAATTATCATTGATCTATCTTGATCTCATTGATGATGCGATTTCACCAAACATGCTCACATTAAATGAATTCTCCAGTGATGAATCCCTCCTAAATTTTTTTAAAGCATAAGAGCACCTTACATCTTTATATCATAAAAATAGATTCCCTCATCACACAAATACCCATTCATAATTCAAATAATGTCTATATTTTACATAAGACATACCAGTTGATTTCGATTATACTATTCTTACCACTCACTACACACTAGATCATTCCAAATTACTTAATGAAGAAATAATTAATTTCAATTTTAGAACCGATCAAGATCCCTGCATTGTTTTATTAGATGTTTCCCTATGAAAGGAAGAAGATATAGATATAGTCAAACCTTAATATATTTTCCAAAAATATTTTCTTGGTCTTACTCTGATATGCCAAGAATTGATACATCCATATTAGTTCATCAGATTCCTTTATACCCAAATATTAAAATTATTAAACAAAAAATTCATAAAATGCATCCTAAGGTGGCTCTCTTAGTCAAAAATGAGATCCAATGCCTCTTAGATTTTGGTTTCATTCAACCAATATCACATTAGGAATGGGTTTCCAATATAGTTCCCATGGTTAAACCCATTGGAAAAATTTGGTGTTGTTTTGATTCTCACAATTTAAATAAAGCATGCTTTTCCTTTACCTAACATTGACATGATCATCGATGCCACAAATATATATGAAATGTTATCATTTATGGATGGATTTGTAGGATACAACCAAATCAAAATTATTGAAGAAGATCAAGAGAAAACATCTTTTACAACACCTTGGGGTGTATTTTTTTACATTTTCATGACTTTCAGATTAAAAATGTTGGATCCACATATCAACGTACCATGACACATATATTTCATGATTTGATTCACCATACTATCAAGGATTATGTCGATGATATCTTAGCTAAATCCAAATAATGACAACATCACACTATTGATTTATAAAAGATCTTTCAAAGACTCAAATAATATAATGTCTGATTAAACCCAAAGAAGTGTGTGTTTGGAGTTATATTAGGCAAACTCTTAGGTTTCATTATTTCTTAATGTGACATAAATATTGACCCTAAGAAAGTCAAAGCAATCATCGACATGTCACCTCCTAAAAAATTAAATAAACTTGGATCCCTATAGTGTAATATCCAAGTAATCCACCATTTTATATCTCAACTTGCTAATAAAACTCAGCCATTCACTTGATTACTAATTAAAGATACAATGTTTGTATAGGACCAAGAAGTTAAGAAATATTTGATTCAATAAATAAATATCTTCTCAACCCACTTATCTTCATACCAAATATCCCTAACAAGATTTTCCTACTATATATCTCAGCAATAGATCATGAATTAAGAGCACTCTTAGTACAATATGATGATCAACACACCAAATGAGTAGTTTATTATATCAGTCACACATTAGTTAATTATGAAACAAATTATTCAACAATATAAAAGTTATGTTTAACATTAATTTTTGCCACATGAAAACTTTGACATTACATGGTAAATAATGAGACTCAGGTTATCATAAAAGTAGATCCATTAAATTTTATTATGACAAAACCACATCTCTCTAGTCACATCATAAAATGGGTCATGTTATTATTAGAGTGACTTAAAAATAGTTCTCCAAAAATCAATAAAGGGCTAAATCATTATAGAGTATTTTATATCTACACCACTCCTGGACACTAATCCTATTAGTGACATATTTACATATGTTTTCAATACCTATTCTACTCATTTATATACTTAGACCATGTTATTTCATGGTTCTTGATGCACATCTAATGCAGGGGAAGGCATTGTCTTTATCAACCCTTCTAGTCACATAGTTGTTATTACATATCAATTAAGTTTCTCTTTCACCAACAACACCATATAATATGAAGAACTTATTTTAGGTCTATTTTCCACCCAATCTTTCCAAATTAGATCTATTCAAGTCTTTGATGATTCCCAAATTATGGCCAACTAAGTCAATGATGTATATTAGACAAAAGAAGAACATATTATCCCATACCAAAATATGGTGCAATGTTTATCATCATATTTTGACTACTTTTCTATAGAAAGTATACCAAGAAAAGACAATTGACATGTAAATGTAATGTCAAGTGTCACATCTTTGATTCCTATCAAAATTAATGATGATCAAGATATTTTCACATTTAAATTATTAAAATCACCATTAATATCCAACACAAATTTGATTTCACTATCTATTCTAGCCACTATACATAGTTCTACAACTCTAAAATGATTCTTTGATATCTATAAATTTTTAAACAAATCTATTAAACCAAACACTTTTGCTTGAAATGACAAGCATAAGTTACACAAACAAGCACTTCATTATATAATCATTATTGGATACCTTTTTAAATGATATTTTTATGGATAATTGCTTCAATGTTTGGCATCATCAAAAACCAAAATTATTCTTAAATAGATACATAATAGTGAGTGTGGTGGCCACTTCAGTGGAAAAGACATGTCACACAAATTGCTTTGACAAGGGTACTACTAGCCTAGCATGGAAGATGAATGTTTACAATATGCAAAACAATGTGATAAATGTCAATGACATAGTAAATTATAGCATGCACCATCACAATAATTATAGCCTATTGTCTCTCTATGGCCATTCATGTTATGTGGATTTGATCTTATTAGAAAAATTAACCCTAAATCTGCTAATGGACATAAATTCATAATCATAGATATAGAATACTTTACAAAGTGGTTAGAATCCATTCTACTTCAATCTACTATAGGTGAGGACATTTTTAGCTTTCTCATGACTCACATTATTTCACACTTTGGCTTGCTCAAAACCATCATTTATGATAATGGAACATCATTCAAGAATAAAAATATCAAGAAATTTTGCTAAAAATATAATATTAAACACACATTCTCCACTCCATATTACCCACAAGGAAATGGTCAAGCAAAAGCCACCAATAAAACCATCAACAACATTTTGAGTAAAATAGTGATCAAATTTAGAGATGATTGGCATAATCAATTAGTCTTTGGATTATGGGAATATCACATAAGTATATAAATTCCCATAGGAGCCACTCCTTATTCATGTGTATAAGGCATGAAATTAATTCTTCCATTGTAATTATAAATCCCACTCTTCACGTCTCTCTCAAAGGTATTATCACTAATGATCAGTATCATGAAAAGCATCTACACTAACTCAAGCAGTTAGACCATACATACATTAAAGAAATAAAACATCTCATAATCTACCAAAAACATATATTAAAATTCTATAACAAATGAGTTCATGCCATATAATTCAAATTTAATGATCTCATTCTCAAAGAAAATCTTCACAATGTCAATGCCAAACAAGAAACCAAAGGAAACTTTAAACCAAATTAGCTAGGTCCATACATTCTTACCAAAACTATTATCCCTAAATTTTATCATCTAGCCTCAATTGAAGGAAATAAACTCAAAAATCGAATGAATATTATGCATCTACATAGATTCCATATCTAGCATTTCATTTCACACATTGTATTGTACATAATTTTTCAAAATGACATGTACATAATTTCTTAGTTTTTCTTGTACAGAGTCTCTTCATGATTTATTGTACATAGCTTATATCAAAAATTCAAAAAAATTCAAATATTCCAAAAATACAAAAACATTCAATTATTCAAAAATTCAAAAACATTTTGATTGTATCCATTATCCATGTTTTGCATTTCTACTACCATGCTAGACTTACATTTGTTATTCTATGTTATTGTTTGTTGATTTATCTACATTACCATGCTTCACTTCATCTTATTTGAGTGTGTTTAGAGACATACAAAGCCTTTATTTCTTCACTTTACCAATTGAGGGGGCATCCTACATCTACATTCGAGACACACATCAATATACATACCCACTAGGGGCATCTTCTACATGACTACACCATCCAAGTTATGTCATTCCTACACCACACACTATTTATCATGTTGATGTACATTAATTACTATATTACATAGATTACTCTATATAAACTCACTAGTATATAACACTTGTGTACTTCTTATCATATACCTAGTATTGTACTAACATGTATTGCACACTTTCACTTCTTGTTTTGATTAGTTAGATGTGATTATATTTACAGTTATTACATACGTTCCTTTCTTGCTTTGTATATCAAGATATGATTGCATTTCTCAATTATTTATTGTCTCTTGTATGTTCTTTTGGACATTTTCCAAATTCCTTTGCTTCTATGTCTTGTGTGTTCCTTAAAACATTTCCCAATTTCCTATGCCTAGACTCTTCTATGTGATTTTGGCTATGGAATTTGAACTATATGTGTATATGGAATTTTAACATTCCTTGTATGCTTATCTTCCATTATGAGTGACATGTGACCATGTCCCTTGTTTATGTGTCCCCTTGGCCATGATTATATGTTTCTTTCTTTTTTTCTTATGTGCTTGTTTGCTTCTCATTATTTGCAATGCCATGATCCACATCATGTATTTATCTTGTTTTCTTGGATTCCATGATGGACATCATGATCAATCTCTTTAACTAAAACCTAAATAGACTTTAATTTCTAGTTAAGTACAATGTAAATTTTACTAAATTTTTATATATATCTAGGCATACCCTTGTTGATATAACAATCTCTTAATACAAATCATGTTATATCTTGAGATATCTTGTCGATTATCATTGATTTATCATGTATCTTTGAAGAATAACAAAATTGTAGGGCTCTTTATTCTAAGGGAATTAATTTTAGGGGATTCATTCCTACCTTCAAAAGAGGGGGTAACAAATAGGGGTTTTCTCATAGATATCAAAGCTCCTAACAGTAAAAAATCTAGCATTTAGAACACCTAGAGTAGCAACCAGACATCAAAATAGTCAGAATAGATCAAGTAAATAGTGAGAATATCATAATAATTACCATATGTGGCTAAGGATAACAATACCTAAATTGGACTACAATGTCAAACACCATCATAAAAACTAGACTTTCTAGAAGTGGGAGAAAAGTAGGTTTAGCTATAGTTTTGCACAATCAAACTAGTTCAAATCACTAGTTTTTAATACACGTTTGCTCAGAGAATCAACATATCAGGGTATTATGCATGGCATGATGGCTCTCACTTCTATCTTAAGACACAATAGTTGTTATAAATTCTAGATCAAAATCCATGTTTCAGACACTAGTGATTAGGGGTAATGTGCATGACACATTTCTTTTCTTTTCCTTTTTAAGTTTAGTATTACCCAAGAATTCTTAGTAGTTACATGCCTTATTCTATCTACAGGTGGTTGGAATCATTTTTAATGGCTTTCATACAATCCTAACTTCCACATTCTTGAGTTTTCAAGTTCTCAAGTGGCTTTCATATAAGCATAGTGCACTAATTTTAGAGTCACTTTCATACAAACCTAATCTCCATCTTTAGGAGTGGCCAAAAGTGGTCTAGTTTCTAGTATACATTCAGCTATCCATGCCAACATTATCAAATCACAATACATTCATGAGATTTAGGATCCATCTCATATGACATACATTTCATTCTGATATTAGCTCATAATTTCACTTCATGGGGTAATGATGGAGCCAAAGGACTAGCTAGCCTTTGTAGTCTTGAGCCACCTATTCAAAGGGATTGGATACATAGTCTAAACATTGATCAACACATGCATGTTTACCTAGCTTCACTTAGTGGGAGACAATGGATCCAAATGGCTAACCTTTGCATTCTTGAGCCACTCTCAGGGAATTGACCATTTAACTATATTCACAATATTAGTCTTGATACAACATCATCCATCATTATTCAACATCACTCAAAATCATAATAGGTTTTGTATTAATCCATGTACTTTATGAGGTGTATTCTTTCCTTTCTCTTCCTCTCTCTTTCTTGCCTATCCTTATACGATATTATTTTAGATATAGCATATCTAGTAATAACTAATCTACTTTTTATTTTCTCTTACAGATTCACACTTCATAGTGTGCTCTTTTAATACACACCCAACATCACATAACTTCATGAGCTTCACCCTTATAGGTAAGTTTAGGTATGATTTCTATGTTTCATTTATCCTAGTATTTCTCTCTATTGCATCAATAGAATAAAGGGGGGACAAATGTGGTCATATAAAATGTGAAAATTGGTAACTTTAGAATAGGTAATGACACCCAACCCTTAGGACCATCTTGATTGATCTCATAAACCTCATAGGCATCTTTTCACTGATTCCCATTCATCTATATCCTTCCAAACCTAATCTCAACTAAGCCAAACTCCTTTTTCCATGATAGATCAATCCCCCCAAATCTTGTCTACTCAGGACAATAATGCCACACTAGGACTATAACATTGGTGCCACTCTTATCTACTTTTGGTGCTCTTATCCAAGTCCATTTTTGCCCTAAATAGTCATTTTATTTTGGTTCCCCATCCTTCTCCTTGTTATCCTAATGTGAGTACATTAAATCCATGACCAATAGATCCCTATAAAATCTCATTCAAATATCATTTAGAAAGGGTTGGAAATTATCACTAAGCAAGCAAGACTACTCAAGCAATCTTCTTCATTATCTGTATATAGCCAACCAACACCCTTACAATCTTATTTAAATCCTTACACCAATCCCTAGCCACTTTAAGCACATCTAATTTAGTATTTTACATCTTCATACACATAATTGAATAAAGAACATCAAGTTGGAGAAATACATATGTCTTGATCCCTCTTTGGAGTATTGGTATGTAGGTAGTGTACCCACACAAAGGGTGTGGATCCACATCTATTGACTCTTACACACACTAATCCCCCTTTTTGAAAATTGGTCAAAGCATAATGGAAAATAGGTTTTGAATGGAAAATCTACTCTATAGGGAGCTTTATAGACTTTCATCTACCAAAACTTCCTAGACAAGGTCACACAGACATAATGAATAAAACCCAAAAAGATTAGATCTTCAAGACAATTGTAGCAGAGGTGGACTATAGTGCTAGTTACACTCCTATTAAATTTCAATACTCCTATCCAATTATAAATTTAAGACCAGGTCTCAATTTTCAATAGTGTCCCAGTCCTACATAGTGAATTCCAACCTCTATCTCAGCTAGATTAGTTAGTTTCTCAATAAGTCTTATTTTCTTTCCATTATTACTATTTTTAGAAAGATTTGAATTGTAATCAAATTTCACAAATAATTAGCTTAATTATTTCATATTTATTTACTAATTTTACTATTTATACCCTTTAACTAAATTAGGAATAATACACCAATATTCCCAAAATTGTTAAATCACAGCACAACTCATAATTAGAAAACACATTAAGTGTGCATTCCCCTAATGACCTTAACCTCCATAAATAATTTGACTAAAAACCATGTAGGTAAGACAAAAAATTAATAAAAATCTTACACTAACACCCCCTTTAGCATAACATAGGTGGGTAAAATAATTGGGTACATGTAATAAGGCCTGATAAGGTACCCAAGCATAATGTAACTCCTATGAAATGAGTAAAAGGATAAAACTCCTATACTAAAAGAGATAAAAGTGAGATAAATTTCATGCTCTAAAGATGCTAGAAATATTTGAGAATGCATCCACAAGTGAGACAAAACAAACACATGGAAAGGAAAACTAAGAAGTCCCCATAGCATTCATGAAGCTATTTATATTATATTTTACAAAATGATAAATGTCAGTAATGGGATCCTCTGCCTAAAGGTTGAATAATCTCAATCCATGCCAAATAATGTTTATTCCCTTTATCAAAGGAATAAAAATAAAAAATAAAGGAGGTAGTAGTATAAATAATTTTTAGTAGGGTCCAAATTAGAAGTGTGGCATAGGTATAGCAATATTATGCATAAGAATTAAATTTAATTCCACTAAAGTGAACGTATTAGAGGTAGGTACAATGAAGAGTTGATCACCTTGGAAAAGTGAATGGGTTCTTCAAGTGTCTAATAGAACTCTAACGAAGGAACTATGCTCCTCATGCCTAATAAGAGGGATAAATAATTTATGCAATGATGGTGTAATATCAGTAGAGGATAAAATATATTGTATAATGCCCTATACCTATAGAATAGATGAACCAATGTCTGATGAGTCCTAGATCAATATAACTACATCATATAATATTAAAAGTGGACTAGGGGTAGGTGGATAAGGAAATAACTCCTCAATATATTTAAGGTAATAAAGAGATGGCATAAGATTGTCCCCATCATTACTATAGTCATCTATGCCAGAAGAAGATTCCTTAGTCACATGAATATACTTAGGATTAGATGTATCATCAAGTACAATTGAGTCTGATGAATAAGAGTGGCATGGAGCATTCATTGAAGGAATGTCCATGGTAAGTGGAGAACAAGGCTCAAAAACCCTTGAAGTTGAAGAAAATACTACATATGAATCATATGAACTCACAAATTAAATATCTATAGGAAGACAAGAGTCATCAATGCTCTCATAATGTGTACTCTAACAATAAATAATAGATTCCTATAAAGTATCAAACTATGAATGCTCTAGAATAAAAACATCATTCATAAGAATGTAAGTAGAGTCTATAATGGGACAATAAAAGTGGGTCAAAATCTTGTCTTTTAGTGGTGGATCAATAGATATAATATCACTATCCACCATGGATGTCATCACAATAAATATAAGTAGGAGGAGAGAGTAAAATAGATCTAAAAATATAGTAGGAAGTGGAGGAGGAGGAGTGATATAAATATAAATAAGATATCTAAAAAGAGACTAAAGAATGTTCCAAACATTTTAGGGACACACTATATGATCCACACCATAGGACCCAAGACCAAACATGCACATGAGAACTAAGTTTTGGTTATGTAAAGTGAATGGGCTAAGTTAATTCAAAACAAAAATATAAACACATTCAATGGATTTAAAGTATTACTTGTAGGAAATGCAACATCTATTAATTAACATACAATAGGTAAAAACTTGTACAATGTGATATAATACATGTTTTATAGATTAGATATCCAGAGCATGTTATCTATGTTATGACTATGTGGAGCATAAACTTTTGGCCAGATGTGTATGGTACATACTTATATAGTTATAATACAAGATTAGTTATAACCCTTATCAATTATAAAGAATAAGGTTGCATTGGTTGTCAATTACAATGAAGATGCTTATGTTAGTTCATTTTCTCAGTAAGGTGATAGTTTGTGAACCCCTTGAAGCATGTGGCCCAAGAAAGACAACATGTGGATGTGATGTGGAGTCCAAGACTTATATAGGCATATATGGATATGAGTTATAGAGTTGGAATATGATGCATATGGGGATATTAGTTTTAAAGAGTGCATAAATCAATGATGTGGCATAAACTTGTACAAAGTATGAGTCTACAAGCTATGGCATGATAATGAGTTGAAAAGTTTGTATTAATGAGTGTATAGTATGGATTTCATAGGGTTCAATGTATAAAAATCTATGATGTGTCACATGAATTATTCATATGATTTTTATAAAAATTTAGGTAAGGAGTGCACAAGATTGGGTGAGAGGTCTGTGCCCTGCATAGTAGAGTGAATGATGATTAAGATCGAATGCATGGGTGTTACACACATATAATTTCCCCTTTCTTGAAGATAAATGGTCTCCATTACATCAGTACATAGTTACATAAACTACACCTCAATTTTCTATGAATTGAACCACTTGGTTTTGTCAAAATATCTCCCAACCTTAACCACTCAAAAAAATTATGTGTGCCATAGCAAATACATTTCTATCACATCGATGATCTAGTACTTCTCTAAAAGATGTAAGTTCCTAGGATCTAAATCATAAGGATGTCGTATCACTACTAGATCAATAAGAGGTATAATGTAAGGCTTGAGAAGTTTCATGTTAAATATTGGGTACATGTCTAAGTATTGAGGTAGATCAAGAATGAAGGTGTTCTCACCATTTCCATGGAAAATGGTGTAAGGACCATAGTGCAGAGGATTAATATTCTAGTGTGGACCTTTGAAGTTCTTCTAAATTTTTAACTAAACTATATCACCAACTTAGAATGCATGAGGTATGTGATGTGTGCCATGGTGTTCTTTGTACTTAGCTTGAGTAAGAGAGAGAATCTATTGAATCTATTGGTGAATAGACTAGATGTGGCATAGAAGCTTCTTATATTTATCTAATTCCTTTTACCTATGAATGAAACTTATTAATTGATGGTTTATGGTAAGATATGTATAAATTCATCAAATTTTAAAACTCAGGATATGTTTAGAATGGGTTGTGGCTAATAGAGCTATTAAGATCACTATTGTATACATGTTATATGTATAAGAGATTTTCATCCTAGGTTTGATAATGTGATTATTTTTAAATTCACAAAATATAAACAAGTGTGTGATTGACCACTTTAGTTTACCCATCTTTTTGAGGATGGAAATCCATTGACCAATTTAGTTGCATACCCATTTATTTCCATAATGCTTACAAAAAATGACTTACAAAGTGTAGGTCACAGTCAAAGATGATTGATGAGGGTAACCCAAAATTAACCCAAACATGGTTAAAAAATTCATATGCATTTCCATCTACATCAATGTCATTTCTAAATGCAACAATGGTATCCATCTTGGAAAACTAGTCTACTATAATAAACATAGTGTCATGTTGTCATCTTGTCATAGGTAACCCCATCATGAAATTGATGTTGATTGATTCTCATGGTCTAGATGGAACTAGTAGATGTGTTTAAAGTCCCAAATTCGTGTTCATGGGTTTGGAGATGAAACAAGTAATGCAATAATCAATTTATCACTCCATGTCTATGTGCATGTGTGGGTAATAAAAATGTGACTACAATATGGCTAGAGTATTTGTCACATTGAAGTATCCCCAAGTCTTGACATAGTTCACCTCTCAGATGAGTCATTGGCAAGGTACACTAGAGGGAACATAAATATGTCCAAGAATGTACAAAATTTAGTTAGACAAATAGAACTCTTGAACTTATGTTCCTTGCATAAGGTTGGTGTAAGTTACTTCAAAGTCCTAATCAAATAAGTAAAAAAGAACCAAGTCTATGAAATTATGATCATGCATGTCTAGAATTGAGATGATCACATGAATTTATGGTTGGATAAGGCAAACTATGGCCTTTTTTTCCTTCCCTTTCTTGTGCTTGATCATGAGATAGAACTATTATATGTTTGTCATCAATTTCATGTGGTGTAAATTTTCTAGTTTGTTCCATTACTAAAAGAACTAAAGTGGTTTATGGTTTGAATGAATAACTATCTCTTTCCAAAAAATGTAGTTTCATCATTTCTTAATTCATTGTACAATATCATGCAATTCCTTCTCATAGGTGGAGTACCTTTACACTATGTTATTGAAATCTCAGAGTGGTATGTGACTACATGTCCATGTTGTATGATCACTACACTAAGTGCATAGTTAGATGCATTGGTGTGAATTTTGAAGGATTGCATAATGTTGGGAATTGAGATAACATGTGTTGTATAAAGGCATTGTTTGAGTGCCTCAAAAGTGCATTATTGCATATGAGTCCAGTTAAACTTGGCTTTGGGACATGTGAGCTAGTTGAAATCCCAAGAGATCTGTGATAAACTAAGGATAAACCTATGGTATAAGTTAGCAAGTTTAAGAAAAAATACTCAATTCAATGAGATTGTGTGGAGTAGGTCAATGTTGGATCACATTGATATTATATTGATCTACTTTAATGTTGGTGTGATAAATGAGGTAGTCCAAGTATTGTATATGTGTGGTACCAAATATACACTTAGTTAAGTTAGATTGTAACTTGTGTTGGTGAAAAGTGTCTAAGACATGTGAGATGTGATCCATATTCTCCTCCCAATTATTTTTTAATATGATAAGGTCATCTAAGTATAAGACAATGAAGGAGTTTATGAAGGGCCTAAGTAGATCATCTATAAAGTGCATGAAGGTGGTTGGCACATTGGTGAGGCTAAAAGGAATGACCAACTATCCATACAATCCTTCCTAAGTCTTGAAGGTTGTCTTCTATACATATTCAAGATGGACCAAAACTTTATGGTAAATTGAATTTAGGTTGATATTGGTGAAGTATTGTGTACCTTCAAGCTAGTCCAAAAGGTCATCAATGTGTGGCAATGGATACTAATTCTTCACCATGATTTTTTTGAGTGAATTATAGTCTATGTAGACTCAACAAGACCCATCCTGCTTGGGTGCAAGGAATATCAAACTCCCATAAGGTGAAGATCTAGGCCTCATCTTATCCTAATAATAAATATCTTGAATTTGGAATCAAACTTCATCATTCTCCCAAATAGATCTGTGATACATGGAGCTATTTGGAAGAGGGGATATATGAACAAAATCGATGTAGTGATTTAGTATGGATTGTGTTTTAATAACTTCAAATTATATAAAAACTTATTTATTCTACTCTATTAGCTTATCATGTTATTATTATTGTGATAATGTGTGATTTTTTACCCTTATAGGGTGTGCTTCAATTTTTATTGCACATTTGTATCAGGGTAGACTATGAGTACACAAATTTTTATGCATGTGAGATGAACTTATGATGTTACTTGGTATATACCTAACTTTAGTCATGGACATTAATTCAAAAAAGTTGTAGAAGTGATTTTATGTGTGAATAGTCCAATGGCATGGCTTGGCATGACTATGTAGCTTTACAATAATATAAGTATGGTCTCATTAGTAAGATGTCGAATACCTCCAAAGATGTGATGTCATAAGTGACATTATCCTGCATAGGATTGAATTTGTACTAAAAAGTGCATTTCTACCAAACCCATATATCTTTCCCTTACTACAACAACCATTAAGAGTATGTATTTGGATGCACATTAGTGGTAAGACCAAGTTATTGAGATATGGATTGCATGGTGATGTTATTCTGACTACCACTATTGATGATGATGTGGAGAGGCTAACCCTTTAGCCATAACTAGGTGTGGAAGAGATGATTTTATTATTTAAACATGTTGATTTTAGTTGTTTTGGTGCTCACATAATACAAATCTAGATAAGTGGTTTCCATCGATGTGGGTCTTAATGTAAATTATGCAAGCAGGGATTGTTGCATGTGGTATTCAGAATCATCATACAAGAAAAATTAAAATGAATCAATCCCCAAAACATAGATTTATCCCCAAATCACATACAAAATAAAATATGAAATGAATCAATCAAACATACAGAAAATAATCATAAACATGTAAAAAATAGGAGACACTATATTTAACATGGTTCACCCAATCTGGGATACATCCACCAAACTTGTCTAGTATATTATTTCTAGCAATACAAGGGAGAAACAAATCCTACAACAAAACTTATTACACCTCTTTACATTCTCTTCCTCCTCTCTATTTACAATTTTTTTTTATCTCAGTCATGTATTAATACATTTTATGGAAAAAAACACCTAAACATAACCTCTACCATTAGATCTAGAAACCTTTAATCATTGGCCTAGATTGACTACAAAATTACAATTTTACAAGGCAATTTTCATAATTTTTTTGCTTTGAGGGTATTGCCCCAGAACCACCATCGAGGTGCATAGAATTTGAACCCCCCACCGGGGGGGTCATCCCCCTAAACCCCATAAGGGGGTTCCCCCCCTTTCAATACACCAAACCATTGGGGATACAAATAATATGATCCAAAATCTAGCTAAAATAACATAAAAATTTTAACCTCTAACCCTAGTAGACAATCAGGGTCCACACCTAACAATATCCCACTTGGAGACTGATTATAATAACTCCACTGCTACTATATCCACTATAATATATGGACCTAGACAAGTTCATTAATTTAATTATCATCCATGAAGACCAATTGAATCTAAACAAATCTTCAACTTCTCTCTTGTAACTACCTTGGTCATCATATCTACAATATTTTTACTAGTATGTATCTTCTCCAATTTTAGTTTCTCTTCCTCTATCACTAAATGAATGAAATGTTACCACAATTAAATATGTTTTATTCTAGAGTTAAAATCTAAGTTTTTGGCTAGATGGATTGCACTCTGATCATCACTATATAGAGTACATATTTATTGACTATGTCCCAATTCTTCCATCAACCTCTATAACCAAATTATTTCCTTACTTATGTAGTAGCAATATACTCAGCCTTTGTGATTGAAAATGACACAACCTTATATAATTGTGAAACCCAAATAACTACTGTACCACCTACTATAAACACATACCATGTAATATTTCTTATACCATCTAATTCACCTGCCATATTTGAGTCAACATATCCCTATAATGTCACATCTGATCTACCATAGCTTAACATTGTATCTATGGTCCCTCTTTAGTAACAAAGGATCCATTTTACTTACTTCCAATGTTCCTTTCCTCAATCACTCATGAACCTACTCACCACTCCCACTACATGTACAATGTTTGGCCTCATACACACCATTGCATACATTAAACTACCAACTGCTGATGAGTATGGAATTTTACACATCAATTTTTTTTCTTCTTGTGTTTTATGACATTGTTCCTTTGTTAATTTAAAGTGTGTAGCCAAAAGTATCCCAAATAATTTTGCATCTTGTATATTAAATATTTCTAACACTTTTTTGATGTAATCTCCTTGTGATAATTCTATATTCCTATTATTTCTCTCTAGTTATCCTTATAACAAGGATATGTTTAGCTTCACCTAGATCCTTCATTAAAAAACTATCACTTAACTATTTCTTGAGTAAATTAATATTTTGCATATTAGAACTAGATACAATCCTGTCATCTACATATAAAATCAAAATAATGTAACTACCATTTTCAAAACTTTTAAAATATACGCAATGGTCTTAATGACATCTACAATAACTTTAATTTGTCATAAAACTATCAAATTTTAAATACCCCTATCTTAGAGCTTGTTTTAGGCCATACAAACTCTTCAACTTGCACACCATTTTTTCCTTACCTTTGACTTTGTATCCCTATGGCTGATCCATATATATTTCCTCCTCTAAGTCACCATGAAGGAATGCAATCTTCACATCTAACTATTCAAGGTGAAAATCTTATACTACTATCAAACTTAAAACAGTTCTTATAGAAGTCATTGTAACTATAGGAGAAAATATTTTGTCAAAGTCTATACCTTTCTTTTGTGTAAAACCTTTAATTACCATTCTATCCTTGAATTTATTTTTACCTTCATTCTCCTTCTTTATCTTGCATACCCACTAATTCATCAATGCCTTCTTTCCTTTGGGAAGCTCCACCAAATCCCATGTTTTCCATTAGAGCATCATACTCCTCATCCATAACTTGCTCCCACTTATCCTTGGCATCAATCTGCACTACTTATTTATAGCTTTCTGACTCACCACCATTAGTAATTAATAAATAATATAAAGGAGAAAAATGATTAGGTGGTCTAATTACTCTTGTAGATCTTCTAATAGAGGTTTGAGGTCCCTATTCCTATTGCACATTTGGATAAGGAACCTCTAGGACATGTTTTTCTATAATGCCTTCTAATAATGTATATTCCCTTTTGGATTCTTATTTCTTCTTTTCCTACAATTGGTCCCTGTACATGACTTTTTCATGAAACACATCTCTGCTCTTGATTATTTTCTTAGCTTCTAGATTCCACAACCAAAATCCATAGTCATCAGTTCCATAACCAATAAATGTGAATTTTTAAGACTTAGCTTCTAAATTATTCCTATTTTCTTTGTCAATATAATAAAATGCCTCACAACTAAAAACTATTAGAAAATATTAATCTACCTTCTTTCTAGTCCATGCCTCTTCTAGTATTCACCATCCAAAGAAGTTGAATGTCCTCTATTTATCATATAAACTATAGTAGTTATAGCATCCACCCAAAACTATAAAGGCAAACCTGTATGCAATCTCATGCATCTGGCATGCTCCATAATAGTCCTATTCTTTCTTTTTGACACACCATTCTATTACGGTGTTCTTGGAACTATTTTATGTATATGAATTCCACTTTTTGAATAGTAATTGTTAAAAGTGTTACTGCAATACTCACCTCCATTATCTAATCTAAGACATTTTAGATTTAAACCTATTTCATTTTCAACTAAATCTTTCCATTTCTTGAATGTATCAAAAAAATTAAATTTCCTATTTATACAGTATACCCAAACCTTCCTAGTTTCATCATAAATAAAGGTAACATAATAATTTAAACCACCAAGTGAAGATAACTGAGTTGGTCCCCATACATTTTTATGTATAAGCTCTAACTTCTTCTCCATCTTGGCTGGTCTAACCCTAAGAATCCTCACATGTTTTTGTTTCCCATATACATAGTGCTCACAAAGTCCCAATCTAATTATTTTAGACCTGGTATTTTATCTTTTTCATGTAGGGTCTCCATTCCCTTTTCACTTATGTGGCCAAATCTATAATGGCACAAAGTTACATCTTTACCTATAGCAGCTACAACACAAGATGAATTAACATTATCTTTAGACAAATATAAAGTGCCTACTTTCTTACCTTTTTACAGCCATCATAGAACCCTTTTTAACCTCCCATGATTTGGATATAAATGTTACCATAAAACCCTCACTACCTAAATGCCCTACAGAGATCAGATTGCTCCTCAACCTTGGAACATGCTTGATATCTTTCAACACCCAAATGTTTCCATTTTGTAATGTAACCTAAAAAATTCCTTTTTCAACAATACTAAAGGGTTCATCATCACCAAGGAAAACATTCCCATAATTACCTTGAATGTAATCTATAAAATAATGTCTATGAGGGGTACCATGAAAAGAAACACCTGAATCTAAAACCCAAGATTCAACAATATCATCAAAAGAAAGTATAAGAGAATCTTGTAGTACATCACTTGCTACATTTACTTCTCTATTACCTTCTTATTGGTCCTTACCTAATTTATCCTTTTAAAACTAACACTCTTTCTTTGTGTGTCCTAGCTTGCCATAGATCCAACATTCCATCTTGCCTCTTGATTTAGATCTTATACCCCCTTTTGATTTCCCATGATTTCCTCTTCCTCTATTCTTTTGCCTTCCTCTGTTATCCATTATTAATGCATTTCTAGATATGGATGTTTCACCTATGCTTTTGCTTCACATTTCCTCACTTTGGATAACACTTACCACATATTCAAACTTTAGTTTAGTATTATTAGAGATAGAGTTGCTTACTATCATTATCAAGATATTCTAGCTTTTAGGCAAGGAAAAAAGAATGAGAAGAGCCCTAACTTCATCATCAAAGTTAATATTTACAGAATATAAATAACTAATAATTATGTTAAACTCATTTCAATGATCTGGTATTGAACCATTTTTTAGACATTTTCATATTAAATAATATTTTCATCAAAAAAATTTATTTGAGGAAAAGGGTTTTTCACATAACTTGCCTAATGTGTTCATAAGACCTTCTATTGTATTTTATTATGATATGTTTAATGTTATAGAATATGCAAGGCACAACCATATTATTCTAATGTATTTTTAATCCAATAGTTCCCAAGATTCATCTAATATTATTGATGGTGTATTTTCTTACCCTCCTAATGGCGAATATAGGTCCTTCTAGTAAAGATAATCCTCCATCTGCATCTTCCATAATCCAAAGTTCTATCCATTGAACTTCTCCACCTAATATTTATTTTCATCTATCATAGCTCCCATTGGAGATCAAACCCTTTTCTTCGTGTGATTTAAAATTATGCAAATAAAACCTTTACTCTGGTACCACTTGTTAGGATAAAATAAAACATAGATTTATCCCTAAATCACATACAAGAGGAACTATAAAATAAATCAATCAAACATATAGAAAATAATCATAAAAATTCACAAAATAAGAGAAACCAAATTTAATGTGTCTCACTCAAGATGGGCTACATCCACCAAACTTATCCAATATATTATTTTCAACAATACAAGGAAGAAACAAATCTTGCAACAAAACATGTTACACCTCTCTACCTTCTCTACCTCCTCTCTATGTACAATATGTTTTATATTCATCTTAGCCATGTATCAATACATTTTAGGAAAAAAAACTAAACATAATCTCTACCATCATATCTAGAAACCTTTAATCAATGGCCCAGATTGACTATGAAATTACAATTTTACAAGGTAATTTTAATAAAAAAATTGCTTCAAGGGTGTTTCCCCCAAACCACCATCGAGGTGTGGCCCTCAAACCCCCCATTGGGGGTTCATCCCCCCAAACCCTAAAAATAGGGTTCCCACCCTTGAAACCCCATACAGAATTAGGGATACAAAGAATAGGATCCAAAACTTGACTAAAACAACATCATAATTTTAACCTCTAATCTTGGAAGATAATCAAGCTCCACACCTAACAACCCATTTATCTTTCCCCTACTACAACTACCCTAAAGAGTATTTCTTTGGATGCACATTAGCGGTAAGACTAAGGTGTTGATATATGGATTACATGGTGATGTTCTTCTGACTACCACTATTAATGATGATGTTGAGAGGCTAACCCTTTACCCATAACTGGGTGTGGAAGAGATGTTTTTTCTCTTCAAACATGTTGATTTTAGTGGTTTTGATGCTCACATAATATGCATCTAGATAAGTATTGTCCATTTATGTGGGTATATATGTAGATTATGGAAGCAAGGATTGTTACATGTGGCATTTAGAATCATCATGAGTGGATTAGCAATGGTGATGACACCACTTATCACTATACTTATTATTCCTGTGTTTATCTAAAGTAGAAGGTACTAGAGCCTTTGAAGTTTAAGTATTCCTATGGTGTTTCTCTCCTTTGTGATAAGTGTCTTATTTTTTCTTTGTAGAAGTTTATGATGTGTATTTTTATGAAGGCTAAGACTTATAGATTATTTTGGATGAAAATGTGACACACTACTTCATATTTACCATGGCTTTGATATTTATAGAATTGTGATATGCTTAACCTAAAGTTTTATAAGTCAATAACTCCATATTCACACACACACACACACACACACACACACACACACACACACACACACACACACACACACATATATATATAAGGTGAGACTCCACTAATTTAATTAAGAACATTATGTTGTTCACTCAAGTTCTCCTACAGATGTATAGAGTAGTCATGAAAGATGGTGTAGTCTTTCACATACTATTATTTATGTTGGCATAGTTATTGGAAGTTGATGTATTCATATTCAAAGTGGTGTATAAGGTAGTATATATCCTTTATTGGATCAATAAATGTCTTCCAATATTCAATTGAAACACACTCTTATATGCACTATGCATTAAATCTCTCTCACTAGTGAATGATTGGTATGTACATCTTTAGTACTGCAAAGGTGATCTTCTTAGCAATTATGAATAATTGATTAATAAGTACACCTCAATTTATTGAATCCAAGAATCCAATGGTTTGACATCAATATTACATTTGAATAGATAGATGTCAATATTGACTTAAACTTTGAATGGGGTTTTTAGATAAAACTATTATTGAACAAACTATAGAGGTGTGGTAGAAGGTGTTAGATTGAGTTACACCATAAATTCATGAAACTAGACAAAAATTTATATGAATTGTGCTTCCAATTTGTATTGGTGATGATATTTTGTACCTCAGGGGATACCTTAGGTCACTTCTAGATGTCATCCATATTAATTTTATAACAATGTTCTTACAGATATTTAGAAATAGAGATGATTGACAAATCTTCCTTCTTGATTTTTGATCACATGTTTATAGGCACATAAAGGAATAGACATTTATAGATCTAATACTAATGATTTGCACCATGGGTCACAAGACCAAGTATGAAGGGGAAATTTATTTTTAGTTTTATAGATTGAATGGGCTATGCTAATTTAAAATAAATGACTAAACACATTGAATAAAGTGGAAGTTTTAGTTGTAAGAAATGCAACATCTATTCATTAACAGATAATAGGTAAAAATTGGTACAATGTGATATATTATATGTATTATAGAGTAGATATGTAGAGCCTTCTATCTATGTTATGACTATGTGGAGCATTGATCTTTGTCCAGATGTGTATGGTACATACTTATAATTTTAACCTTTTAGGACTTAGTGTTTGTAAATCCTATGTTGTTAAGGGAACTGAGTATAGAACATTACGGTAGAATTATGCAATAAATAAATCCACTAATTTATAACATAATTGACTTAATTTATCTTTTCTAAAATATTAAGAAATAATCTAAACAAGTAATTAGTTGGAAAATGATTGAAACATGAGATCTAGAGGCTACAAAAAGTGATAGAGGCTAGTCTAAATGACACAAATAGGATTGAATTCTCAAAATCCTTCTTAGATATTATCACCCTAATTATATATTAGTGCCATATGGTGATAGTTTCCTTGTTTTAGTGGTAGTGTCCTATGTATAGAGCTATTGCAAGATTCTAGATGTACCTGTGTCTAGGTCTATCAAGCCTATTCCTATATGGATGAGTTTTATATCTCTATAGATGACCTATTTTGACGTATTTTATGTACAAGCTCTAATCTTCCATGTTGTTTAGGCATCTAGTTGACACAATTAGTAAAGTGTGTTGTTAGTGGGGTAGGTTGGACATCCTCAACACCCCATTATGATGAGAGTTGCCTATATACCAATAATTTGCAGAGGGATAAATCTGTATATAGTTCCCCCCATCTAAGTGTTGGTGCAAGTCTAAGTTAGAAGCTAGTATAAATGTAGACTTGAGTTATTTAAATGTGCTTGAAATTGGAAACCTAAGGAATATGAGCTTATAAATGTTGTATATGGTTATATATAGAAGTAATCCAAGATAGGCATTGATAACTTTAATTATGCATAACTTATTTTAAGTTTGCATGTATAATTTGCATCTGATTTCCATCTAGTGGTTAAATGGATAAAATTCATGCATATACATACATACATACATACATATATACATACATATATATATACATACATACATACATATATATATATATATATATATATATATACATATATATGTATGTATGTATGTATGTATTTATATATATATGTATGTATATATGTATGTATGTATGTATGTATGTATATGTATGTATGTATGTATATATATATATATACACATACATACATATATATATATACATACATACATACATACATACATACATATATATATATATATATGTATATATATATATATACATATATATACATATACATATATATATATATATATATATATGTATATATGTATATATATACATATAAATATACATATATATATATACATATACATACATATATATATATATATATATATATTGTTGGTTGAATATTTTGTCGATCAGCGTACTGATAAAAAAAATAGGTCTGATCAACCAAAGTATGAAGATTAGTCATCCAAATGTGTAGTTTTACCACATCAGAAAGACACTGATCTCTCCTCTCATCAAGGGGAGGTTCCC
Source organism: Torreya grandis (assembly GCA_037957365.1). NCBI lineage: Eukaryota > Viridiplantae > Streptophyta > Pinopsida > Cupressales > Taxaceae > Torreya > Torreya grandis. Next base: position 777,998 of record JARHVA010005101.1, on the reverse strand, counting down.
TGAAGGTATACTATATATATATATATAATAATACTCATGGGTGGGACAAACCTTCCATCTCTCTTCTTTTAGAGATGATGCACACAGATCAAAGGAAAAACTCAAGGGAAATGACAGACAGTACTCCTCTTCTTTCAGAAATACTATTCAGCAAACCACAAGAATACTCCTAGCAGTAACAACAAAAAGTACCAAAGGATGTGATAACCAGCAAATCAAGATGCAGCTCAAAGTCTTCACCTAGATTGCTCAAGAGTAAGATACGAAGGACAATGAGGGCACAAAGTCACCTCAAGGTCATTTACATAGAAATGAAAAGGAAACAAACTAAAGGCAATTATGGGGGCACAAAGTCTCTCCATAGTTGACTCTATAGGACACCTTCTTAACTGATGTCACTAATTTTGCTTGTTGAATTAAAGGAACAAAAGATATATTGAAGAAAAAGACATAAGAACGATTTCCTCAATACCAAAGATATTACACCACAAAGTATAAAAAACCAATTGCTTTCTTATTCTAGTAACAAAATATGATCAGCAATCTGAGCTCAAAGTCTCAGTAATGCCTTACAATTTGGGCAGAATTTCATTCTAATTGTCAAAAAAGAGATCCATATTACAATAGAAGAAAGTCCCTTATATAGCCTCTTCAAGAAGGACTTGAGAACAATCAATACATCATTTTGCATTGGAATTTGTTAATAAGACACGATGGAACTTAGGGTTGCTTTACCCATTTGATTTTATCAATGCAAGGCAATAAGTCGCGCTTATTGAAAGTTTGTAACTTTTGCTATTCCACCTGGTGATCTGATCTTATCTTCATTGTTCCTCCTTGTCTGATTAATTGAATCAAGTCTTAGATTTAATTTATTGTTCTGTTACTTTTCCACTTTTTGCTGGTCTTGGCTTTGAAATCTATGAATGTATTCTAGTCTGTATGTCTGTATGTTTAAAGAACCAACAACTAATTCACTGTGTTGAATTTGACATTTTTGAGTGCATCATTCCTTTGTCTTCTTTCATATTTTCTGTTTGGCACTTTTTTGGATTGAACTTGTCCTTTCGGGCCTTTAAGAAATGACCCATTTTGAGTCTGAAAGAGCCTTTCGCAATGGTATCTACCTTTTAGGTAGTCTTTGAATAGCCTTCAGGCTTCTTTGGGAAACTTTTTGAACTTTGGCGATGAACCATTCCATTAAACCAATCAGTTGAACCAAAAATGGTTCAAGCCAATCATTCAATTTGAATGAACTGAGCTGATGAACTAAGCATTGAACTGAATATTAAACTTGCCTTTGAACCATGTCTTTGAACTAACCGTTGAACCAAGGCTTTGAACCTTTTTGTTGAACCAAGACGTTGAACCAAATTGTGGTTCAACAGTTCAAACAAAGCTTTGAACTAACTGACGAACCGTTTGATTGAACCAAAGAATGAATCAAAGTGCTGAAGCTGAGTGGATGAACCAAATGTTGAAACAAAGCATTGAACCGCTTGATTGAACCCTCCTTTGAACCATTTGATGTTGAACCAAAAGATGAACCAAATGTTGAACCTGCTACTGATGCTAATTTCTATTCGAACCAAGGTGATGAACCAATTCTAAAAATGACCAATTGTTAGAAACCAATTCTTTTGATTGAACATCCCTATAGAAGTCATGAAGCCTAGTGAACTTGTAGAAATGAGCCTGTTTGCAGTTCGTAGATTTCTAAAAAGCTTGAAAAATGAGGAATTTGAATGCCCAAGACAAAATTTGGAAAGGGAAGAGATAATTTTGGTCTGTAGGACCAAAATATTTCAAATGTTGTCCCAAAAAATAACTGATATTTTTTGGGGGACAACAGCTGGCTCCAATTGGGGAACTTCTGTCAATTGCAAAATGAATTAAAAGGAGTAGAATCCAAAATCTCCAGTGTCTTCATGTGTACCATTAGGTTATGGAGTGATGCTAACCAGAAATGAAAGGCTTCAAAAATGGAAACAAACAAAACAAAACAAAATTAAAAATTGTACAAATATACATATATACATATGCAATGATTTGATACTTCAAAAATTGAAGTGTTTCAGATGTTGCCCATTATGGGGTAGAGAAAAGAGTGTGCCATCTTGGTATTTCAATAGAAAGATATTTTCACCAATGTTCTAATGAATTATAAATGGGTGTCTCCAAAGGGAGTCAAACTTTCCATGCATCCCCTTTGGTTCTCTTCTTTTGTCCCATAGTAAGACTTGATCCCCAATCTGGAAATCACGATTTCTAGCCTTCTAATAAAAGAGTTTCTTTACCAAAGTTTGATGAGAAGCAATTTTGTCCACCACCATGGTTCTCTATTCTTCCGGCTAAGTCAAGTACATGATTCTTTTGTCAAGAGAACTCTCATATGTCTGATCTTCAATGGCCTTCACCAATTTCAAGGCTGGTAACTCTAATCTGATTGGTATCTTAGCATTAATACCATAAAGAAGTTAAAAAGGAGAAATACCAATTGCCCTCTTTGGTGTGATCCTGTCTACCCATAGAGCATCAACCAATGCTTTATGCCATGTCTTTTGATTATCATTTCCTAGCTTTTTGATAATAGTTACGAAATTCTTATTGCTGGACTCAGCTTGTCCATTCACTTGTGGAAAATAATTAAAAGAATGAGAGATTGTAATTCCATAATGAAAATAGAATTACGTAATATCTTGAGAGGTGAAACAAGTTGCATTATCAGTAACAATTTTGAGTGGAACTCTAAACTTGGAAATGATATTTTCTTTGAGGAAGTTGCATACAACTTCTGAAGTAACATGCTTAGTTGGGATTGCTTCTACCCACTTGGTGAAATAATCAGTTGCTATAAGGACATAATCATGTCCAGCACTTGAAGATGGGTTTATTGTCCTAATAAAATCAAGTCCCCATTGCTAGAAAGGTTCCTCTATGATTACTGTCTTAAGAGGTAGGGCAGCCAACTTGGGTCTTCCAACAAATTGCTGACAGAGTTCACATTTTCTCACCCACTTATGTGCATCTTAGAAAAGAGTTGGCTAGTAATACCTGGCTTGCAAAATATTGTGAGCAGTCACAGAAGCTAAAAAATATCCTGCATAGGCCAGATTGTGGAAAGATTTCAAAAGTTGGGTTTGTTACTCCTTGTCTACACAGTGAAGGAATACTCCATCTATGCTTCTCTTGTATAGGCCGTTATCCCAAAGGATAAAATTTATATCTTTCAACCTAATAGTCCTCCTTTCTTTGTAAGAAAAATGAGAAGGACATTCACCATAATTCAAAAAATAGGCAATACTTGAGTACCATTCATTGGTAGTGGAGACAAAAAGGACTATTGGAGTATTTTCCACTTCAGCTTCTTCATGTTGTGTATCTTTTGGCTTATTGTCAGCCATAAATTGGCATAGGCCTTTACCTATGACTAGATTTATTAGCTTGATATCCAGATCAAATTATTGGATCTTTGTAATCCAATTACCTCTCTTTATGCCAAAATCCTGTTGAGTTAATATAGACTTGACTGTAGTTTTAGGAACTAAGGTAGTAGTATGTGAATTCAGAATATAGAAGTGGAAATGTTTGACTGCTTTTACCAATGCATAGGTGTGCTTGTCTATATTTGAATAATTCATTTTATGGGTTTGGAGAGGGCAGCTCATAAAAGATATGGGGGATTCTATACCTTCTTTATCCTGTTGAACAAGAATCGCTAAAAGAGTATGCTCAGACGCATAGTTGTATATGATGAAATCTTTGTGGTAATCTAGACAAACCGAGGTAGGGGCGTGAGTAATGGTAGTCTTGATATCTTGAAATGTTGATTTGCCTTCTTTAGTCTAGCTGAAAATAGTCTTCCCTTTCATCATGTTCACAATATGTCTAGTCTTCTCAGCAAATTTGGGGATGAATCTCCATAAGAAATTCACTTTTTTGATGAAAGAATAAACAACATTCTTATTTGTAGGCAGATTAAGCTCTTGAATAGACTTGAATCTATTTGAGTCAATTTTTATGCCTTCTTTGGACACAATGTGTCCAAGGAGTTTCCCTTCTATTACTCCAAAAATAGACTTTTTAGAATTTAAGGAAATACCATTCTGGTGGTAGCGCTCCAGCACTTTTTGTAGGTGGCGTACATGATTAGATTGACACTTTGAAAAGATAGTTAAATCATCAAGGTATACCACTATGAATTTACCAATCTCATCTTTGAAAGCTAGATTCATATCTCTCTAAAAATTAGCACCAACATTTATTAGACCAAAATGCATTCTCGTATATGCAAATTTACCCCAAGGCATAGTGAATGCAGTCTTGTATTGGTATGCTTTACCAACTTCAACTTGATTATAACCCGAAAAACCATCTAGCATTGATAACATCTCTGTACCTGTCACTATGTGAAGCACTTGATCCATAATTGGCAAAGGATAATTATCCTTCAAGGATTCTTGATTTAGATTTCTAAAATCTACACAAATACAAATTTTGACATTTTTATTCCTTATAGGCACTATGTTTGCAATCCATGTAGAATGATGGATTGCAAAGATGATTCTATTATTTAACATCTTTTGTATCTCAGACAGAATAGTACCTAACATTTTTGGATTATACTATCTAGATTTTTGCTTGTATGGCATTGAGTCGGCCTTGAGAGGAATATTATGGCAGATTGCATCTAGTCTGGGAGACTTCAAGTCTTCATAAGAATATGCTAAGACATCCATGTATTGACAGAGTAAAGAAATGAACTTGAATCTTTCTTCAAGGGTGTAGCACTTACCAATATTGATCATCTTGGGATTTTCTTTAGTAGACAGATTCACTTGATCAAATCCTTGAGATAAATTCGAGTCTATTTGATGTTGTTTAATGAATCTATCATGTTTATCAAACAGCTTTTCAAAAGAAACCAAGCCTTTGAGAATTTTGTTTCCTTTCAGCTGCAATAATTCTTCATTTATATCTAAGCTGAATTTAGACACAGATTCATTCTTTTGAGGTTTGCTGCCTTCAAAACATAACTGTTCAAAATTATATTTTCCTTCCAAGAAGGCAATGATTTGATGATCATCATTGAATACTTGGAAATGATCAACATTATCAGGAACACTTAGCCTATAAACCGGCTTAATGGTATACCTGTCTTCTTTGAAATTTGAATGAGGAACTAAGAGAGTTCCTTAAACAGCAAGTGCATCAGCTCTGTCATTAGACTCTCTAGGTATGGCAGAAATATTGAAAGCATCAAAACTTTTAATTTAATCCCAAACCAAGTTATGGTAGTGGTGTAATCTTTCATTCTTAGTTTGGTATAAATTCCTCACTTGGCAAACTATTAATTCAGCATCCCCTTTGGCATGAAGAAATTTAATGCCTTTTTCTTGAGTAGCCTTCATGCCCAGCAACAAAGATTCATATTCAGCTATATTGTTAGTATTGCTGAACTGTAATTTGTAAGATGACGGGAACATATCTCCTTGAGGAGATATCAAAACAATCCCAGCCCCTGAACTGGTAGAAGAATAGCTGCCATCAAATTTCAAAGTCCATATTTCATCTGATACTGACTTTTCTTCAACAGAAATGGAGAATCCTTCTTGGTCTGTACTGCAGCCTACCAATTTTTCTATTGTTCTTATTGAACTAATTTCTAAATTGATAATTTTAGGTGTTTCATGTACTTCATCTGTAGATAAAAAATAATTACACATACCTATGGATTCAAAAAGAATTTGAGCTTCAGGGGCTGATGTCTGAGTGACCACAAATTTTGCTTCCTTTTCAGGGAGCAATCTCTTCATCACACCTTGGACAGGGATCCTTGCTTTAGATAGATCCATGCTTAATTCCCCTCCCACATCATTTCAAAAATTTCATCCAAGAAAAATGCCATAAGATGCTGGGACGTTAGCCACCAAGACAATCATCTTGATTCTCTTAGCTGGAAAGGCTGCAAAGGCAAATTGGGCATCTTTGATTTGTCCCAGTAATGGTACTTGCTTATTCTCCATGGAGAAACATCTCCCAAATGTCTTGGTCAGTGTGAGACCAAGGGATTCAGCCACTTTAGCAGGAATGACATTATCTGAAGCTCTAGAATCAATGATGTAATTATTCAGCTTATATCCATTTATCAGCAATGTGACATAAAAAGGTTCAGTCCTATCAGGAGCAACAGGGGGAGTGATGACAAGGTTGTTCCTAGTGGGTGCATTTCTGGTAGGATCATGTGTCACCTTGGAGATCATTTGTTCAATAGGGATGTTTTGATTTTTAACACATTGAACCAATCTGTCTAACTGCTTAGGATGAGACTACAAAAATTCAAATTTAGACATTTGAATTTTGGTTCTCTTTATATGGTCAATGATATCAAATGCCTAAAATGAGATAGGAGCAGAGGATGGGAGTTCATCCTTTTGATTTTTTAAAGGGGAAGGATTGGACTACAAAATTGAAGTAGAAGGTGTAGGGGTATTTACCTTTCTTGAAACCATCAGGTCCTTTGGCTGGAAAGGAAGAGTGGATCCCTGCTTAGTAATTGAAACTGATGATTGAGGTCACTCCTCTGCTTTCTCTTTATCAACTTGTTGCACTGATTAATTTTTAGACTAGGTAAATACAACATATGACCCCTCATCTGCATGGCCTTCACTTTTGAGTTCATCATGATAGTTTTAGAAACCAATATGGGAGTTGTCAGCTGATTCTTCTTCTTCCTCAATGAAGAGATTAGCATCATTTTTAGGATTTAACTCAAACTAGAATGAAAACTTCACTTCAGCTTCAAGATATCCAACTACTGAGTTGTTTGGAGGCACTTCAAGGGTGAGATTCCTTTGTGGGGGAGGAAGGTGATTTTGCTATCCCTAATTCTTGGTAGCATTGCCTTGGTACGCCTGATTCTAGAAAGTCCTCCTAGGCATATCTTTGTATGCAGGAGCAAATGACATCCCTTATGCCACTTGCTTTCTCAGAGCTAACATTTCATTTGCTAGCTTTTGTACCATTGGGTTAGTAGTGACTACAGGGGAGTACTTAGAAGATGAAGAGGATTTTCCTTTATTAGGGTCTCTCCTTATCTTTCTTACCAAGATAAGGTCATCTTCTACCTCAGTAGCCAAGTCCTGAGTAGCAACAAGGTCTACGTGTCTAGCCCATCTCAGAAAGAAACTCACTTCAGGTAGTTGTGAGTTGATGAAGAAGCATTTGAGGTTTTGAGGTGTTGGCTAGGTGGCTAGGGGAATCCTGTGCCTTAGCTTATCAAACCTGGCAATAAAATCCCTCATAGGCTCATGAGTCTCTTTCTTCATTTGAGTAAGCTAAGCCAGCAAGGCATGTGCATATTTTGTAGGCTTAAACCTAGCTTCAAATTTGTCTTTCAAAGTGTCCCAATCAGTCACTGACCCAACTTACAAGTGGTAGAACTAGTCAATAGTATCACCTTTTAGTGTCTCAATGAATAGCCTAACTGCTATATCTTCAAATTCCACCCCTATTACCCTACAGGCTATGCTGAAAGCTAAAATATGTTCATCAGGATGAACCTTCCCATCATCAAAAAAATTAGGGAAATTATTCCTTGAACTACGTGGAAGCTCATGCAGAGGTGGAGTCAAATTCAAGGGACCAAAAGAATTACCCCAAGGTCCTTGATCAATGATTTGATTATGAAAAAGTGGGATCACTAATCCAAGTGGAGTGTGGGCAGGCAAAGCTCAACCAACAGTTCATCCAAGGTGAGATTGAGGAGGGAAAAACTCAAAATTATTCTATTATGCCAACTCAAAAGTAGGGTCTATAACACCTTGGGATTTCTAGCCTCTAGTGTATCATGAAATTGCCAGATTGCAGAACAAAAATTGGAAAAGAGTAGGACCTGCTTCAACTTGAAGTTTGAGACTTCAAAATGTGCGCTCTTTCCCCAATGGAGTCGCTAAAATTTTTTGGTTGAATATTTTGTCGATCAGCATACTAATAAACAAAATAGGTTTGATCAGCCAAAGTAGGAAGATTAGTCATCCAAATGTGTAGTTTTACCACATCAAAAAGACACTGATCTCTCCTCTCATCAAGGGGAAGTTCCCTGAAGGTATACTATATATATAGAAAATAATACTCATGGGTGGGACAAACCATCCATCTCTCTTCTTTTAGAGATGATGTGCATGGATCAAAGGAAAAACTCAGGGGAAATGACAGACAATACTCCTCTTCTTTCAAAAATACTATTTAGCAAACCACAAGAATACTCCTAGTAGTAACAACAAAAAGTAGCAAAGTATGTGATAACCAGCAAATCGAGATGAAGCTCAAAGTCTTCACCTGGATTGTTTAAGAGTAAGATACGAAGGACAATGAGGGCACAAAGTCACCTAAAGGTCCTTTACATAGAAATGAAAAGGAAACAAACTAAAGGCAATTATATGGGCACAAAGTCTCTCCATAGTTGACTCTTTAGGACACCTTCTTAACTGTTGTCACTAATTCTACTTGTTGAATTAAAGGAATATAAGATATATTAAATAAAAATACATAAGTATGATTTCCTCAATAATAAATATATTACAGCACAAAGTCTAAAAAACCAATTGCTTTCTTATTCTAGTAACAAAATATGATCAAAAATCTGAGCTCAAAGTCTCAGTAATGCCTTACAATTTGGGTAGAATTTCATTCAAATTGTCAAAAAAGAGATCCATATTAAAATAGAAGAAAGTCCCTTATATAGCCTCTTCAAGAAGGACTTAGGAACAATTAGTACATCATTTTCCATTGGAATCTGTTAAGAAGACACACTAGAACTTAGGGGCACTTTACCCATTTGATTTTATCAATACAAGGAAATAGGTCACCCTTATTGAAAGTTTGTAACTTTTGATGTTACACCTGGTGATATGATCTTATCTTCATCATTCCTCCTTGCCCAGCTAATTGAATCGGGTCCTAGATTTAATTTACTACTTTGTTCTTTTTCTGCTTTTTGCTGGTCTTGGCTTTGAAATCTGTGAATGCATTCTAGTCTATATGTTTGTATGTTTAAAGAATCAACGGCTAATTCACTGTGTTGAATTTGACATTTTTGGGTGCGTCATTCCTTTGTTTTCTTTTGGCTTTTCTATTTGTCACTTTTTCAGATTGAACTCTTCCTTTTGGGCCTTTAAGAAATGACCCATTTTGAGTCTGAAAGAGCCTCCCACAAGGGTATCTACCTTTCGGGCAGTCTTTGAATAGCCTTCAAGCTTCTTTGGGAAACTTTTTGAACTTTGGTGATGAACCATTCTATTGAACCAAGACATTGAACCAATCGGTTGAACCAAAAATGGTTCAAGATGATGGTTCAATTTGAATGAACTGAGCCGATGAACTAAGCATTGAACCAAACATTGAACTTGCCTTTGAACCATGTCTTTGAATAACCGTCAAACCAAGGCTTTGAACCTTTTCATTGAAACAAGACGTTGAACCAAATTTTGGTTCAACAGTTCAAACAAAGCTTTGAACCGACTGATGAACCATTTGATTGAACCAAAGAATGAATCAAAGCGTTGAAGTTGAGTAGATGAACCAAATGTTGAAACAAAGCGTTAAATTGCTTGATTGAATCCTCCTTTAAACCATTTGACATTGAACCAAAAGATGAACCAAACGTTGAACTTGATGTTGATGCTAATTTCTATTTGAACCAAGGTGATGAACCAATTCTGAAAATGACCAATTGTTAGAAACCAATTCTTTTGATTGAACACCCCTATAGAAGTCGTGAAGCCCGTTGAACTTGTAGAAATGAGCCTGTTTGTAGTCCATAGATTTTTGAAAAGCTTGAAAAATGAGGAATTTGAATGCCCAAGACAAAATTTGGAAAGGGAAGAGATAATTTTGGTCTGTAGGACCAAAATAATTCAAATGTTGTCCCAAAAAATAACTGATATTTTTTGAGGGACAACATATATATATATATATATATATACATATATATATATATATATATATATACATATATATATATATACACATATATATATATACATATATATATATACATATATATATATATATACATATATATATATATATATACATATATATATATACATATATATACATATATACATATATATACATATATATATATATATACATATATATACATATATATATATATATACATATATATACATATATATACATATATATATATACATATATATATATATATACATATATATATACATACATATATATATATATATATATGTATATATATATATATATTGGTGCTTGTATGGGTATTAAAAATTTTCTTATTGACTCTAGGTAGTCTTAGATTTGAAAAGATATATGTTGGTATAAAAAGGAGGTAAAGGACAATAGCACTAAAACTGGGTTACTAGCACAAAGTGGTGTTACTATCCCTATTATTGTGCTAGTGTCTTGGTGGTTGAACTTGAGGCACTAATGGCCACAATGTCAAGATGAGTGTCTCATACTATTTTAGTATGTCTAGGTATGCTTGTGTCCTACATGAAGGCTAGATAAGTGTCTAAGTAGGCCCTAGTAGAGTTTTAGGGATATACTAGGGATGAGTGGTCTCAATTAGCTTTATTAACACTCAAGTGTCATTTTTAGGTGATTACATTTTCCCCCTCACCTTATTCTATAAATGTAGTAAACTAAAATGAATAGAATAAAAGAAAAATAAGCATATCTTGACTTACCTAAGAGGCGAAGCCTATGAATCTATATCTGAGTATGTGACACATGCTTCATTACATGGCCTATAAACGAAATGTACATAAATCAATCCTTACATAGGAGATATTAAAATTAAAGACAAAATTGAGTAAAGAGATAAGAGAGAGGAAAGGTATTAATACACCTCACTGGGTATGTGAACCAATGTATAAACCTAGTGATAACCTATGTGTGTGTTTTTATATAATGATCAATCAATGAATAATTTGGACTGATTTGATGGCTTGCTTAGTCCTCATATGTGGGTGGCTCAATAACTCAATCCAATTTTGACTTCATCATTACCAACCCCTCCTTGGTGGATCATGACCTATGAATATCTTGGATTGGACTAATGGTGTGTCCAAGCCTGTCATGTAGGTGGATCAATAACTCAAGTAGCTTATGAATCCATCATTTCCTACCCATGTATAGTAGATGCATTTTAAACTAAAACTATGCTATTTAATTGGATATGCATAATTGGAGATGTTATCTCTACAACCACTCAAGAATATTATGTATCTCTAGGGAACTCAAGAATGCCAACCACTACAGATGGAATAATCCTTGAATCTTGTGTGTAACTTAGAACATGGTTGTGTGATGTGTATAATGTAATGAATGACATAAATTTTGTCATTCCCTATGATCAACTAGTGTATAAGTAAGCATATGGAAAAAATGTGTCATGCACATGCCCCTTAAATCTGATATCTGAGTATATGGATTCTAGACTAAGTTATAATAATTTGTATCTAAGTATATGAACTAAAACATGAATCAACATATCATGCATGTTTTCCATAATCTAAGTAAATTAGTATGAAATTGAGCTAAACTAAGGTAAAACTAGTAATCTATAGCTAAACATGTGAAAACCTGGACTATACCTATTGTAATTTTCTAGCCAATCTATAATTTTCTAAAATTGAGGATACTAGATAGTAGTGCCATATCTTGTACATTAGAACCATGTGGAACTAGTGTCGTAATTTGGGCATTAATGTCCAACTATTCTAATTTTTTTGCAACTGTAATTGATCTCTATGTCACTATTTCCCACTATGTTTTCCTAAAACTATTTTTTGTATTTTGTGTCTCTATACTGAAAACTATACTCCTAGTGCATTTTTATAGCCTGATATTTATGACATACCCATGTGAATTCCCCCTCTTTTGAGGTGAGTTGTTTTAATTGTACAAGAATTGTCCTTAAAATAAAAATCTTTGTAAAAAGTGTGTTAGCCAGAGCATATATGATATATGTTTAATAAACCAATATGAAGTGAATATATAACATCATAATGTAAGATAATATGATAATAAGTTTATAATGTGTGATGTATGTTAGGTATAACATTCAAAAGGATGTAAAGACAGATATAATAATGTCTATGAACAAAAAAACTGAGTAATAACTAAGTAGCTACATAGGAAATGGGTCATGATGTCCATCATGACACCCAAATAAGACAGGGAGATGAATGAGGTCCTTCATGGCATATAAAACTAGAGTGTGTAATAGTATGAAATAAATGGCATGGCCATGATGCATACAATAAATCATATAACACACATGAGGAACGTAAAATAGGCCAAGGGGCCATAATACAAAGTATATGGGCATGCGTCACTAAATCTGAGACAACAATACATACAAGGACATGTTTAATATCTACATATGCAAAAGATAATTAATTTATCTTAGATACGCATGGAGGAACATGTTCAAATGTATTCATACATAAAAAAGAAGGCACACACAAATACATGGGCACATGTTCAAAGCATAAATATAGTCAAAATAAGTGGCGTAGAGCCCTAAATCAATGGAATATTCAAATTCCCTCAAATATAATAAGCATAGAGACATAATCAAGTCTAAAATATTAAATCTATAAATTAAAGTATGCTTGAACATGTGGTATAAATATGTATAATGGATAAGATGTACATAGGCTGAATCTAAAGAAGTAGTAATTAGAAAAAATTTGAGTAGGTGTAACATGATCAATATCAAGATATAACAATGCTAAATTTTTGACGTATAGTCTAGAAATATGTAACCTATTAAAATAACTATATATAAGGTTCCCTCAAATAGGTGAATTTATCAAATGAATAACTTATGTATTTATGTATATGCCCTTAGTGGGTAGATAGTAGCAAATTTGAATTAGTGTAGTGCACTTGAGTCATTTCAAAAAGAATAAATGAATCATGTATGTGTGATAAAAATTGACTATACTAATATAGCTAGCATATATAGTGTCTTAAAAATATAATAAGTGTAAACATCATAATGCATAAAATCTATAATTTATGTTTTCTGAGTAAATATTTGAGTGTTTTTATGTTTTGACATATTATATTTTTTTTCATATTTTTTATATATAGGATATGTACCAGCAACATGAAAATGAAACTATATATAAGGAGAGAGAAATAAGGAAAGTATGTATAAGAAGGGAGGAACAATACTAATTGATGAGTCTCATGGGAGACTCACTATCAATGTGGCCTATGTCAAATAAATGAAAAATGATCATGTGTGCTATATAAAAAGGTAATTGAGGTCCTATAACCTGCTATATTAAGTGATCTATAGCTAGAACTACTTTTGAAGTGGTGCTAAGAATATGTGAAACTAACTATGGTGTCCTATGAACTGTAGGGGTCTTAGGGACCCATCTAGTAAAATATGTTGTAGTTGGCATAGGTTCCTTATGATAAGAAGCCTAAGAACTCAATAACACTAATATCATAAGGAAAGGGGTAGAATGAGGTCCTCTAAAATCTTTAACATATCTCTAACATAGGGGTCCCTCTAATAATGGTCTCTGTGGGAGACTATGTTTATGTGGTCACACTATAAGATTAGACCTCACCTGCATTGGTGGATCAATTAAAAATTGTGGTGTGCTAATGGGAACTGTGCTCAGGAATGTAACCTGTAACTATGGTATGACATCTTATGGGATAGGTAAAGGATGATCATATGAAATACCCTCAATTTTGATCACCTCATTAGCATGTATATATTTGAGTTATTTGTGTATGGTAGATGGGATGTCCAGGAGATGTTGTATCCATGGCCTACCCAATAACATGTGAAATGTGACTACACTAGGTAACACAAAGAATTTAGTAGCCACATGTATTGGTCCAACCTGTAGTGGAAGTATAATCTCCTCAATGGAGCTCTAAACATGGACATTGAAACCACAAATAACTATGTTGGTAGGATAAATATCCTACTCTAAATACCCCAAATCTTGTAAAAGTGTGATATTGTTTATGTTAATACTTGAACCATTGTTAACCATAACACTCTCAATACATGATCTATGTAGGCTCGTACAAAGAGTGCATATAAATATGAATCATCATCAACAATCTCTTACTCTAAGAAAGTGATGAGTGATCTATTTGGTACTATAGTCTGATACACACCAGTGATATTATGGATGGGTATGCATCTTATATAGTAGTGTGATATGATTCTAGTGTTGGATGTACCTAGTATGTATATTTAACACCTAAAGTGCCCCCTACCTCATTTAATGCATGCTTTATAAATGGATCTAAAAATATTTACAATGTATTAGCTTCTATTTGTTGATCTTTGTGTACCTCTGTGGGTGTGCCCACATCAATTATATTGGACTCTATCAAATATGTTATCTTATGTTTCAATATGATACATTAGTTTATAATATGACCTAGTGCCCTATGATATTCATATAATGCATTATAATCATCACTTTTTGTAATTGGTCATGTCATATCAACTTATTTGATGGGAGGGAGAGATATGACAATAGATTCTAGGAGCAACTGTAAAATATGTGATGGTGATTCTGGAAGGTTGGTGAAAACTCTCCATGAAGAGGCCAAAAAAACTAGGTGAGGAGATGGATCTAAAGCTATGTTAATTGTGGCCTTTGGATCACTCTTGTTTTTAGTGTCCCTTACTTTGTATGGAGGTTTATTATAACTCTTAGTAGTTTATTTTGATCCTCTTCTATATTAATGTTTAACCATAGAAATAATTTTGATTTTATTTTCTTTCACTATGTAGCATAAATATGTGAAGGTTGGAAAATTATTTAACAAGATAGCTTCATGAAATGCTAGTAGTAGGCTCTATTTGAATATGTCTTAGAGCTCTATATCTTCCATGGGGATAGTCATCTTTGCCAATACAGTTCTATATCACAAGACATACTTTGAAATAGGCTCATTGTATTTTTTTTTAGTTGTGTTATTTGAGCATATGAGATCTTATCACTAATGTTACTTGAGAAGTGTGGTAAGAACACATCTTCCAATTTATTGAATGTAGTGATAGATTGATTCTAAATATCATAGAACCACTATAAGGCATAGTCATTTAGATTTCATGGGAACAACTTAGTAAGGAGCCTATCATTGGACGTATAGTCCAAACATGTTGTGTGGAAAGATCATAGATGGTTCTCTAGGTCAACCTTACCATCATAAAAAGTAATCTTAGGTACCACAAATCTGTATGGTAAATGAGTTGCCACTATCTGATGTGAAAAAGGTGTATATAAAAAAACATGATAACCAAAGACATGTGATGGCCTACTAGCACCCTGACCAGGATGTAATACCTTAACCTATAGAGAATGAATCATGTACATAAGAAATTTTACACCTAGATAGTAGGAACTAGCCATAGGAGATGTTGCCATTGTTGAATGTCATTTAGTTAAAATAGGTTATTGTACAAGCTGAGTTTCCCTAGTGTAGGTGTAATAATATTTTTATCTAGGGTTGTATAAGATTGACCATTATTTTATTTTATATTTATTTCCATTATGAATTTTAGAATATATACATGATCATGGGGTTGTTCCCTAAGTCTATCTCTGAAACTCTATAAATCTCATCCTTATTGATAATTTCTAAGTGGGTTCAGAGTGTCCTAATTCCTGATATTGTGTATTATTTTGATCTTGAATCTATTGATCATCTTTTACTTTATGATTTGTATATGAAAGAGTGTTAGACATAACTTTTCTAGGTGTAGATACATATGCATGGTGAACACTATCATATTTTGAATACTTTTTACATGTAATTTGATTTTCCAATAATGTGACCTTTTCATTTAATAACTAATTTTGATTATATATTTTTGATAATATCTTGCTCATACTAATAATTTGATCCCTTAGAATCTCAAGGGTGTAAACCCTATTTGCTTTTGATTGAACATGTAGGCACACACCCTAGAGGGGAGATGTAAAGGTAAAGGCATGGATAGGTTAAGTATGGGTATTAGTAACAATAGTATAGGCTATGTCATCTTGTGGAGGATTGATAACATGGACTTGGTTAGATGAAAAATATATCACCCTCATGGAGATTAGGAGGAGAAAGATATTATTTCCTATGCATAGGATATGGTATTAAAACTTGAAACATGGTTATTAGTGTATTAAATTTATGGATTAAGTTCAATAAACTATATTATAATTGATCCTCTATGTATGTAAGGATTTATTTCTTAATTAAATTACATATAAGATAAAAATATCATTATATAGATAGAATGAAATATGACATACATTTTAACTTATATAAAGCATCATATGTGTATGTGTTAATGTAATCTCTGAATTCATTCTAAATGAAAGGAAATAAGCATGAAAAAGAAGATATAAAAAAATTATTAAAAATTGAAAAATTAATATATCATTATTATCATGATTATATGAAATAAAAATAATAAATTACAGGGATCTAAAATCTGAGTGTGGATCTTAGAAGGATAGAAACATAAACCCTAGGGTTATCTAGGGTTAAGAATTGTTCAATGTTTGAAGTAAGTCAGGTTCCACCAAATGTTTTAATCATTAGGAATTAGTGTTTTTAAATCCTATGTTTTTAAGGGGGATGAGTATAAAAATGCATGAAATATCTAAAAATACCATGAAACCCTCCAAAAATAGGTAAAATTCACTATCATGCATCTAGGTCAATTGTGCAATCAATATTAGGGTTTTGATGCCTTCCAGATATGATGGCATTGTCTATTTTGTGATAGGATAATTTGGATATATAGTTTACATGGATTTACATGAAATATTAACACACCTGTGAAAACAAAAAAATAAATAAACTATCGAGAATGCATGCATGTAAAAGATCTCACTAAGGATTTAGAAATGACAAAATGGTTGTTAGATTAGAGCTTTGATACCATGTTAGATTACTCCAAGATATTTAAACATCACGTATTGAATTAAAACCATAGGATAGGTGAGAGCAAGAATCTAAATAAAAATTGATCTTCATTAATGTTCATTAGCTGATTAGACAAAAAGTACAAAGGAGGTACTTTTGACCAAATTTTCACCTCAAGTCAAAATTGGTCAACCCCTATAGATTGAAACTTTCTATGGGATTATCAAAACATAAATATGGTATTTTCATGGTCTTAAATGGTCCTAAATAGTTTTCATATGGTCACATTAGTCATTTCTTAGCTTAGTCCAAGGTTTGGTCTCATGTGTACTTATCTAGCCCTAGGGGTCATTTATGAGGTCTTGATATTGTCCAACATGGTCAAAGGTTTTATATGGTTTATTTTCATTATAAAATTTTATTAATGAGTCTTTAAGGTCACAATAACATGTATTAACCCTTTATTATGTTCTTATGTACTAAATTATCATTTTAGTCACCTTTTGGCCTATTCAGAGGGAGTTGTATATACCATATTCAAATTAAAAAATTTGAATAAGGTTCCCAAACATATTTTATGTCATATAATGCTCAAAAATGGTAAGATACTAAAAACCTTGCAAGTTCAATGCCTGCAATGAGAAAAATTCCACTTTGAAAGCACTTTTGGGCACTTATATAGCCTTGGAAGATCACTTTTTAGTTGAAAATGGTTTCAGAGTATCCCTTGGGCTTCATTAGATATATTTCAAGATTTATATCAAGTTTTAGGTCATACATATGCTTTATACATGCTCTCCTTCATCGTTGCCTTCACAAGATCAAAAAGGAAAAATTGAAAGGATGGTACAACTAGGAGAGAGAGAGAGAGAGTTAGGAGATGAAACTTTATACATTATTGGGGGTCATAATAAGATTTAAATTAGTTCTATTTAATTTTATGTTGATGTCCCTTCCTTTATGAATAATTGCTAAGAGTGATAATAAGTCACTTTGCTCTATCCATCAAAGTAGGGTTTGATTTTGATTATGTTTCTCCAATTCAAAATTTGATGGAGAAGAATGGTTTTAAGGGATGTTTAAAGATTTAAAATATATCCATTCCATCATATTTTAATTGGATAATTAATCATCATGAATTATCTTTAATAAGAGGAAAAGTGTCTCAATGTATAGGGTGTTCCAGTCACTCTTACTTCAAGTTTTGGTTGTTTGAGATGTCTTTCATTTTTAGAGGTTTCCATTAGGCCATTTATCATGAAAAAACTCCTCACTCTCACATAGTTCATGTGTTATCTCTTAATAAGTATCTCTTTGATAATAGTCCTTCAAGAGGCACTATGTCTTTCTCTTTCAAAAGCATGGTCTATGCATAAATGGATCTCTATAGGTTTGAACATCAATGTTGGCCCTGAGTGGAAATAAGTGACTAATATATCATGGGATAGTACTATTTAAAATATTTTAATATTAATGTATTAATATATGTGATCAAATTATACTCTCAAACAATGTTGAAGTGTGTTTTTGTCATACACATGCTTGCAAGCCTACAAGTAGACATTCATGAGTCTAAATCTATGTCAGAGGTGTCTTGAAAACATTGGGATGTACCCTAAACTTTTTAATACTAATTAAACTCTAATTTATTCCATTGAATATCACTAGTGAGGAATGAGTGATGAATATACCTAACCACTATGCATAAACTTTCATACCTTGCACACAAGATAGCTATACATACAATTTGTATAGGTAAAGGAACAATTTGAGGTGTTAAAATGTTTGATCATAAGTCTACATAATTATGGAATAGTGTTATACAATGGTAAAAATGTTGATAAAATTATAAGTGTGTCTTAAGATTCAAGAAGTTAATTCTCACAGTTGGTGTAAGCAAATAGAGACCTATAGGCTCTAGACCTATAGATACTTATTTTGGACTCAAACCAAATAAAAAAACCAAGGTCATAGTAGGTTAGAAACATGAATATATCATGGGAAAATACACAAACCATTATAATTATCTAGACCATTTACAAGTCAAGAGTTGGTCAAAAGGATCGAGTTCACAAGTCGAGCATGCCTACATAGGTTTATGTATGGAATTAAAAGAGCAAGGGTCTAATAATTTCATGAAGTAACCAAGGAACCTTGTGAAGAGATGAGAAATAACTATAAATTAGTTTAGATATTTTTTAAGTTCAATGATATAGATCAATATCAGCTTCCACATCTCACTGCTCAAACCCTTTTCAAATTAAAACCTACAACCACCTTGAGAAAGAAAGCTTGAATATTATATATTGTGAAGTCATAATGAATTGAGATTTATAAATAATGGTATTAGAATATCAAAAATGAGATAAAATATTTGAAGCGTCAAAGAGTGTAAATGGAGTCCTAAAACTCATAAATTCACTTAGTATTCTCATAATTGACACCTACATGCTACAATCAAGAATAAGCTAATTTCAAGCTTGAGTAAAGAGTAGAATGTATATGATGAGTATTGAGGTCTATATTAATTTAACATATAATTAATGAGGTCATTTGAGGATAAAGGAAATGTGAATAAATGATTATTAAGACTAGTTAAAATAGAGACATAACCCCCTCTATACATAGTCAACAAAACCATACTTAGGCCTACCCACTTGACTGAATGAGAATTTGATTTATTATTTTTAAGAAATTATATGTTTAATCCCTAAATAATAAATGGGTCTAATTAGATAAAATAAATAAATTATGTATAATTATTAGGCTACTAATTTATGAAATTTGACTGTAATTAGGGCTTTTCTAAAATTAGTAGTGAGAGAGAGAAAATCAAACCTATCTTATTTTATATTGTTTCAAGAAAGATAGGGTCTATAAATATGTGTGTAGGCTTGGGAGACCATCAAAAATAGGAAGATTGAGTTTGTTTCTTGATTGGACATGAGCATCAAAAGTGGGACACCCTAGATTCTGGCACTATAGTCCTAGCTCGGTGATATTGTCCTGGTGATCTAAGTTTTATGGGTTTTATGTGCTAGGTCTATATGACCCTACCTATGAAATATCAAATCTTGAAAGTTTGTGGAGATCATTGCATACCTGATTTAGTCTTCAATTCCCTAAGTCATCTTTATGCTTGAACTTGAATGTAAAATTTAGAGAAAGGAGAGGAGGGGTTAGTTTGTAATGGATACGCTAGATGCACTTCACACCCCATGTGTGGGCATGCTACCTACATACCAATACTTTGAGGAGGGATCAAGCTATATGTAGTTATCCCATTAAAGTGTTTGGTGTAATAATGTGATGAAAATACAAGTAAATGTGAAGCTAGGTGTACTTATAATGACTAAGGACTGGTGTAAAGATTTGAATAATCTTGAAAAACTATTAGATGGTTATATGTAGAGAATAGGGAAAAGTGTTTGAATGGTCTTGCTTGTATTCTACTTCTCTCTTGTACATGAGTGTCGACCCTTATAAATGGACTTTGAATGGCTTTTTATAAGGGATTTAATGATCATGTCTTAAATTAATTCATGTTAAGACAATATGAATTAGGATAAGTATTTGAAATAATATGACTATTAGAAACCAAAATGCACATGGACAATAGTGCTAGAAATAGGACACCCTAAGTTTCAGTGCTATAGTCCAAGTTTGGGTATTATTTTCTATGGAAATGGGACCTACAGGGATAGATTAAGCATGGAAATATAAATTTTAGTCTACAAAGGTTGATTCTAGAAGGCTACAGATGATTGGAAATCAGTGAAAACATGCCTATAAGGGTCATGAGAGAAAGCAAGATGGACCTATAGATTGGGTGTCATTAGCCACACTCAAGTTACCAAATTTTACATTTTATGTGACTATATTTACCCCCCCCCCCCTTTATTCTAGTGATGCATCAAATTTAAATACCAGGATAAAATAAAAATAAAAAGCATACCTGAACTTACCTATAAAGGTGAAGCTCATGAAGCCGTGTGATACTAGATGTGTGTAGAGAGAGCATGGTGTGAAGTGTGAATTAGTAATGAAAAACATATAGTAGACTAGTCCTTAATAGATATGATATATTAAAAATAAGAATGTATAAAATTTGGGTAAGAGAGAGAAGAAGAGAAAGGAATGAATACAACTCACTGGGTACGTGAACCAATACAAAACCTGTTGTGATGCTAGATTGTGTTGGGTGTGTGCTATACCAAAAGTAATATCATGAATAGAAATAAGTGCTCAATTTTTTAGAATTGGATCAAAATTTAAAAGGCAGGCACTTTGTCTCCATCATCACCAACTAAGTGAAGCTACTGAATCATGTGTTTTTTAATCAATGTTTGGACTGTGTGTTCAATCCCTCTGAATAGGTGGCTCAAGAATACACAGGCTAGCTAGTCCATTGGCTCCATAATTTATAATTGAGTGAAGATAATGAATCATGTGTATGTCAATAAATGTTTGTAATATGTTAAAAATCACTCTGAATATGTGGCTCAATAATACAAAGGCTAGCTAATCATTTGGCTCCATCATTGCCCCATGAATTTAAATGTTATGACGTGATACTAGTATAGAATAGATGTCATATTAGATGGATATTAAAGCCCATGAATGTAATTTGATTTGAAAATGTTGGCATGGATATCCAAATGTATGTTATAAACTAGGCCACTCTTGGCTAGTTTGAAAGATAGAGATTAGGATTATATGAAAGCCACTCCAAAACTAGTGCAATAGGCTTATGTGGAAGCCAACTCAAGAACTCATGTACTCAAGAAGTTAAGCTTGTATGTAATTCAAAATTGAAAAAATATACCAACCACTTATAACTAGAGTAAGGCATGAAACTACTATGAAATGCTTGGGAAATAAATTCAACTCAAAAAAAAGGGGAAGATCAATGTGCTATGCACATTACCCTTAATCACTAGTGTCTAAAACATAGATTTTGATCTAGAAGTTATATCAAATACCTAATATAAAATTGGAATTAAGATCCATCATGTCACACACGATGCCCCTTATATCTAGATTATATGAACAAAAACTATACTGAAACATGCTAAATCTAGACTATGATGAATTGACAAACCTGTGATTGAACTCACTTTTCTATCTATTTTTGGAAAAAATAATTTTTCTTCTATCTAGATAAAAGCACCAAAAATAGGACACCCTATTGTCTAGTGTTGTAGTACAGCTTTTCCACTATTGTCTAGGGCCAAATCTGGTAACTATTCTAGATTCTTTATTGTTTGTTTGGTCTGTTCTACTTAGTCTGATGTCTATATTCTATTTTTAGTGTTCTAAAAACTACTTTTTTGATCATTAGGAGTTGTGATCTCTATGACAAAACCCCTTTTTGTTGACCCCTCTTCTGAAGGTAGTAATGAATATTTTTCAATGACTTCCCTTAAAATAAAGAGTGTTATAAGTGTGTTATGCTACATAGATATATGATATAGAAATGATAATTGATAAGATATATCAAGGTATTTATTGAGATATTGTTAGATCAATAGGGGTATGCCTAGATATATATAATAATGTAATAACATGCGAAGTGTACTAGACTAGAATTGAAAGTGTTAGTTTCTAGTTTTTAGTTATTATCAAGGAGGGATGGAGCATGATGTCCATCATGACATCTAAAAAAGTAAGGAAATACATGATATGGATCATGGAATTATAAATAGGAAAAGTAATCAAGAAACAAGCATGAAAAATAAAAATTAAGAAACATACAAGAGTGGCCAAGGGGCCAAGCAATCAATGGAAATGGGCACATGTCACTCAAATTGGAAATCAAGAATACAAGGCATGTTCAAATTCCACATACAATTAAAATAAACAAAGTTGGCACAAGGGCCATAGACACATGGAAGAGTATAGATAAAGGACATTGGAAAATGTCCTAAGGCACACAAATGAATAGAATCAAAAGACATTTTCAAATGTCCTATAACACATACAAGGTATGGAAAAAGAATTGATAAAATTCAAACACATCAAGCTACTCTAAGCAAGAAAGGAAAGCATGTATATACTAGAAGTACAATCACATATAACTAATCAAAGCAAGAAGTGAAAGTATGCAATACATGTTAGTAAAAGACTAAGTATATGCTAAGAAATACATAAGTTCAAGATACTAGTGAGTGTCAATATGGTAATCTATGTAAGCTTAGTAAGTAATGTATGCCAACTTGATAACTAGTGTGTGTGGTCTAGGAATGGCATACCCTAAATGGTGTAGTCATGTAGAAGATGCCCCCAGTGGGTATGTATATCATTGTGTGTCTCAAATGTAGAAGTAGGATGCCCCCTAAATGGGTGGAGTGAGTTAATCAAGGGTTTGGATGTCACTACACACATTCAAATAAGATCAAGTGAAGCATGGTAATGTAGATAAATTGATAAAAAAATAACATAGAACAAAAAATGTACGTATAACATAGTAGTAGTAATGTAAATCAAGGATGATGCATACAATTAAATTTTTTTTGTGTTTTGGATATATTTGAATGTTTTTGGCATTTTTGATAATTTATATTATTTTTGTATTTTGAAATAAGCTATGTATAATTAAGCTTTAAACAGAAATTATGTAGACTATAATATGTAAAATGGTATGCTAGACACATAATCTACGTAGATACATAATATTAATTGGGTTTTTGAGTTTATTTCCTTCAATTGAGGATAGATGATACACTTTAGGGATAAGCATTTTGGTAATAATATATGCACCTAACCAATTTGGTTTGAATTTTCCTTTGATTTCTTCTTTGGCATTGACATTGTGAAGGTTTTATTTAAGAATAAGATCATTAACTTTGAATTCTCTGGTGTGAACACATTTGTTGTAGGATTGTTTTATATGTTGTTAGTAGATTTTGAGGTGTTTTACATCTTGAATGCATGTATAGTCTAACTTTTCAAGCTGGTGTAGAAGCTTTTCATAATACTGGTCATTAGTGAGAATACCTTTAAGGGAAACATAGAGAGATGGGATTTATAATTTCAATGGTAAAATTACTTCTTTTCCATAGATGAGTGAATAAAGAGTAGCTCCTGTGGGCATATAGATACTCATGCAATAGGCCCATAATGCTAAAACTAGTTGATTATGCCAATCATCTCTAAATTTGTCACTTTTTTGCTCAAAATATTATTAATAGTTTTATTAGTAGCTTTTTCTTAACCGTTTCCTTATGGGTAATATGTAGTAGAGAATGTGTGCTTAATTTTGTATTTGGTATTAAAAAATTTGATAGTTTTTATCTTGAATGATGTTCCATTGTCAGAAATGATAGCTATCGATATGTTGAAGCATGAAATATTATGAGTCATGATAAAACTACAAATGTCTTCACCTATGGTAGATTGAATTGGAACAACTTCCACCCATTTGGTAAAGTATTTTTTAGCTATGATTATGAACTTATGTCTATCAACAGATTCAGGGTTAATTTTTCCAATGAGATCAAATCCCTATAACATGAATGGCCATGGAGAGATGATAGGTTTTAATTATTTTGATGGTACATGTTATAGATTACTATGTTTTTAACATTTATCTTATATCTTCATGTATTATAAACATTCATATACCATGGTAGGCAAGTAGTACCCTTGTGAAAGTAGTTTTTTATGACATGGCTTTTTTTCTAAAGTGACCACCACATTCACTATCATGTATTTGAGCTAGATTAATTTTATCTTCTACTAAGGTTAAGCATCGTAGTAAGTGTCCATCAAAGGATCATTTAAAAAGGTCCTTGCCAGTGATTACATAGTGGATTGCTTGTTTTTGTAACTTATGTTTATCATTTTGAGAGAAAGTGTCTAGTGTAATATATTTGTTTAGAAAGTTATAAATATCATAGAAACATTTTGGGGTTGTGGAACTTCATATAGTAGCTAAGATGAAAATAAATATCAAATCCACATTGGATATTGATGGTGATTGTAATCATTTAATTGTAAATATTGATTGATCATCATTGATGTTGATGGGAATTAGAGATGCAACACTAGCCACTATATTTGCATGTTTGTTGTCTTTTCTAGGGATGCTCTCAATAGAAAAGTAGTAAAATTATGATGACATACATTGTACCATGTTTTGGTATGGGATAAGGTGTTCTTCTTTTGTTTGATAAACATCATTGACTTGATTGACCATAAGTTGGGAATCACTGAAGACTTGAATAGATTTGATTTAGAGGGACTAGATAGTGCATAGTCCTAAGACAAGTGCTTCATATTCTTTGGTGTTTTTGGTGTAGGAGAAATTTAATTAGTATGCTATATGAATTGTGTGATTAAAAGGATTGACGAAGACAATGCCTACCCCTAAACTAGATGCACATCAAGAGCCATCAAAGAACATGCTCTAGATATCTAAATGAGTAGAATAGGTGGTGAAATCATATTTTAATGTATCACTAAGAGGGTTGGTAGCTAACAGTGGTGCTACTACCAAATGGTCTTCAATGATTTGGCCATTTATTGATTTTTGGAGGACTATTTTTAAGTCAAATTTTGTTAATAACATAACCCATTTTGTGATGCAAATAGAAAGATGTGGGTTTGGCAGTAGGAGCATGTCTACTTTTTTGATAACTTGATTCTCATTATTCACCATGTAATGTCAGAGTTTTTGTTTGGAAAAAACTAATGCTAGACATATTTTTTCTATTGGGGAGTAATTTTTTTCATATTCAACCAATGTGTGACTACTGTAATAAACTACTCATTTAGTATTTGGAACATCATGTTGTTCTAAGAGTTCTCCTAATGCATGATCTATTGCTAAGATATATATTAGGAAAGGATTCTCTGGGATAGGTGGTACTAACATAGGTAGATTAAGAAGATAGTGCTTGATTGTATTAAAGCTTTCTTGATAATCTTGGTCCTAAATAAACTTTGTATATTTTTTTTATTATTCAAGTAAATGATTGAGTTTTATCGACAAGCTGAGATATGAAATGATGGACTACTTGGATCTTGCCTTGTAGGGATCAGAGTTGTTTTAAGTTAGTGGGAGGTGGCATATCGATAATTACTTTGAATTTATTAGGATCAACTTATATGCCATGATGAGAGATAATGAAACCTAAGAGTTTACCTGATGTAACTTTAAACATGCATTTATTTGGGTTTAATCAGACATTGTATTATATAAGTCATTAAAATATATTTCATAAATCAATAGCGTGATGTTATCATTGTTTGTATTTAGTTGATATATCATCAACATAATCATTGATCATGTGGTGAATTAAATCATAAAAGATAGGTGTTATGGTATGTCGATATGTGGCTCTAGAATTTTTTATTTTAAAGGGTATGACAATATAACCAAATGTGCCCTAGGGTGTTTTAAAATATGGTTTTTCTTGATCTTCTTCAGTCATCTTGATTTGGTTGTATCTAGTGAAGCCATCCATGAATGATAAAATTTCATACCTAGATGTAGAATTGATGATCATGTCAATATTACACAAAGGGAAATCATATTTTGGGAATGCTTTATTTAAATCTCGATAATCAGAATAACATTAAATTTTTCTATTAGGTTTGACTACAAGGACTATGTTGGAAATACATTTAGGGTGTGTTACTGGTCGAATGATGCCAACATCTAAGAGGCATTGGATTTCATATTTTACTAAGAGAGCCACCTTAGGATGCATTTTGTGATTTTTTTCTTAACTGTTTTAGCATATGAGTATAAGGGAATCTGATGGATGATGATAGATGTATCAATTCTTAGCATATATGAGTAAGACCAAGTAAAACATTTTGGGAAATCTGTTAAATTTTGATGGATATCTATATCTTTTTTCTTTTGGAGGGAAGCAACTAATAAGATAATGTAGGGATCTTGATCAATTCTAAAGTTGAAATTTATGGTTTATTCATTAAGCAATGTGGAATGATCAAGTGTGTAATGAATGGTAATAATAGTATCATTTAAATCAACTGGTATGTTTTAGGGTGAGTTTAGACTTTCTCCAAAATATGTGTGAGCATTTATGTGATGAAGAAAAATATTTTCATGATAAAAAAATGGGAGTTCCTCATATGCTCCAAGAAATTATAGGAGGGATTCATCATTGGAAAATTCATCTAATGTGAACATGTCTTGTGAAACTATATCATCAATGAGATTAGGGTAGATTAATGATAATGTTGAGGTATGAGTAACAGTTTGATCTATCGATGTAGCGGGTGGACAAAAATTGATATGATTTGAAGTGGAAGAAGAGGGTTTACTATGAGAATAGGTAAACTCATATCCTAGCCCTTGCATTACATGTTGTGTAGATGCCTTGATAGGATTGATGATTCTTTATTCATTATTTCTAAGGCCTTTTCCATGATATCCCATTTTATTAAGGCATTTAAGTACAAAATGTGAGGTGAATGGGTGATTTTGTGTCAATGCTATTATAGAATTTGTAGTTTGTTGATGTATTACATGGTTCGGAGGTACATTGTGAATAATGGATTATGTAGGTAAATAGCCAAGATGAAAGTGTGAAATGTAATTTTGTGGAGTGTCAGCAACCTGATAGTATTTAAAAGGTCCATTATCAATTGGGAATGTGTATATGTAGACTTTGTGACTAAATTTGAGATAGGCATGGAGTGTAGAATGGACTACATGCATATCATGAATCCAAGGACAACTAAGTAATAAATTATAATTGAGGTCATTTGGCATGACTTGGCAAGTAGTTGGTAGTGTCTTAGGCCCTAACATGAGATTAAGTATTATTTGACCCATGACTTTTCATGGAATGTTATCAAAACCTCTGATGTTCATATCATAATGATCTAGCTCATGAGGTTGTATACTATGATGTTTAAGAAAGGAAATGTTACAGATGTTGAGTCTTGAACTATTATCGACTAACACTCATTTTACCCCTACATCATTGATTCATAATTGAATATACATAAGGAGATGTTGTGAAATGATGTGTTGTGGGGATAAATCCTCTTTCTCAAAGGAAATATGTTCTTCAGTCCATTGCATTGTGATGAAGATACATGCAACATAATCTGGTTCAACTAAAATGGGAACTCTTCTTTTATGAGGGGTTGTATACAACACACATTTGTAAATATTGGATTGTTTAAGGAGTTTGAGAATGAAAATTGTGTTTGAAAGGATGCTAGTCTGAGTGAGAAAGCTATAATCATGGGTGTAATCAACCAACCTATCTTCATAAACTTGGTTGACAGTGTGGACCGCATGATCTACCATAGGCATAGAGCTAGTAGTATGTGTGAGATAAGATCTATATGTACCAAGTTCAGAGGAAGGATGGATGGATATACTGCTAGTATTTGTTGGTGTCTAGTAATGATAGGGAGATACTAAAAAATAGCCAATGAGTTGTATCAATTAAGGTAGAAAGCATGAATGCAGAGTGACATGTATGTAATTTGAGTGATTATTTGTGTAAAGATATACTTATAAAGAATAATCCATAGGCAAGATAGCAAGTAAGAGATAGAGAATGTGACATTGTGCATGAATGCATAGAAAATTTTTATATGCAACATAACATTTTGTATGTGTTTAGTATGATAAATCTAGAGAATTTTCCATATGACAAATAGAAAGTAAAGGATAGAGAACATTATTTTATTCCTGAATGGATAAAAATCTTTGACCCCTTATTATTAAAATTAAGCATTAAATGTAAAGGATGAAACTATTTACTAACATATGATAGACTTCATCATTCATGTACATGATAGGGCCCATTATGGTTTTCTTATTATTCATAAGAAATATTAGAAAAGTTTTCAAACAAATGAGCAACATTTTTTCAATTTGAGTATGGATGTAAGGTGATACCTCAAGAAGAAAATTAAGAGCTAGTACGTGCAACTAGGGGTTCTTCAAAAAAAAATTCAAAATACTATGAATTTTTGAAATTGAAATTGAATTTTTGAGTTAAGTATTCAAGAAAAAAAATCAAAAATTTATTGGAAAGTGTTTGATTTAATGGGACCTAGTAGATGCAACTAGGATTTGAGAAAAATATATTTTTTAAAAAATTACCATGGATTTTTGAAAATTTGAAGTGATTTTCTAATTTTAATATGCAACTAAAAATTTAGAAAAGGATTGGAAAATTATTGGAATATTACTCAGAGCTAATTAATGCAACTAGGGTTTAAAATAAAATTATTTTAAAATTTACTACAAAATTTCAAAATTTGAGAGGAATTTATGATTTTAATATTCAAGAAAAAATTCATAAATCAATGTGAAAAATTATCTAGGAATTTACCCTAGGGTTTCTAGGTTTTTTATGTGAAATTTGAAGTAAATCAGGTTCAAGAAATAATTTATTACTTTTAAGAAATTAGTTGTTTATTTTCTAAATAATAAATGGGTCTAAGTAGATAAAATAAATAAATAATGTACAATAATTAGGATATTGATTTGTGAAATTTGACTGTAATTAGGGTTTTTCTAAAAATAGTAGTGAGATAGAGAAAATCAAAATTATCTTATTAAGTATTATTCTAATTGAGACAGGTTCTAGAAATTTATGTGTAGGCTTGAGAGACCATCAAAAATAAGAATCTGGAGTTCATTTCTTGGTTAGATAAGAGTGTAAAATGTGGGACACCTTGGGTTCTAGCCTTGTAATCCTATCTTGACACTGTTATCTTGGTGATCTAAGCTTTCTAGGTTTTATGCACCAAGTCTGTGTGACCCTACTTGTGAAATATCAAACCGTGAAAGTTCATGGAACTCATTATGTACCTGATTCAGTCTTCAATACCCTAGGTCCTCTTTATGCTTAAAATTGGAAGTAAAATTTAGAGAAATGAGAGGAGGGGTTAGTGTGTAAAGGATACATTAGATGTACTTCACACCCCATGTGTGGGCATGCTTCCAACATACTAATACTCTGATGAGGGATCAAGCTATATGTAGTTATCCCATTGAAGTGCTTGGTGTAATAATGTGCTGAAAATGCAAGTAAATGTGAAATTGGGTGTACTTGGAATGACTAAGGATAGGTGTACATGTTTGAATAATATTGAAATACTATTGGATGGTTGTATACAAAGAATATGGAAAAGTGCTTGAATGGTCTTGCTTGTATTCTTGCTTCTTTCTTGTAAATAAGTGTCAACCCTACTAAATGGAATTTGAAAGGCCTTTTATAGGGGATTTAATGATCATGGATTAAATGAATTCATGTTAGGTTGATATAAATTAGGATAAGGATTCATAATAATATGACCAATGGAAGCCAAAATGCACTTGGACAATAGCACCAGAAATAGGACACCATGGGTTTCATCACTGTAGTCCAAGTTTAGGTGTTGTTGTCCATGGCTAATGGGACTTAGGGGGATGGATTAAGAATGAAAAGAGTAATATAGGTCCTCAAGGTTTTGGTTTTGGAGGCTACTAATGACTAGGAATTAGTGAAAATATGCCTATGAGGGTCATGAGAGCAAGCAAGATGGACCTATAGATTGGGTGTCATTAGCCACACTCAATTTACCAAATTTCACATTTTATATGACTATAGAATTTTTTATTTAGAGAGGAAATAAGAGTTAAATAGGATAGTTTAAATCATATTAATATTTACATACTGGTGACATAACTCTAAGTAATCCTCAGACCCATGATGACAGAAGTAAAACAATATAGAAAGCATGTTTAGGCCTACACATCATAACCCACACACATGCCTTCTTGCTTAGCTGAGTGAGGGTCATTTTTCTAAAATGAAAAGATAAATTCTAAGAGAAGGAAAACTCCTTGAAATTTTTTCATAGTAATGGTATGATTTCATTTAACTCCCATACCTATTAACAAGTATAGGAATAAGGACAAGCCCTATTTAGGCCTAACAAGCCTAATACTATGCATAGGCCATAAGACACAATCATGAATGATGTGGCCTATTATAGGCAACATGATTTATTTAATGTGTTTATATGTTTATATGAATAATATAGACCTCCTAGGATTGATCAACAGTAAAGAAAACAAAGAAAAGTGTCATTTAGGCTCTTAAGACCACCTCGAGCTCTCTTCATGCAAAACTATCATCCAAAAGGTAGTTTTATCTCACCTATTATAACATAGACCTAATACATGGAGCTAAATGGATTTTTTTAGAGTATATTATTGCTCATGATTTCTACGTTGTAGCTAGTTCTTTGGTATTTACCTAGTTTTGTCTTATGTGGGTATTTATCCCACATTGCCTAGTTTATCTTGTATCTTGTTTTGTCTTGTCTATATAAGTAAGTTCTCTACATTTTAATAGATGATATTTTTTTTGATATTTTTCATATCTTTTCAAATATATTTTGTGAATAACAATTGTTTTGTTTTCAATTGGTTTATTCTCCTTTGTATGCTAAAACATCTATGGTTGAAGTAATGAGCTCTTAGAGAGATCTTGGCTAAAGAGTTTTTATAATTCTCTCATGGTATCAAAACCACCCTCCAAGAAGCCATTATTATTCTAGGAAAATTTTATTTTATCATTGTCCTTTTATAAAACCTATCATACCTCAGATCTTTTTTTTTGTTAAGTTGAAAATTGAGTTTTTCAATGGACCAGATCTAGTTGTTGGTATTTACCATTGTGGTCTTAATATTGCCATTGAATTAAAATTATTGTCTTATGCTACATAATCTTTTGAATTTTTTTGATCATTACGTATGGACCATTTGAAGCATTAGAAAAAAATATTTATAATGTACTTATAGGATGAAGGCTATGCGTAGAAGGGGCAATGGTGAGGGATTGTGAACACTATGTTCCCATCCTTGTAAGAGATTTTGGGATTCAATGTGTTGTAGCTATTTTAGTCCTCTATTATCACTTATTACATTAAGTCCTCACTCAAATTATACTTGAACATGAGGGTGTCACCGATAAGGAATCATTTCCTCTTACCCTAGTCGGTGTAAGCCACTGATTTGAATGAGGGTAGAACCCACCCCACTTTGCCACCTATCATAAATTCATGAACCATGGTCCAATAGATAACCAACATCAAAAAACATAATAATACTATTTTTAAGGAGTATTATGATGGAATTTCCACCATTAAATTATTAAATAAAATGGATATGGATGCCATTTATAGTTGTGCATGTGACTAAAGAGAATAATTTGTCTTGGCAACTATAAATCATGATGATAGGCCTATTTTAAAAGGTGTCATAAATTTGAATCTTGTGAGTATCGATGGCTATAGCCATGGTGTAGGTATTTATTCGTCAATGGGTTGTTATTCTAGTGGAAAGATAGAGACTAAAATAGATGGACTACTTACCAATTATGGGTATATTATCAAGGCCTCTGACTTGAATCATGTAACACAACACCTGGAGAAGATAAAAAGATTTATGAGAGTGATCAAGACCCCATAATGTCTCATCTATATTAAGAGTTTATTTGGTATAACCATTTAAATTTATCTATATGGATCGAGGCAATGTTTGTGGGAGCTATGGATGGTGATGGAGGATGGCAAGGAGAGTAGCCTAAGTGACAAAGGTAAGGGCATCTTTTACCACCTAGTCTACCTCATGATTAGCAACATCATGAATCTATTACTAGTTTTACATCACCTAATTAGCCTAATAAAAAAGTTTAGAAGGGTTTTATATGATTTTGGTAATCTTTAATTCTTATTTGGTTAAATTATTCAAAGGCTGGAATGCACAATCTATAGTTAGCATGTAAGTATTGAGCATGAAAAGCTAGTATATTAAGGTTGGATTTTCCATTACTATTAAAAGGTCATTTGAATCCTTGTTAAAATCTTATGCTTGAGTAGACACAAGTCTAGACCCTGCCTCCATTGCCAATGTTGTAGTACTTCTTGAAGAGGCCCTAAAATGTCCTTATGATAGGATCTATAAAGGACAAGTCTTAAAAAACATTGTAAGTATTTATGTGTATTTAGTTAATTTGGATCTTGTTGTAGGCTATTATATAAGTTCTCTCAATGGAAAAACTCACCCCATATCATGGCTATTGAAATTTCTAGACAATCACACACTTATAAAAAATGTTCCCTCATTATATTCTCAAGCTCTTTACAAATTCAAAAGTTGAAATCTAATTTTTACCTAATCCTCTTTTATTAAAACTACCTTTAAAACAAATTTATCCTTGTTTCATCTAAATAACATTATTTTCTTTTAATAGGTTATTTTCCTTTAATTTTTGGGCCTAAGTGAGACTAATATTTTGTTTGAGAGTTAATAGGGGCAATAAGAAGGGGTATTTTTTACTTTATTTAGATTGATAAGATTCTTGGTTCCATTCTTATTCCAATGAGTGGTTGTAAGGCTAGGCCCACCTTAGCCGAAGTAATTTCTTTTAAAAAACTTAGTGCATTTTTTTATTAAATAGGCTTCATTTATGGGAAATTGATTATTTATAACTTCTGATAGGTAGCTATAAATTGAACATCATATTTTTCAAAATTTCAATTTTTTTTCTTTTTCATACCTTGGTCATATTGACAATATAAAATTCACTAAAATATAAAGTGCCACATTCTAGGGTGTTCCTTTGCAATGGTTGAATTTGCTTGTGCTTATGATTTGTTATCATGTGGTGACATTTCAGTGGTGATGCATTTTTTATGTTGTGAGCATTTATTTAGGGAATATTGATTTTTTAATGTACCTTATCTCTTTTTTTGTAAAATATTGGAGGGTGACATTCGGTCTGGCAGGAGGCCAAACCCCCTCACAAGTGACACAAACTTCCTTCTTGCTTATTAAATATTACATTATCATCATTTGTTTCACTCATGTACCCATTTTTGACTAAGTCCAACATCCTAATATTTAGTGTGCATTATCACTACTAGTGGGTTTCCTATGCTATGGGGCCCAATATTATAATTTACGCATGCACTATCTTGAATCCATTTTTGGCTAAGCCTGATGTCATTTTGCATGTGCTTTGCATGTTGTTATTTTTGGTTGTTGATCCTTTTTTGATGTGTTTTTGTATACAACATTTTTCACCATTTATCACACTCTTCCATTAGCCCATGAAATGCTAGTTTGTGCATTGACACATTGACACATTAGTAGTTTATGTCATGTCTCCTTGAGGCCCCTTCCTTAGTGCCTTGCCTTCTTCTATGGAGACATAGTTTTTTTCTCCCTTATTTTTGGAACACCTCTCTTAATCACTTATTTAATAGGTTGACAATCTCCTCATTTAGAGCTATTCTAGTGAATCTCAATGTCTTCCTTGTTTCCATCTAGTGTTTTTTGTGTGTGGGTTATATTTTACTTGCATTGATTTATAAATTACCATGGAGGGTTTTTTTATTCAACCTTGTTTACCTTCATGTATTTGTGTGCTTTATTCTGGTCACCTTTTCACTTTATTAGTTGATTATCTATTCCATCGCTACCATGGGCCATCATCTTTGATAAACCTTTTATATAATTTTAACAACACTTTGTAGACAATTGATAGTATCCCATAACTTAAAATGTATCTATTTTGGTGAATCCCAGTGTCATCTTATTTATTTTGATAGTTTAATAGTCTCTTTCAGAATGACATGGATCTATTCTAGTGCATATAATGTCAACTTACTTGGTGTTTGAGTAGTGTATTTGAACCACTTATGCATACCTTTTCTCATCACTCCACCCATTTGGAAGTAGGGGGGATATGATGTACATTTTAATTCGTAGGTGTTGATCATTCCTTACACATGTAGTACTCTTTTATACTTTCATCACCACTAATAGTCTTTTTGATTGAATAAATTTTGGTCAAGCCCAATGTCATTTATTTTTATGATCAAGTAGTGAATTCGGTCCACTCATGAAGATTGAGTTTATTTATTACTTTAGAGTACTTAGAGTGTGGACTACTTCAGCATCATCTTTAGGGGGATTTCTAGCTCTCTCTTCTTCTTTTCTCTCCTTTGAGGGGAGTTTTTCCTATGGATTTTCTCTCTTTTCTCTACTTTATGATAGTTATATTATATGTTGCACTTTTTTGAGTTTTTTTCTAAATTAATCCTTTGTGCATGGGTATCTTATTTAGGTACTTTGTTTGTTGAAACCCATATGAGTATTTTTTTACTTGAATCTATAGCCTTCTTGGTTATTATTATAGTGACACCAGTGTGGTATCCCCACTAATCTTTGTGCTCACTTATCACCACCTTGTTGAAAGGTGTTCAATCAATCCTTCCTTGGGTTCATCATTATACCTATTACTTTGGAGCACAATGTTTGTGTTTAGTTATCATTTTATTCAACACCATTCTTACTTAAACCTAGTGATTATAGAAACTTGACATCCATGTACTCCATAATGATATATTGGCATCCATAGGGACACATGGCTTCACATTGAATCTTCTATTTTTATTCCCTAGCTTAACTTCAGGTGGGGGTGTTAGAGTATCTTATTGCTCATGCTTGTTAGGTTCTAGCTAGGTCTTTGGTCTTTACCTAGTTTTATTTTATGTGGGGATTTATCTCACATTGTCTAGTTTAACTTACATCTTATTTTGCCCTTCTTATATAAGCAAGTGTTCTAAATTGTAATAGATTATCTTTTTTGAGAATTTTTTGCATATCCTTTTTAGATCTTTTTATTGAATAATATTTTTTTGTTTTTAATTGGTTTATTCTCATGTATCCTAAACCATATATGGATGTAGTAATGAGCTCTTGGAGAGATCTTGGATAAAGAGTTTTGATAACTCTTTAAAATTTCATAAGAGGTATAAAGTTCCCCATACTTCATTATTTTGGCATAATTTATTTGATTAAGTCTTTGACCTACATGAACAAAGTCTAAGAGCTCAAATCCCTTTCTAATGGCTTGCTTTCAACCAGAGAGTCAAATTTTCACACTCATAACTATACATTCAAGATGAATGGTGAGCTAATATCCTAGGGATATTTTATAGGGATAGTGTACCTTAAAATTGAGGCATTAGTTTATGGATTGAGGGCCTAAGTTTTATGAATAATTATTAAGAACCTAAGGCACTCTAAACCCTCCTAAAACCCTAATTGAAACCCAATGTGAAAAATGGACTTATAAATCACATAAAATGACTTATTTTATCTTGAAACCTCATATATGTTGATTATTATAATTATATTCTCTGAGTATTTTATTTGTGCTTGCAGTTGTATGGACTATAATAAATGCACTATTTTACATGATTTTTAGTGTTTAATAAGGGTTTTGAGAAAAAGGGAACTTTAAAACTATTAAATGAATTCACTTGAGATTTATTTAATAATTTAAATTCAAAATATATTCATATTATATTTTGTTATTGGTAAAAAAAACTCATTTTCCAAGGTAATCTCAAATAGTCCTAAAATGAGACTAGGGGGCAAGCCCATTGCATGGTTCTCACACTTACACAAGGTCTTAGGGACTAAAATTTTACATTGAGGTTGGTGATATCCTATGGAAATTGAATCACATTCTTTTGGGTTATTTCACATGTGTGGAAGATATTTGGAGAAAAATAATAGGGTTTTAAGCAAGGACTAATTAAGGAGAGAGAGAGGCAGAAAAAAGGGACTTTCACTCAGAAGATGAAAATTAATTTTAACATTAAGATATAATGGGATATTGGGTCCTCAAATATGTGATAATATTCTCAATAAACTCCATACATTATTCTACATAATTAGGTTTACATATTTTTTGGGTTACAAAGAAAATAGGCCTAATGAGAACTTAAGGAGCAAAATGTAGTCTTAGGAGTTGTTCTAGGAACCAAAATGTATTGTTGAAGATATGATAAGATAATTTTAGGGAATTTATGGATATATAATGACTTCTAAAATATGAACTCAAGTTTTGAGCCACTTGGACCAAGCTAGGCTTGTGAAATGAGGAGTTTCAAGACAACTATTCATATGAATGATGATTGTTACTAGAATGTCATATTAAAAGAGTTTATAAATACATGGTATGTGTCAAATAATTTTTATAAGATCAGGTCATGGTGAATTGATAATTAGATATTCCATTTTTCACTTATCATATGCAAAGAAGGGTAGTTTTGAAGAGTTGTGTAAGGTGTTAAGCTGAGTTTCTAACTCTTACACCACTTGGAGGATGGAGCCTCCTTAGAGAGGAAAAAAATGGATTTGGAAGTATTTTTGGACTATATCATAACTATTATTTTTATATAACCTTTATGTGGACACTTGGAAATATTCACCTTCCACACCCCTCTCTCTGTCTTCCCATTCTCTATATAAGTAACCATTTTTGGCCTTATAGGGTATCCACATTTGGCATGATGAAGCCCTACTAAAATGAATAATGATTTTTCCTTTGAATAAAATATTTAAAATGGGTTTTGAGTTCTCAAATTATTTCTTAAGTGTCTAAATTATTTCATAGTGAATAACAAGTAAAGGTCATCTTTCCTTGTGCCATCTCACTCTTTCATGCTTGGTGTAAGTAATCTAACTTATAGAAGTTCATATGAAGTGTAAGTGGCTATTTTGTGTACTTTTAAATTTATAAAATTTTATTAGTTTCTATTATCATAGCTACTAATAATATACCTTGAAAACACATTGTATTTAACCTTCATATTGAAACACTTTTGTTAGGATAACCTTGGGTGTTGAGATCAGTTTAATGAATTACCTTTCATAGTGAAAGTTAAGATAGATTTGTGGGATAAATATTGGTGCATCACCTTTTTATATTAGTTTTAATCTCTTATATCCTTTTCCATTAAAATAAAATAGTTTATTGGTTAGTTTTAGGAGTGGTGTAAGGGAGCTGTCCCTTCAATCTAGAGGCTCATCTCTCCCATAGATCACCCATAATTTGAGGTATATTTTCATGTTACATAAAATTTAAGGAGGTTATATTAGACCTCCTTTAGAGTTTAAAATTTATTGATATTAATTTTTTCACTCCCAATAGGACTCATATTCCAAGAAGTTGTCAAAGGTAGATGTTGACCTTAACAAATTTAAAGTTGTAAGGCTTCCTTCATGTAGTATCTAGTGACTCCAACACTCATTGGCTCTTGGTTGAAGACTAGTGCTTTATTTTCATTCCAAAGTTAAACACAATATATTCTAAAAAAAGGCATTTTATTTGAATTTTTATATTTACCTTACTATTCTCTTAGATCAAAGATGTTTGATAATACCCATCGATACTCCAAAAAGTGTCTGGTTGCTCACTTACTCATTAGGACACTTTTCTTGGGTCTAATTTCCAAGATGGAAGCCACAAGGAGCATTCCATTTGTTTCCTATAATTTCCATATCCATTTATCACTTTATCACTATAATTACATCCCTATGTCATCCCTCAAAATTATGCCTTCATAAATGGGAGAAACCACCAGTACTTCTATTGAACACATAAGAAACATTACAAATTATTGCAATATACATAATAAAAATTAAAAGGCTTTTTATATCATATTTTTAGTTATTTATTTAAATGGAAAGGCACTTTATTGGTATGGCACTTTAGTCTCCATCTCAATCACTATATGGGATGTATTGGGTGATGCTTTGAGAAGGATATTTGAAGACAAATCTGACCACTTGTCTTTGACCAAGAAGATAAATATAATAAAGAGAGAACCATAAGATGTAATTCAAGACTTCAACACAAGATTATAAAATAATTGAGATAGGATCCCACTTTTGGTAAGGCCTATTTACCATCAAGATTTCCTTTACTACCTCAATTCTTTCAATTGTGATATCACTATGATGATTCAATCCATGAGAGGGGATACTTTTCCTAATGCTTATGAAATTACCATAAAGGATAATAAATACCTTATTCAGGCTAGGAAGATAGCCTATAGACCTTCCATGTATTTATTTCTTGATGTGTAATCTATTATGCCTACCATTACTCCTATTCCCACACCAAAGCACAAACAAACTACCCCTAATTAGCTAAGTAAGAAAAAGAAGGAAGATATGATTAAGGATCTTATATAATAGGTTCAAACTCTTAGGAGATGACAAAAATAACAATAATGGAGGTATTTTCAAGGCCCTTTCCATCCTTACCAATCTTATCAAGCTCCTAGACAACCTTTTCAAGGTCAATATCAGGGACAAGGGTAGCTAACTCAAGTTAGGAAACACAATGGGAAAAATATTATTATTACTTCTAATTATAAACCACTTTTACCTATAAAAAATAGTCTTGTTAAATTTAATGGGGAGCAGCCTTCATGGGACCAACCTCATGACTCATCCACTTACATGAATGATGCATTCAATTAAGCCTATATAACTCAATGGGGAATAATGCCTTCAATAACTCAAGAGGATATGCCTAGTGAAGGTGATAACAATGGATAAGATGATAGATAAAGTTTTACATTGATGAATTATTATAAATAGGAATCATGTGCAGTTAACTATCAATGTAATCTCAAAATTGGTTAAAGTTCTATAGCTACAAATACAAGGTCAAAGAAGAGAGTGGTTGAGGAATTACAAGAAGCAAGTAGTAGTCTAAATATAAACTATAAATCACCTGAAGGATAAATTATGAAAAATATAGATCCCATGGATTAGGTATATCAAAAAAATAGAATGTTATATCCCCTTCTATGCATTATCATATGCATCAAGTTACACAAGTTAATGGTAATGTTATAAATTCTAAAGCACATGATAGGGTTTGAAAATATCCTATGAATATTATGGAGAAAATGAATAAGGTTCATGTAAGGATCCAAACATGGTAAATACTATCTATACCTGGTTAAATAGACCCGGTCTAAAATGAGCTCTCTAAGCTAAATACATCATCTAGGTAGCCTAGTGAAAGAGGGGTAGTTTTGACAAATGAAGTAATTACCAAGGATGAAAAACCAATAGGATATGAAAGAAAGGATAAACCTCCTATATTATAACTCTCTATTATTATTGGAGACTCATTGGTTCACAATTGTCTAATTGATAGTGGATCAAGTAGTTCAGTCATGAAAAAATAAGTAGCTGACAAGCTAAAATTGAAGTACGAACCAAACTCAAAGGGAGCGTTACAACTTGATGGATAAGCTACCAAAATAGTTGGAATTATCAAAGGTTTTTATTTGACTCTTCATGCTTGTCCTACTTTATCTATCTCTCAATATTTCTTAGTTGTTGATGTGCCACCTCACTTTATTTTTTAATTGTCAAGATATTTTAATGCTAACATTGGGGGTACTTGACTTCAGATTGGTCCTATATGGAATTTAGAAATAGGTATGGTGATAATTCATCTATTAAGTTTGAAACTTTAGGTAAGTTTAATGTGGAACCTTATGTATCAAAAATCATCTAACATGAATTTAAATGTTATTGATGATGGAGATCAAGTCAATGACCAAGAACTAGCTGCATCTTTAGATGGCATACCTGACATCTTTTTGGATGAATGGGGTAAAGAGAATCATGAGTTTAAACCTTTAAAACATATTGAATAAACTAATCTAGGATTTTATTATATGAATGAATAAGGATCAAATATACTTGCTCTTTCAAATATTGATAAAGATGAAGAGGAAATGTGGAAATTATTATTTGATGGTTCAAGGAGTAAACATGGAGTAGGGGTAGGTGTGATGCTTATTTCTCCTTCTATAGATAAATAATAATATACCATTAGGTTCTAATTTTTTTCTCCTATAATGAAGTATAGTATGAGGGACTTGTTCATGGCCTCCAATGGGCAAGGAAGAAAAGTATAAAGTAATTGCAGGCATATGGGGGTAGTAAATTAGTGGTACAACAAGTTATAAGGTAGAATGCTACCAAAAATCCTTTTTTAAAGGAATACAAGAAAATTATTTGGGACCTCATTAAATATTTTGAAGATTTATACTTAAAATTATCTCCAAGAGAGAGTAATTAGTATATTGATAGGTTGACATTAGTAGTATCTCATTTTGATATTCCAAATGATGTGAAAAATGGGAAACATCGACCACATGTTAAGTTATTGGTGAGACCATCCATTATAGATAACAATTAAAGTTTGAAAGTCTTTGATAATGATAGGAAAATTACATATTTTCTTTGTGAGGAAGCTGAGTTCTCCTCAAGGAATCAAGCTAAGATACAACAACAATATGGTGACCAAATAGTGCAGTTGTAGTCCAACAAGCTTCCCAAAGGATTGGTGACCCTTGAAAGTATGTTTAATGAATAATATTAGGTGATAAAATAAAATGTAAGCATGGATTCAAGTGAATAATTTTTTTAAAGATTTGATATCTTCAAAGACAAACTTCTAAAGTTAGGAAAGGTATGTCCTAAGGCTAAAAAGGTTACCTTTGTTGAATTATGTAAGGAATTTTCAGATGTTTTTTCATGGGAATATGGTGACCTAAATAATTTTGATCCTAGTCTAGACTAATACACATTTGAGATAGATCCAAATTCAAAACTGATAAGACAAAATCAAATACCTATAAATCCTAAGGTTGAGGTTATCAAACATTATTTTCCCCATTAAGTACTCCTCATGGGTTGTTAATCTAGTGCATGTAAGGAATAAGAGTGGGGAAATTAGGTTGTGTGTTGGCATTAGAAATTTGAATAGGGTGTATTTGAAGGATCATCACCCCATAAATTTAATATAATAAATAATTCAAATGGTTCTAGGGTCTGAATGCTTTTCACTCTTGGATGGGTATTCAGGTTATAACCAAGTCTTGGTCAAGGAATAAGATCAATATAAAACTACTTTCACAACTAAATGGGGCATTGATGCCTAAAAATTATGCCTTTTGGAATCTCTAATATAGTATCTACATTTCAAAAGGCAATGGACATAGCCTTCCAATATTTTATTA
Organism: Torreya grandis; assembly: GCA_037957365.1. Taxonomy (NCBI): domain Eukaryota; kingdom Viridiplantae; phylum Streptophyta; class Pinopsida; order Cupressales; family Taxaceae; genus Torreya; species Torreya grandis. The sequence continues at coordinate 736,121 of JARHVA010005101.1, read as the reverse complement.
ATAAAATGGTGATAGTGTACCTTAATGATATCACAGTTTTCTCAAAAGAGGTTAGTGATCACTTGGCTCATCCAAGACTAATTTTTGAAAGGTGCAAGTAGTTTGGGATATCCTTTAATCCTTTAACACTATATCTACCATGTTGATGAAATAAAATAAAGAAGGATATGAGTAACTCATTACCTTATTGTTGACCACCTTCTAGTCTAGACCTAGAAAGGGGTGAACCTTATGCCTAGAGTCATAATTCATATTTAGAACTATGGTTGTTTATCATATCATGAGTTGAGAGAGTTTCCTAGGTAATTAAATTTTTTTTCATTTCATTCCTTTTTTTAAACACTCTTCATCCCTTCTATCCAAATCAATTCAAGTAGAATCATGATGGTCAAACATCCCTATATGGTATTTGATCACCCTGATAGGTCCCCAACATGTGAAAGATGCCATGATGAAGGTGAAATAAAGAGACAATTTGATAGAAGCTTAGAGGCACATTGGTTCTGATTGATCATTAGATGTATGCTCATTTTTAAGCTTTTAAAAAAATCATAGAAAGGTATTAAATTTTAATTGATCATGGTGGTCTTTTATAGGAACTAATATGGTAATTCAATTGATATAACCCCTTTTAAGGTCATATATTTGAGAAAAGACAAAAAAAATTGATATAATGAGAGATAATTTGGCCTTTATTGACCATTAAACCACCCCACATACCTCCAATGGACATCATAAACTTCATCAAGCCACCACCAGGATGTTTCACACCTCATTTAGACCCACTAGCACCTTAGTTAATTCCAAAGCCTCCCAAATGTCCCCACACATACTAAATTATGACTCTTAAACTACCTAAACTCATATTACCATATTAAAAGTGTTGTATAATCCATATTTTCCCTCCACAATACATATTAACAATATTTTATTTTAAGAGATTTGTAGGAAAAATGATAGTTTGTAGGAATTTATTCAATAGTATGGATCCATACTATACGAACCAACGTAAAAAGAGTAATTATTTTGTAGAGGGATGTTTGAGATGTTAAATATTGAATAAATTAGTGCTTTTAAATGCCATAGGATCCTAAAATCATTTTGTACCTCCTTCAAACTCACTAGCAGGTTCAAAGGACTCCTAAGTTTCATGCTCATACCACACAAAGGAGAGAGAGTGGGGGCCCAAGCTCATCACCAAAGGAAATAGACTCAAAAATATTTCACCCATGTGAATTTATCTATATACTAGTCTCCTACTATTTATGAAAATTCCTTAATAAGTTAAGGAATCCCTATACCCCTTTCATCTACATAGGGCCATTTAAACTGTACAATTTTTAAATAATTTTACCTTCTCTACTCAAACTAATCATGGGTGCTACTTCTTAGAGTCTTGAATGGTATACCCATGAAATTCTCAATACTTGACTCACACATGTGAGCTCATATGATTTACAAACCTTCATAATTGGTTCTTATGTATAGTTTGTAGATGGGTTTGTGCAAAGGATAGAGTTTTGATTCCTTCATTAGAGGTTATAGATAAGGTTGAGAGTTTTTAGAGGTGTTTAAAGGCCTCCAAACCTTATTTATCATATGTAAATTTTAATGGTCCCATTTTTACCTCATAACACCTCAAGGAAAGAAACTTGTGCATATGTAAAGACACTGTATGATAGAGACTATGTATGTGGCTCAATAGCACCTATAGAACCCCCATTGTAGTTCAAAACATGGAAAGAGGAGTACAAGTGGTGGTGGATCACCTTCATGATGGTCTCACAGGATTACAAACCACCTTCTTTCTTTGAAAACTTACTTAGACACCTTTTAGAAAACTTTAAGGTATTTTTGCAAAATTTAAGGTTTTCTGAGGTTTTGAGGTTCCAATTTAAGGCTATGTATACTATGTTGATGTTTCCAAAGTTTCATAACCACTAAATAATATGTTTGAGGGATTATAATATTCATCTAGTTTGTGTAGGTAAGGTCCTTTAGCTCCATTCCACATCACTTTCACACTAGTATATTTTTACTATGCTTCCACTACCTTTCCCATTGTATTACCCTTGTTTTCATGCATCATGCTTTATATATCTCCACTGCCACCCTCCTCCATTGACACACCCTTCCTTCCAAAGTTATATCATGTAAAGGTGACCCCCACAATATATTGAAACCATTAGTATCAATGATATCATTGGGTGTTGAACCTATATGGTCATATAGTGGGCTAAGAGTGCAAATGTGCACTTACAACCTACTTTTTAGGGCTATGATAGTAGGGTCTCAGTAAATACTACGTGGATTATTTAAGGTAAACTAGTATGAATATCATGAAATGTGAATTATAAAATTATTAAATGGTGATATTACCTCCTCATACCAAAATTTCTAAACAATGTAAAGGTCACCTCCATCCTATATAAGCTTGGTAACAAAGCCCTGTAGACAGTCATAATGAAGGGTAGTTTCACGTGGCATCACTAGTTTATATTAGTCTCTACATCTTACAAGGGATAAAATGTAAATTATCATACAATAAAGGTAAATTTTTATACCTATGAGAATTAAACTTAGTGTTTAGCACCTATGGGAAGGTAGAGTAACACCTGCACAGTCATGAGACCACATAGGCATATGTAAACATGAGACCCAACCTTGAGTAAAGGGTAAGGTATAAAAGGTAATAAGAATTGGAAAACTATCCTTTAAGTATGATAATGGCCATGAGAATATGATGAAGACATATATTACCCATAACACCTCAAGAGGTAATTTTATAATCCATACTTGGAATTTGCATACTTGAGTGTACAATCAATAGGTAGTTTGGAGTTAGTTTTAGCCAAAATGGTGATTTGGGGCCATTCTAGGCATGTCCAATCCCTAAAATTTGTTAATAATGGTCATCATGACCCATTAAAATAATTATTATTTTTAATTAGGAAATAAAAATAGTGGGCATACCCACTATTTTATCTCAGACCAAGGCTTGTTTGTTATCATTTACTCAATGAATTGAAAGGTACACAATGCTACATAGGGTCTACAAATAATATGAAAACCCCCTAGAAGGTTTTTTTAGTGAAGTATTATGGTTAAAATTTCCAAAACCACATAAAAAGGTCTAAAACCTATAGTTTCACTTAAGAGCCTTAGATATGGGCTAACATAGTTAGGCACACAGGCTTTCACATAGACACTAGTGCCATATTGAGATTCATTCAAGCTATTGTAATCAATGGAATCATAAATTTAAGATGTATGAGGGTGTTTAAGACACAAAAAGGAGATTACAAGTGCCAAAAGTTGACAAAATTGATTCATGTGTCCTTAACGCCAACTTGAGCTAATATATCTACACACAAGTAGTTTAAGGAGCATCTTCAAATGCTCACCTACTCCACCACATGCATGGCCAGAGATAAAGTTCTTAAGGAAGTTTAATTATCCCTATAAAATAAATATTCATGGAATTTTGATTGGTATTTGAGGGCTAGGATATATAAATGAATGCTAAGAAAATAAGCACTTAGAACTACCTGCAAACCACCCTTACCTCATCTTCTAACACTCATATCTCTAAACACCCTCTGCATGGGAACCTATCCCATTCATGAAATATGAGGAGGTCAATGCCCTAAACATCCATATAAGTTTTTCTTGGATTGGATTTTCATACTCTATGAACCATCATTAAGATAGTGGACATCTCAAACCCTACTCAAACCCCATAAGTGAATTGATGATGAAATTTGACCTCAAAACCCATCTAGATGAGATATTTTGATCATGAAATGACCTTTAAGGTCTCTTGACATCCTCTAAGCACCATAGTGACCCATTGGTTGACACATGTAGAGCTAAATTTATATAGAATGGGCCTAAAAGTGTTAGTTTGACATTAAAAACAAGGATATTGGGAATGTTTGTGTGTGCATTGAATTTGGAGAGAGAATGAGTCCTAAAACATATATTTAATCCCTCTAATAGCATCCGTGTTAACCTCTAGGATTGGTTCAGTAGGAAGAAAGGTGTAGGTGTTGGGATTCATGATTGTATACACTTAAAGGGAGTCAAATAATGAAAAGAAGATAATGATTCCTCTCAATCAGATATTTAGGGTAATATTCATGCCATAAATGATGCAAAAGTGGCTCGTAGCTCTAATGTTTAGGCTAATATTCATGTCTTAGGTTTGAAAATAGACCAATCCATGGTTTCCATGACCACTATGTCATAAAAAGGTGGAGTAGAATATAGTCTAAATAGTTATAATGTTTTAAATATTTTTGGGGAAGGTTATTACATTGTTTACAATTCTTGTGACTAGTTCATACCCATGGAGAAGCCACCAAAGTGGACATTTCTACTTGCAGACATACATAAGTCATTTAAAGAGCATGCTCTTCCCACAAAGAGTATCTTTAAGTTCTCATCATAGCTTGAGTGTTATGAATTGGTATTCCAACCATTCATTAAAGGTAAGAGGCCTATTGGATTGAAATTGGTGCAACTAATTTAGGTATCAAAGCTCTAATCTCCATGAACCATGCATAAGACTCCTAAACACACCTAAACCTCCCTAAACCTTGATAGTGAACCATTTAGAGAGGTTTAGGGAAAATTGAATTCAAATGAATTAAGGTTGTTTTTTCAACACTTGGATCATGTTAGCTTAGAGGGTTTCATGTCCATGGCTTTTGATATTACCAAAATTGTACAGACACCTCCTAAAAAAGCAAATTTATAGGGTTTCAAGCATAAATTATGTGTCATAGATTAACTAGAAGTACTAGATCATGGAAAGGGTAAGCTCAATATTTTTTATATAAATTTAATGCCAATATGGTTCATGGAACTTACTAAAGGTGTCTTTGTTATCTCCATCTAAACTGTCAGTCTATGAGGCAGTTCATTTGGCCTAGTCATGCAAGGGTAATACATATTTATAGGTAAAGAAAACATGAAGTATCCTAGTTTCAATACATTATAGGTTATAGTAAGATGATCTAAGTCTTATTAGATGAATTAGGATCCTAATTACATTGTATGACCATTCAAGAAATGTATATGGATAGAAGGTTGAATGATAAGTAAATAGGCCAATTTATCTAGAAAATAGAAGAGTCTAACAAGCACATAATGGCATAGTAGCATTGATGAGCCATATTAAAACATTGGTAACTTCAATATATGTAATCCTACCCCAAAATGGAGGTCATTATGGTATGTTGAAGGTAGTTTCGAACACCATTATTCATGCACATTGAAGTGAGGTTACCTAATGCCTCTTGGAGGCCCATCCACACTCCATGTCCATTGCATAACTACCATTGAAGGGAATATTAGACTATTATGCATGGTTAAGGTCTACATCAAGTCAAATCTTGGAGTTATAGCCTTCATATATTTATAAAATGCTAAATATGGCTCATTGATAGCATGTCAATGCTTGAGGAAGAAAATAGGCTTATTGTAACATCCATACACCATATTTGGCCTCATTTATGGCCTCTCCCATACCTATATTTCTCTCTCATGTTATTCAAACCTTATATTTAAGTAGGAATTGAGCTATTGCTTTGACATCCCTTGGTTGGGTGTAGAAAATCTCTACCAAAATTGCCTTGTAAACTCTTTTGAATCAATAGAAGACAATTTTAGATTTTTATTGAATGTTAGTTTTCTTTATGGAAGTTTGATTTGCAGAATATATGCATCACATTATCATCTATAAGTCCTTTAATTTGCCTATCTTCAATTTTTTATTCTAATACAAGTTTTATGATGTGTTAATAAGTAGGATTTCTCTTGAAGTGTCATGGGTTCATAGTGTCTTGAATAGATCTATGCCTTTGGCCTTTAAGTTGAAGGGTCATACTCAACCTCCATATAAAATATTCATGCTTGTAACACATTTAATAAATATAATTAGTTATTCTATCCATTAGGCTCATTATTTGATTTTAAAGGAAATTATTATGAGTGGTTTTCTCATTAATTGGTGCATCACCACTTAGAGTAAGTTCTAGTATTAGTTTTCATATCTCTTTATCTTTTCCTTGTGATAAGTTTATGTCCTTGATCTAGATTTAAATTCATGAAAAAAGTCCCAAGTCATGATGAAAACTCTTACACATGGAAGATCTCATCTAGAGATTTTTGGTGCTTCTTTCAGATCAGAAAATGGAGTCTGAATGCCCAAGTTATAGGTTTCTAAAGTTATTTTGTGATAGGTAAAATAAAGAGATGTCATAATTTGCATGTGATAAGTAGATCAATCACCCATCGACACATGGTAGTAAATTTTTGTAAGTTAATGCAAAAAGTTGGTTTGGTGTTTGGTTTCATCTTTCAGTATTTGATAGGTAGTCATATGGAGAACTGTGGGCCCCATTATTGGCTCGTTGGGGGTCCTCGGTGAGGGTTGACACACTTGATTAAGAAGGGGTGCCTTGGCCTCCATCTCACATTCCATTGCATTTGAATTTTATTTTAAATCATAATTTTGTACCCACTAGATGCATGTGGGATAAATCAATTGTATGTTTTAAATAGCTTTTAACATTTCTTTGGTAATACTTTGCAAATTACTATTACCATTCCCCATTACACCACATGGGAGAACCCACACTTGCCACGCCTTCCAACCACTTTATCGAGTCAATCTTGAGATGTATGGAGACAGTGAGAAATGATGAGTTCACATAACTCATGATCTATCTTCCAATAAACCACATCTTATGCCATGAGAAACTATGAGCCATAGAGCTTGAGAATGGGATATGGCAAGTTTAATGTCGAGTCAATCCTTCCACATGCCTCAAGATTGGAGAAAATACTAAGCCTTTTACCATTCCATGAAGGCTGAGCCATATTCCATACTAAAGTTGGCATAATGCTGAGTTTGGATCCATTGAGGCCTAGTTTGATGCCTCAAGCCCACCAAAATGGGCGTCAGCATTGGAAAAGGTGGCTGAGTAGCTATTAAAAGACATAAAGTCATTTATGTTTATTCAATGTGGGATAAAACAAGTAAATGTAATCCCAAAAACAAAGGCCAAAGACTTGAACTCATGACTTGCCATGTAAAATGGATATGCCTTGACCACCCAAGATATGGGTTTGGAAGTGTTACAAAAGGCATGAACTTGTATTTGAAGGTAAGCTTCACAGGACTGTGTATTATTTTTTTTATGAGGCTGAGAGCTAGAGGGAAGCTTGGATAAAGCTAAAAAATGGATTTTAATCCATTATCCAACCTAGTACATAGTAACTAAGCCTTTTTAATTAAAAATAGAAGTTATTATTCTTATTATGGATAGACCAATAGTTAACAAGTAGGGACTTAAGCACCTTTGGAAAGGGGTTAAAGACTGAGGAAGGATTCTGTGTTGCCAAGCTTGAGTATATCAACAAAGGTGGAATTCTTGGAAAGAGATCACACCTGAGGGGAGTTTTAAAGTGTTTTAAAGAATTTTAAAGCCATTTGCTGTGCAAATTTAATAGAAACATTCCTCACTATTGGGCAGACCCAGAAATGTAGACAAGAGATGTCGAACTCTGTTATCAATGTCAGATGGTAATTTGTCACTTGATTGCATGTTTTAATTCAATTTTCTTATTTTTAATTATAAATTCATGCAAAGTTTAAAAATTGACATTTTATGACATTTTTAAAAACAATCCAGTTTTATTGGTGAATGGAAGTTAAAATTCATTTGACAGTTCCAATCCAATTCGATAATCGAGAATACATAAATGCCAAAAAATTTGCAAGTTATTTCAAGTATTTCAAGAATTTTTTAAGTTTGAGAAATTTAGAATCCATAATTTTAAACTTCACTTTGAGTTTATCAGTGTAGTTTATGGATCAAATTGATATCAGAGTAGTTAGTAAGTAAGGTTAGATTTTGATTGTGTGATTTGACAGTTACTTTTAGTTTATTGGTTTTCAACATCACTTGATTATATTATAGTGTGAAGTTGTGGAATTAGTGTGTTTGTAGGAAACCATGGGCAAGTTGTCACATAAAGCCAAGATGGAAGAGCTTGAAAGCATCAACACCCAAATTTAGGATGAGAATGCATTATTGATATGCAAGCTCTTAGCTCTTGAATAACAACTTGTAAGTTTGAAATCAGAGCTTGAATATAAGGATGAGCTCTCAATCAAATTTTAGTGTGGTGAAACAAAGGAGGCCATACCTTCTACTTTAGATGTAGAGACTATGACTGAGTACACTGTAAGTTATTCACTAAGTAATTCATCTTCTTCTTTCCATTCAGATTCAGATTCAAGTAATGATGATTTTGGTAGTTTTGAACAACACACGAAGTGTATAGGATCTAAATTATTGAATAAAATGGGCTTTAATGGAAGAGGTCTTGGTCAAGATGGCCAAGGAATTACTAACCCAATATAGGTAGAGCAGAGATCTCTTCATGTAGGTTTGGGTTACACTAGTGAGCAGGTGGATATTGGAGAAAATTCCTCCAAGACTAAAGGAAGACAAGCTTCTAATAACAAAGGTTTGAGGCCACTAGTAGAGCATGTACAGTGTAAGAGAATAAGTAGACAAGGTATTGAGATTCCACCTCTTAGTTCCTACACTAGAGTTAGCACTAAATCTTCTTATCCACTTTTATGTTTAAAAAATTTGGGTTTAACATTGAGAAGATGATGTAATCATTTCCTTTCACTTTTTATGGGATGCATAACCAAAGTGTTGCATTTTTTTAGAAGAGACATGCCTCGATTAAGCAAATTGTATGTGTTAAATACCATTCTCATCATGGTAAAGTGAGAAGAGGTAAAAGGGAGACCTCACCTAAGAAGGTTTTATGCACTCATTTCCATATGAGTGGACATCAGATTGATCATTGTTTTAAACTTCAATCATCTTCTCATTCTAGACATGGTAAAACTAAGATGATTTATCACCCTGTTAATAAGGTCAATGTAGTTAAATCAATCCATAATGATGTTAAGGAATCCACTAAGTAAATCAAGTTAACTAGGCAAAAAAATTGATTAAGTGGATTTATAATGCATCTATTTTTCAAAGCATTGTTAAGAATTTTCTTAAAGGAAAGAACAAACTTTGATAATGCATTAGTAGAGCTTGTGAAAACACTTTGAGATAGATTTATCATTTGAAGTATTTCAATTCTCACCTTATGATGAATAGCTCTATGTCTTGGAATCTCCTATTTTATGCTGAGTGAGTTGTCTATGGAATTGATAAGACTTTAACTCATTTAATTAGTTGGAGATAATAATAGAATACATGTTGTGGCTTGAGTTAATTCCCTTACAAAACTTGTCTCATATTTTACTTTTAGTTTGGGAATGTATCTATTTTTGGCACATAGATGTATAAATGCATTGTAAAACCATATGGGCATGTTTGGATGTTAGGCAATGTACACTTTATGCTATTTGCATTTACTTAGTATTCTAAGTCCCATACCAGGGCATTTTATTTCAACATGTCTACAACATTTATTTTATGTTGTTAGCATCAACAAACTTGTTTTGAAGTTACATTGGGAATTATTTTAGTTTATGGATAGTTCACCGCTTTACATGATGTGACAAGGGCAGATAGTTTTGGTATGTTGTGATCAATTTATTAGCAATTATAGATTCCATATCAGTTGAGTTATGAATCATTTATTTTTCCAATGTTTATCTCTTGCTATGATTGGGTTCTATTTGATGTGATGTAGTAGACCAATTATTAATTTTTAGGAGATAGTAAACTTTTGGAGACCAAAAGCCTCTTGTGTAGGGAGGTGTGATATAGAGTTCAGTTTGGAAAAAGGTCCCGAGTTGTGACAAAAACTCTTGCACATGTAAGATCTCATTGAGATATTTTTGATGCTTCTTTTATATCATAAAATAGAGTCTGAATGCCCAAGTTATAGGCTGCTGAAGTTATTTTGTGATATGCAAAATAAGGAGGTGTCACAATTTGCATGCAAAGAGTGGACCAATCACCCATCGACATGTGGTAGTAAATTTTTGTAAGTTCATGCAAAAATTTGGTTTGGTGTTTGGTTTCAACCTCTAGCCTTTGACAGGTGGTCATATAGAGAACTGTCGGCCCCATTATTAGATAATTGGAGGCCCTCAGTGAGGGTCAACACACTTGATTAAGGAGGGGTGACTTAGCCTCTATATCACATTCCATTGCATTCAAATTTTATTTTAAATCATAATTTTTTACCCACCAGATGCATGTGGGACAAATCAATTATACGTTTTAAATAGATTGTAACATTTCCTTGGTAATACTTTGCAAATTACTATTACCATTCCCCATTATGCTACATGGGAGAACCCACACTTGCCATGCCTTCCAACCACTTTACCGAGTCAAACTTGAGATGTATGGAGACTGTGAGAAATGCCAAGTTCACATTACTCGTGATCTATCTTCCAACATACCGCATCTTATGCCATGAGAAATGCCGAGCCATAGAGCTTGAGAATGGGATATGCCAAGTTTAATGCCAAGTCAATCCTTCCACATGCCTCAAGATTGGAGACAAGACCAAGTATTTTTCCATTCCATGAAGGCCAAGCCATATTTCAGACTAAAGTTGGTGTAATGCTGAGTTTGGAGCCATTGAGGCCTAGTTTGATGCCTCGAGCCCACCAAAAAGGGCATCAACATTGGTAAAGGTGGCTGAGTAACTATTAAAAGGCATAAAGTCATTTATGTTTGCTAATGTGGGATAAAAAAGTAAAGGTAATCCCAAAAACAAAGGTTGAAGACTTGAACTCATGACCTTCCATGTAAAATGGATATGCCTTGACTGCCCAAGCTATGGGTTTGGAAGTGTTATAAAAGGCATGAACTTGTATTTGTAGGTAAGCTTCACAGGACTGTGTATTATTTTTTTTATGAGGCCAAGAGCTAGAGGGAAGCTTGGAGAAAGCTAGCAAATGGATTTTAATCCATTATCCAACTTGGTACATAGTAAGTAAGCCTTTTTAATTATGTTTTGTAATTAAAAAGAGAAATTATTATTATGGATGGACCAAGGGACTTAAGCACCTTCAAAAAGGGATTGAAGACTGAGGAAGGATTACATGTTTCTGAGCTTGAGTATATCAATGAAGGTGGAATTATTAGATAGAGATCAGACCTAAGGGGAGTTGTGAAGTGTTTCAAATAAGTTGAAATCCATTTATTGCACAAATTTAATAGAAATGGTCCTCACTATTGGGTGGACCCAGAGAAGTAGGCAAGAGATGCCAAACTTCATTATCAATGTCAGATGGTAATTTGTCATTTGATTGTATGTTTTAATTTAGTTGTCTAATTTTTAATTATAAATGCATGCAAAGTTTAAAAATCAACATTTTATGACATTTTTAAAAACAAACTAGTTTTATTGGTGAATAGAAGTTAAAAGTGATTCGACGGTTCTAATCCAATTCGATAATCAAGAATACATAAATGCCAAACAATTTTCAAGTTATTTTGAGCATTTTGAGAATTTGTTAAGTTTGAGAAATTTAGAATCCATAGTTTTAAACTTCACTTTGAGTTTATCAGTGTAGTTTATGGATCAATCTTAAAGATCATTAAATTATCAAATTAGTGGAGCTATCCCCATAAAATCTAGATGTGTGACCTACATATTAGGCAACCCAAAATCTAAGGTCACTCCCATGGTATACTAGGTTTGAGGTTTGGACATGAACACTCTTTTCCTTAGCTAGGGTATAACCTAGAACCTTCAACCTTTATTTAGTTAAGGGCTTGGAGATTATGAATAGAGGTATACTTTTTTTGAAAATAAAGTATCATAAATCATAAGAATATTGATAAAACTTAGACATATGCTCGCAAATAATAATTTAAAAACAAGTTATCTAATCCAAGTGTCAAATATTTCCTTCTCAATCAGGACTTGAATAAAAATATGGAAGCTTTGATTACTAAAGTGATGGAATATGATGTGGGTATTAAGACCACAAAACTAATAAGAGGTAAAGGTCTATGTGAACATCTAGAATTATATCTCTAAGGGAATAAATAAGAAGTTTTGGTACTCCAATATGAGCCCCAAATAGCAACACCTTCACATGTTATAGGTTGGATATAATACATACAAGGTTCTTACAAATAGGTGAGTGTCCAACTAGCTTAAATAAATCAATAAAAAGATACTTTAGACTTAAATATATACCCTATGTCCTTGTAGATGGAGTCTTTTTTAGAACAGACCTAAATGGTATGTTACTTAGATGTGTGGAAATGGAACAAGTAGGTACAATTTTGGAACAATTTCATGATGAGCCTATAGGTGGGCATTTCTCACCTCAAACAAAAAAAGGAAATATCATGAGATTAGGATACTATAGGTCTAACCTCTTTAAGGACTCCTATGGATGGGTAATAAGGTATGTAAAGTGTGCTTTCTTCATTGGAAAATAAAGGTTAGTAGCCTTAGCCTCAATCCCATCCAAGTTGACCAACCATTCATGTAATGGGAGCTTGATTTTATAGGTATGATTAATCCTCCCTCAAGTATAGGTCATAAATGGATACTCATAACCACAGATTATTTTATAAGGTGGGTAGAGATAGTATCCCTTAAGGAAGCTAATGAAAAATCAATCCTTGAATTCTAAGAGGACATAGTGACTGAGTTTGGAGTACCATCAACCATTATATCTGATAATGTATTGGCATTCATGAGTACTATGGAAAGTGAATGGTAAAATTAATATGGTATATGTAGGCACTTAAAAGTGGCTGCCAATGACCTCCAACCAAGATTTTGACTAATTTCTATCAAAATGCATAATTTGGCCTAAAACACTAAAACACATTAAATGGTTTGAATTTGTCATATATAGGTACTTATTTTGGCTAATGTATCCCTAAATATGGTAATTAATTTTATGATACAACTAACTTTAATCAAATCATTTTGAGTCAAAATGATGATTTTGCACCTGGGTACTCTATACTACTCTTTTCTACCAAATTTCTTGCACAAGATACGTGCCCTTATTATTTTGTGTTGGCGACATATTTAATGGGATAACAGTTCCAACACATCTAACATCACCTTCCAATTAGTCAAATTTTGAGCCAATAATATGATGTTTTGACTGATTTGATTAATTTGCACACCAATTACCAAGATTTGCACCAAAATTGAAATATCATGTTTAAGACTAATTAATTTGAATCAATATCTTAAGTTAATTTTCCATGGAACTTGTTGAATTTTTTTTTTGGAAATTGATCATTATTTTTTACATCATCAAGTGACATCATTTTTTGAAAAGGAATCCCTAAGCCTTAATTATAACAAATATATGATTAATCCCTCTCATGCCTATTTAATGCCTCTCTATCCCAAATATTTATGAGGACATTTATTGATTTTAGCCTCAAAAATTGGATGGATTCTTAGCCACACATCTTCATCTTGTTATGGATGTTCCAGGTTTAATTTGATCATATGCAAAAATCTATAAATAAAAGGCCTCACAACCATAATTTTAAGCTTGGATTTTGTAAAGTTATAATGCTTAAATGAGTTCAATATACATTTAGTATAGTGTTATCATGCCCAATTATTGAGCTAAAGACACAATCCAAAGTGATCACAATCCAAAGGTGCCAAGGAGAGATGGAGAAAGAATTCCATTGATGAAGACTCTTTGATGCACAAGCCAAGCAAGCCATTTTATAAGATATTTGGAATCTCTAAGTACAATGAAAGATACATTCATATGTATATTTGTTACTAATCTTTCCTTAGTGTCTATGCCTAGAAATGTCATGCTTGTTAGTGTGTTATTTTCATTTTTATTTCATTTTTAACTAATACTTGATATAACCCCCTCTCTTGAGTCAAATTCCTAGCTCACATAATGGCACAACTGATGGGATCTATCCCCATGAATTTGATCAAATAGCTCCTACAAGCAACCTACTAACCATTTTCATGAAGAATATTAGAGTGTGGGAGAAAAGGGAGTGACATTTTTGAGAAAAAACATATTTTCTAGAAGTAACAGTTTTGTTACTATGAAGTTGCGATGTTGTCCTCTAGACCACAATACCATAGCTAACATAGTCATAGTTTTTTCATTTAGTCATGATATTGCATTTTAACTTTCTTATTGAACTAATGTTTCTCTTTATTTAGGCTAAGTTGTGTTATTGCAATACTATGAATCGATAGTTGTGATATTATAATACCATGATTTTGAGAGTTACGATATTATCAGTTTGAGTCAAGGTATTGTAGTTAAATCATTAGTGGTTATCCTAGGTCATTAGGGTTAAGTGACAATACCACAACTCTCTAAGTTATGGGTTTATTTTGTCAGTTGTGATATTGTATGTTAGAGTAGAGATATTGTTAATTTGTTTTCACTAACCCATGATTTGTAATATTATGTAAACTAGTCATGGTTTTAAAGAGTTTTGGTATTGGACTATGGAGTTATGGTATTACACTATGTGGACCTAAGAGTTTAATTTTCAAAGTTACTTGTTTCATTTTAAAAAGTGCTTCAAAGCTAAACAACACTCTAACCATTTCCTTGTAGGTCCTACTTGAAAAGTACCAAATTATGCTTAATTATATATTTTTAAACATCTTTTGGGGTGCTTAAAAAGAATTAGGAATCTTTCATTTGGTGCTTAAATAAAATTTTAGGGTGTCTACTTGAATAGTTTTGTTATTGTTATTTCAAAGTTTTACAACTTAAGGCCAAAGGGCAAAAGAACACAACCAAATATTTCGTTTTAGTGCTCTAAAATTGAACTCACTTCCAAGTTTTTAATTTTACGTAAGTTAAGCATTATTTGTTTAGTTATATTTGTTTGATCAAAAAGGAAGTTGTGAGTGTATTCTCTCCCCCTATCCCCTATATGGAACTTGTGGGATCAAAAGTGTCATCTTCATTACAAATTTTCTTAGTCCAAAGGCATACAAGAAATGTTTTGAAGGATCTCCCAAAGACCCACATGGCTTGGGTGATCTAGAAATAACCATAAATCTCTTTTAGTTTTTATTTTCATAACATTTTGTCTTATAATGGGAACTTCATTACCTCCCATAAGTTCTATAGTGAAGCCTTGACCTGAGAATTCACCTCCTAACATTGTCTTCAACCCCTCTCCATAAGGGGTATATAAATTGGGATCCCCTCTTTGGGATGGTGGTTTGACTGGTTAAACCATCTTCTTTAGTAGAGGCTAAGCCTAGGATGTTTGAGCATATTGGACATCACACTACACTAAACAAGTGACAAATGTAGTGGTTATAAAATGGCAAGACCTTCTTACAACAAGCCATAATTGACATGTTGCTTCTCTTTTTGGCTAATGTGAAAGTTGGTAAACATGGGATTCATATAGAAACATGCAAATTTTTTTAACTTAGTCAACCCCACTTTGTCACACCTTATCAATTTAGGGCTTAGGATTATTACTTAGTTGTTTTTGTATTTGTCTTAGATTACTTGGTCTTATTTGGAGTCAAAACTTGATTGTTAACAAAAACCTTAAACCAAACACAATATCCACCACATTTATTGAACAAGGAGACATTATTCTACCCAAGTGAAAATCATATTTTTCCTTGTTTAAAATTTTCATCTAAAAACCTTGTGTCATATAATCTATTTTGGCATAGTTATGCTGCCCATTTGAATCTAGACAATTTGACCAAATTTTATTAAGTCTATTGATAATTTAAATTAAAAATTTCACCTATATAAGTTCATAAGGTTTATGTGTTAAGTGGGTTTGCCATTTTCTCTAAACTTGAGGTAACTTAGGTTCAATTTTCAATATAGATTGAGGAGCATTTTTAGACTCATAATCATTATCATCATTTCGTATGACTTAATTAATATTGCTATCACTCGTGCTTTGAGTCCTAGGTTACACTTTTTACTACCCATCCTATTATACCATTTGTCTTAAGTCCATTTGATACAACACTTTTGCCTTTGATATGTTTCAAACTTTGTGTGTGTGTGTGATTTGAGTTGAGGAGAGTGGTGTTATACTACCAAAATTGTGTTAAATTATTTTACATTAGAGTATTGAAGAAAACATTTATTTCATCTTTTGAGAATTTTAGCATTGTTATGTTGCTCAATTTATTTCTTAGACCTCTTTGTATAAAGTCCATTTTTTTTCCAATTTCAAACCAATTCAAGTTTTCTTTATGAGCCTTTATCTAGTGTAGTTATGCCCTTCACTTTTTTCTATCTTATTGGTCAAAAAAGTCTAGTTTTGTGCCATTATTTGGGAGAAAATAAACTATCTCCAAGTGCCTTTTGTTTCATACCTAATACCCATTGATCAAGTTTATGTCTAAAATTCAAATGCCTAGTTTTTGTTAGAAGTGTTTCAAATCTATTAGATTAAATATATCATCTCTATTTCAATTCTAGATTTTGACACCGTTTGGCCAAAAGTCCTAGCATAACCCATTTAAGCCTAGATTTTGACACTGTGTTTGGCCAAAAGACCTAGAAAATTTTGTTTTTTCCTAGATTAGACTCATTTGAAATAGTTTGATCCTAGAATATAGCATTTTGATTTTTGGTCCATCTTAGAGACAATTTTGTGTGATATGTGTAATGTTAAACATTTAGCATTAGATTTTTTTATCATAAATCATTGTATCAATTTTTTGGATATACATATCCATCATTTTGACTGGGTTAGATCAAGTTTGAACCTCTTTTTAGACATTGATTTTTTAGAGTTTGTAGAACTTTATTTGTTTTTGTTGTGAAACATTTACTATGGATCCCAACATGTCTTCCTACACTCCTTGTGGCCTCATGTATAATCAAGGATTTAGTAATGTAGTTTCATAATAAGAAATGGTTCAAGACCCCTATGCAAACAATGTTTCTTATGAGATGGATCCTTTTCCATCTTATAACACTCAAACAAGGTAAAAAACTAAGACCTATTGGCTCATTATTTTGTTAACACACCTCCATAATTAGAACAAGATCAAGAACAAATAGATAAATACCTAGCTATGATACTTATAGTTGAATAACCATTTTCTCAACAATTGTACTATGTTACTCCACCATCAACATATGATCCTTATTTTTTTTAGTGTCACTTATTGGAAAATAAGGAAGATATTTTAGTTATATTTATATAAGTAGGGACTAAGTTTTTGGTATACTTCATGAGAATTTGCTAATTCTAGTAAGAATTCATCATAACATATTGTATAGTCAGTATGATTCTTATATCAATCCTTTAGCTCTAGCCCCAATGATATATCAGGACCCTATTATTCCTATTAAAGGAAGGAACCCCATGAAGGATCACTTTATATATATATATATATATATATATATATATATATATATACAACATAACAAAATTAATTGAACCTAGCATGTAATTTTAATCAAATAACCATGTCAAATTGGCCTCTCATATATTTAGTTCCTTCAAAAAGAGTGTTAATATAATTGACTAGTCAAGACAATCAGGGTGTAGACCCATTCACGTAAAAACATTTGGTCGATAATTTGTTTCATCTACCAACTATTGAAGAAGCGTCTTCTACTTCAATGTAGATTATGAAGCAAAATGTAGTGGACAATGTGCAATAAATAGCCAATCCAAACCAAAGTGTTTTAAGTACACAAATAACTAATCACCAAAAAAGTGTACCTTTAGTTAACACCATGAGTGGTTCTCTAAATTAGGGAATAAGAGTTATACATCCCAAACTTAACCAACTACTACTACTAATCCTCAACTAGTTGCTTCTTCAAGTGCTCAACCAATAAGATTAGGTAATCATCTAATGACCAATGTCATGCCTCAACAACAAAATGTCATGAATCATACTCCTTCCCACTAGGTAACAAGTAGTGTTACAAAAAAAGAGGCACAATTAAACATACCAACATAGTCGAGGAAAAACATATTACCACCTTAATAAGGGCCAACCAATGTTTTACCTCACCAGGAAGAAGTGAACATACCTCTTTCCTTGTAGACCAATATACCAATTCAAAACCAAATGATGTATAATCAATAATTTATGATTATTAGTCAACAATAAATCACAAATCTCTAACATTCATCCACTTCTCAACTAGGATTCATGTAACAAAGAGGTTCTAATGTTGCTCAAGTATTGATCAAATAACCTTTACCTTTTATACATAACATGCCACTAGTTCAAAGATAGGGTCTTGGTTCATAAGTACCCCCTCAATATTAAGGTTTGATAAGTCAATAACATGTCCTTATTTGACCTCAACAGGCATAATATATCCATATTCCTCTATCCCAACCTTAAAATCCTCAAAATCAAGACTATATACCCAATTTAAACTAGAATATAACACCATATTACATGCAATTTCAATCATCAAACCCTAATCTATGTATTCATATTCTTGGTCCATTACCCAACCAGAACAACATACCACAATAAATATCTCCATCATACACCGATCAATGTTCTCTACTTGTGATCACTCAACCATCTTACTTGTGACCGCTCAACCATCTACCTAGGCCAATATTCCACCTCAAACCAATGTTCCCTCTAGTTTCCTAGCCTAAGAACTATAATAGATGAAGGATGTGATTGTTTCCATCCAAGTTGGGAAACAAACCAAAAATTTCAAGTTGGATGACATGTGTTCTTATCCATTTAACATTGACTATTTCTAAATACTATTTCCTCCAAGATATGAACCATCAAAATTTGACAAATATAAGGGGAAAGGTGATCCCAAGGCTAATTTTATCAAGTTATTTATTGCATTCTATCCATTGGCATATAGTAACATATACCTTTTATTGTTGTTCACAAGGATTCTAGCAGGACAAGCCTTGGAGTGGTTTTTGAAGTTGTCCAATAATTTTATATCAATTTTTTATGATCTTTTAGACAATTTTGTGCATCACTTTTAATATAATATCAAGCATGACATTTCATTGGTTGACTTGACACAAGCTAAGAAAAAGGATAGTGAATGTTTTGGAAGTTATCTATAGTGATGGATACCCCTTGAAATCTAATTCACTCATAGTTTACTAGACAAACAATTAGCCATTGTGTTTACCAAAAATTTGCACATTGAGATATCCTATCATCTATAACTATAGTGGGTTCATACCTTTAAATAAATCATTAACAAAGTTTTTTCGATCAAGTGAGACATTATTAACAAAGGGATCATCAATATTACTTCATCAAATCAAAATCAAGGTACCAATCAAGGAAATAGCCAAAACTAGCATCAAGTCCAAGCACAAGCATCACAACTGGGAAAAGCCAATAATAATGATAGACCAATGAAATTCAACCATAAAAAATGTTGTTAGAAATGGAGTAAAAAAATCATGACATGTCTAAATGGTGTAAAAACTATCTGATCAGCCCATACAACATATGAAAATTATACCTAACCCACAACCTTTTCAGCAAAAGTAGCAAGTGCAAAAACCTAGGCCCATGTAATAAATGTAGTAGCCTTTGCCATTACAATCCCTTCCTCCATGGAGAACATTGCCCACTCATCATGTTTTTCGTGACCATGGAGAACCTATTAAATTTGTGTTTCACAAGCTCACCACTGTTAATTTGATTAGTTGGCCTATACCAAAACATTATCCTGAGGTTATTCCTTATCTTGATTGGTACCACTGAAATGAATTTTATGAATATCATCAGGTTCACATGCATAATTTGCATCATTGTATGCAAATCAAACATATAATTTAGAATTTATTGGAGAATAGGGAGATAATATTAGATGGTGGTGATTCCACTTCTAATCAGAACCTTAGAATCTTTCAAAACCCTTTTCCACAACATAATAATCAATAGCAACAACAACAATGACCAATACAAAACCTATAACAATAGTTTCAACAACCAAGTTCAAACCAATATAATCACCATAATCACCAATAGTTTCTAAATAATGTATAGAACCAAGGTCATAATGGCAACAACGAATAAACCTACAATAAGGTTTTAGGTCATATTATAGGAGGTCACATCAACACCATCTCCATCAATATTAATACCTAATATCAATTGATCAATACCTTTACTAAAAAATGTCAATCCACCAACTCATATTGATTATCCTTCCTTGACATGGGATTGCATACAAGCATACCAAAAAGTAGGGATTACTAATCTGGGACCCTATACTGATAACTCATCATTACCTCATGACCACGCATAAGTGCACTAACAACTAAGACTTATCATATCTAGTCCCTCATCATCACCATCATTCATTAGCAATCATGGTCCTATATTTAATCCTAATTATACAATCATAACTTGAAGGTCAAAGATTACAATCCTAGGCCCACAACCATCTACCACTTTACCCATCACCCAACTAGCTATTATTCCTCAGAACAAGCCATTTAACACCAACCAAGAAAAATAATTTTGATATTGTGGAATAATTATAAAATATGCCAACATGGCTCTCCATTTTATATTTGTTACATACATCAATAATCCATACAAACATTTTGAACAAGTTCTATAACTAATCCACTATTTCAAGTGACATACCCCCTAACAAATTCCAAACTCTTATTGGACACCTAGCTCTAACCTCAATAAGTCACTTTTAACCAATGAAATATGTCATCCCTTGGTCCACTACATAACAACCCCTTGTATATTAAAGTTTTCATAAAGTGACACAAACTAAAATGTGTCCTTATAGATAATGGATCAAGTCTAAATATAGTGTCTCTAAAGATCATCAAGATTCTCAAGTATATGATGATAGATATTCAATCATAAATGATAACCATCAAAGCTTATGAAAATGAAGAATGGGAATCATAAAGCACCATTTGTTTACTAGTTATCTTTAAGCCCTTAACCCATGATACCATTTACCATGTGTTAGATCTCAAATTGTCATACAATATGATTTTGGGAAGATCTTAGTTACATGAAATTCATGCATTCCCATCGATGTTAAACCAATGTATCAATTTCTCCCATTCAAGAATAAAAGTTTGTATACTAGGGGATTTGTACCCATATAAGCACTAAAAATACCCAGATGTCAAGTTCAATATCTATAAGTATTATTTCAGAATGAATCTAGTGGCCAAGTAGGATAAGTAAAAGGCAATACTCCTTGATTTACTAGAGGATAACTAAATTTATCCTAATAACCTTGATTCACTTTCCCATATGCCACCTCCTAAGATATACAATCATTATACCATCTCGCCAAATGGCCCAAGAAAGTATTTTACTCATGATACCTTTCACATTGCAAACTATCAATATAACCCAAAGTCATTTGCAAGACCTAAATCTAGGCCACTTCATCCAAAATAGCAACAAAAGGGAAAAGGTAAAAAGTATAGTCCAAGACCCATCACATTTATACTAGCATTTGGCCTAGAATAGGACCCTCTTGAAGGAGATGAATCATGGTTATACAATGATAAGTAGACTAATTTTTATGAGAATTAAAATTATCTTATTCCTAATAATATCATGAAGAATCAAGACTATGAAGGAGGAGGCCTCAAACCAAATCAACAAGGAACACTTGAGCCAATTTTCGTGACTAGATATAAAGGGCCCTATCAACTTGGATTTAAACTGCCTATAAGTGACCCCATGTAGCTTAATTATGTTTCATCACCATTAAATAGTGATGATGATGTTTATAGTGAAGTAGAGTCTTATCATAGCCTTTTTGATGACCTAATTGAGACCAACCTATTTAACCTTCATTCTATTTATACCTTTATACCAGTCATTCATCACAACCTAATTCCATTGTATTATCCCCAACTGATATACTAGGACCAACAAAAATCCAATGTGTCAATTGATGATTTTTATGATGATGAGAATTTTTGTGATTTTCTAGGCCTTAGAGATAATGTTCCATTAGGGGACCATAAATCAGGGTTCTCATTCAAGTTGGATCTTGAAGCCTATTTTGGAGAGTAGGTGAACACCATTATCCAAAATAAAATAAATAAAACAGTGAGGTCCTAAAGTGAAAACCTCTTTAAGTCACTTTCTAAATATGGAAAAAGTAAAGAAAAAGGCCAATCTAGTGGTGAAAACTAGCTTCAGGTGCCATTAGATGGGGGTTTTCAACCTTCATCAAACATAAACCACCAATGATGAACTTGTCTATGAGTTTGAGTTTAGTTTTAAAGAACAACAAGATTTTGATCAAATCATTCAGGAGTTTTTAATAGTTTTTTAAGCATGGCCAAACCTCCCATTGGAGGACTTTGATTCATCATGACTATGAAAACTCAAAGAACTAGTCCTAACAGAGGACTCTAATGTTGTTAATTAGGTCAAATTTTTTCCCACCATCCTTGAAGATCATTTGACCCTTCTAGTGGAAGACACAATAAAGGTAAACATCAGGTC
Source organism: Torreya grandis (assembly GCA_037957365.1). Classification (NCBI taxonomy): domain Eukaryota; kingdom Viridiplantae; phylum Streptophyta; class Pinopsida; order Cupressales; family Taxaceae; genus Torreya; species Torreya grandis. Next base: position 713,657 of record JARHVA010005101.1, on the reverse strand, counting down.
CCTAGATGACCCAAAGTGGATCAATCTAGGCACATCCCTTACTGAGAAGGAGTGTGAAGTCCTTACATCCCTTTTGAGAGAAATTATTGAAATATTTGCATGGGTATATTCTGACATGCCAAGTTTGGACCTCACCTTGATTTTGCACCATCTTGTGGTAAATCTTGATGCCAAATCAGTGAAATAAAATTTATATAAGATGCATCCTTGTATTTTTATATTAGTGAAGAAATATTTGGAAAAACTCTTGGAAGCAAGATGTATTCAATTGATTAACCATTTAGAGTGGATCTTCAATATTGTGTCAATTATCAAAAATCTAAAAGGAATCACAATATATACTAATTTTTGTGATATAAACAAATCTTTTCCTAAGGATGATTTTCCATTTCTAAACATTGACATGATCATTAACTACATAGTGGGTTATGAAATTATTTCATTAATGGATAGCTTTTTAGGGTACAACTAGATCAAAATATCACCAAAAGACCAAAATAAAATAGCATTCACCACTCCATGGGAATCATTCTAATGTCAAGTTATGATGTTTGGTCTTAAAAATGTAGGTTATGCCTATCAAAGATCCATGACCATCATATTTCATGATATGATGTATAAATTATTAAAGACTATATCAATGACATTCTTGGTAAATCAAAGACCAGGGCTGATCATTCAACATTACTACACAAGATATTTGAAAGACTGCATGAGAAAAAAGTCAAAATAAACCCTAATAAATGTTTCTTTAGATTTAATTCAGGAAAATTGCTTGGATTCATTATGTATCATCAAAGCATTGAAGTTGATCTATTCAAAGTACAAGCCATAACTTAGATGCCACCACTAACCAATTTGAAGCAAGTCCATAGTTTATAGGGCAAGATCCAGTCTATTTGATGATTTATATCATAGTTGGCTAAAAAGTACCATACTTCTATGAATATTATGAATACGGGAGTCACATTTCACTAGGATTATCATTACTAGATAGATTTTTATAAAGTAAAGGATTATCTAGTGAATCCACCTATTTTGTTGCCTCCTATGTCAGGAAAGACATTCTTGTTGTATCTATCCACTACAGACAATGTCTTGGGGGAAATTTTATCTTAGCATAATGATAATGGAAAATATCATGTTATGTACTAATTAAGCTATACACTGGTCATGTATAAATATAATTATATGCCCATATAAAAATCATGTTTAGTCATGGTCTTCACAGCTTTAAAACTGCATGATTACATGTTAAACAATAAGATCATGGTTATTTCAAAATTAGATCCACTCAATAATCTAGGATATAAAAAATATTTACAAGGTTTTATGGTCAAATGTATCATGCTTCTCAATAATTTTGACATCAAGTGAATCAACCAAAAATCCATTAAGAGGTAAGTTCTTATAGATCAGCTTGTTGAAGCACCCCTTGTTGATACAGAGCCACTCACATTCCAATTTCTTGATGAATACATAATAACCATCATTGATACACATCTTGAGGAGTATAATTAGAAGCTATATTTTTATGGATCATTCATAACATATGGATCTAGGGTAGGCTTTTATTTATTACACCATAGGGGGATCTAATCCCTAAACCATTTAGGATCAGCTTTCCTTATACCAACAACATGGTTGAATAGAAATCACTTATTACAGGACTTTTATAAGTGGTAACATGGAAAATAATTCATCTTAATGTTTATGGTGATTCTTATTTAATCATCAATTAGGTTACATACCAAAGATGACAAGTTATTTCCATATAAGGCCATGGTCAACACTCTCAAGTAGTAAACTGATGACATTTAGTTTGAGCATATACCAAGGGTAAGTAACATAATTGTAGATGTTATATCCATTATTGGATCTCTAATTTTAAAAATAGACATAGATAAAGAGTATTAATTCATTTTTGATAATTTTCTACCATGAGCTCATGAACCTTCAACTATCATGATGATTTATGATATTATTGGTCCTAGTTTTATTTGGTACTCAAACCTTTATAACTACCTCCACAACCAAATTATACAACCTGACCTATCCTAAAATCAATCCAAATCCTTCATCCACCAAACCACATGTTATAACTTACTTAGATCAACCCTTAAATATCATATTTTTGATGGAACTCTGCTTCATTAATTAACTTTGATAGAATCTACACTAGCATTATGGGAAGTTCACAAAGGATTATATGGATCCCACACTAGTAGGGTAATCTTATCTAAAAGGATCTTATGTACTAGTTATTATTGACACATGATGGATGTAGATGAAGCTACATATGTGAAGAAGTGTGACAAGTGTCAACAATATGCCAATATGATCCATTCCCTAGCCAAGACTCTAAAACCAATGTTGATACCTTGGCCATTTTATATATGGGGCCTTGAATTAATTAGGATGGTAAATCCCACCTCATCCAATGGCCATAAACATATCCTTACTGACACCAAATATTTCACTAAGTGGGTTGAAGCTATACCCCTCACTTACATGACTGAAAGCAAATTTCCAATTTCATTTTTAACCATCTCATCTGGCACTATAGTATCCCTTCCAATATTATATCTAATAATGGAGGATCATTCTAGAATAAGGATTTCAAAAAGATATGTACCAAGTATAAAATCAAACAACATTTTGTCATGGCATATTACCCATAAGGTAATGGCTAGGCTGAAGCATCGAACAAAACTATTGTCAATATTCTCAAAAAGATTTTCAATGATGTCGGTCATGATTGACACCTTTAGATATTATTCACCCTTTGGGCTTACCATAAAAATCATCATACACCCATAAGATCCACTCCATATTCACTTATTTATGATACTAAGGACATTCTTCCCATTGAGGTTGAGTTGCCTTCTCTAAGCATCTCTTTCAAGCATGTCCTAAATGATAATGACTATTGAGTAACTCACCTGTAAGAGATAGAGTTACTTGATGAGAAACACATGGATGCAATGAACAATCTCCAAGCCTATTAGAATAGACTCTGAAGCCACTATAATTAGCATGTGAAACATATAGAATTTGAACTTGGTGATCTTATCCTTAAAGAGAACCAAAAGAATACCATAGCCAAAAATAAGCATAAACGCAAGTTCAAACCTAACTAGGTTGGTCCTTTCATCATTATGGAAAACTATGGAACAAGAACATACATGCTTACCACACCAGATAAAAATGAACTTGATGAGCCCATGAACATTATCCACCTTAATCACTACTATGCTTGACTGACTTGGTGTATTATCTATGAGGACCATTTCAATTTGTGCCATATTATTAATATTCTTCTTTATATTATACCATTTTATTGTCATATCATCCTACTAACCTATCACTTTTTCCTATCACATATATGTTCTACCATACCTTTCCCATCAACCAAGTTATTTTCTCCCTCCTTATGTAGCCCTATGACCATGGTTTCATTCCATTTGGCTCCATCACCATTTACAACTATAGGATTTAAATTTAGTTTTAGCCATTGTTTCACACATTCTAAATAGAGATAATATTTTGGAGTAGTCAAATAGTAATTTGGTAGTTGTATCCTTCATTTCTTGTTTCATTCTCTCTCATTATCTTGCTACTAATTATAAATGCCTATGGGAAAATTAGTATCATTGACCTATGTTTTTTTATCCTAGTTATAAATGCATATGGGTAAATTAGGGGCAACATTTGTTTATCATGCCTTGACATGCCAACTAGCCATTTCCTATGCCATATTGTGCCTTCATACCAATTGTGCCTATTTTTTTTGAATTGGTTTTCTATGCTAATCAGTTTCCTCCACTATAAGGAAGAACTATAGTGACTTGAGGTTTCATATTGGGACTATGTAAGTAGCACTCGATACTTGTTGAGGTTAGTTCAATCACTTTGTGCCCATTCTCTCACCATTTTATTAGTAGCCTAAGCCATTATCTCTCTATTTTGAGAGCAACCTAAAGTTCTTATCTTTTTATGATCTTGGAATATTTAGTGTCTCATCATTCTCAATCGAGTTGATATACTCCAAAATTCTAAAAGCATTCATAAAATCATTATAAAAACCAAAAAACATTGACCACTTTTTTACCTAAAGGATTTTGGGAACCCTTACTAAATCATAATCAAATCACTTGTTGCTTAGTTTCCTCATCTTTTTTGACCTTTTATCCCATGCACTTGCTATTTTTCAAGACATTATTATTCTTATATAACATCCATTATGTTTTTTTTTTCATTAGTTATCATTTTCTTCCTATTTCTTGGGAGAACTACATTCGGCCTTATGTCCATGGAACTATATAGGCAGTGTCCACTTGTCTAGTGCATATGGAGACAACATAGCCACCCACTTCCTTTTCTTATATTCTCCCATCATATTGTTTTATTGTTAAGCGCCACCTATTTTCTAGGGTCAATGTTTTTCATATTATTTATACTAACATTAGGACTAACCATTATTTATTTCTTTGTTTCTTTCTTTGCTTGTTTATTTGTTAGTTTTTTATGTGCCTATTTATTTTCTTTTAGCATTGTTGCCTTGATTTAGTCTATATACATTCATTGGGTGATTATTTGCACATTTATACTTGAATCCATCATGGTTTTTATCATTAGTACATTATTTTCCCTTGAATATTGGATTACGAGAATTGGTCTTTATGCATATTTCAACCTAGTCCTCATGGTGTTCTATCATGATGACTACCACACAATGCTACAAAAAATTTCAGCTTCAAGAAGTCTCCTTAGTAATGATAGCATCAAAATCTCCTTGGCAATGGCATTAGTAACATCCTAATCATATCCCAAATTAATTAATTAAACATGAAAGAATTTCAACCTTTGTTAATTCAGATGCACATATCCCTACTAACAGGTTGTTCTAATTCATCATTTCCCTTTGTGTCAAGTTAGCATCATCATCATCAGCTAATCAATCATAAATTCCATAATTGGGGTCCAATTATTATAATCACCTATGGGCAAATAATTGTAACCATCCCACCTGCATTTCTCAATGATTATAACTGCCTTTGGGCAAATCATTATGTTTTCACCAAATTTAATTTCTTTTACACAAACAAGGACATGTTATTATCATGTTCATTTTTGCTAACTAAGGTAGCTCCATCTTCTGAATGATTATAACCACATTTTGGAAAATCATTGTGTTATCATACCACATTTCCAATATCAGGGTATAATGCTTATAACTACCTTTGGGAAAATAATTGTACACTATCCCACTTGCATTCTCAGTGATTTTGACTAATTTTTCAAACCCATTATGTTCCCACCCTATCATCTTCATATGTTTGGTCCCCTCATTTCACTTATTGCTTTCAAGGGACTGTTTGCCAACCTACTTATGCCAACCATTCCCTTAAGGGGCATCATACATTTCATCCATTAATATTTAAGTTGTAGGCATGCAAGACCTTTTTCATTCTTTAAGAAGATTTTACTATGCCTATATCTTGTAATGCCTTCCCAAATAGGGGATAACTATAGACACCTAAAGGTGCCACTAATGACTTCCAACCAAGATTTTGACCAATTTCTATCAAAATGCACAATTTAGCCTTAAAACACTAAAATACATTAAATGGTTTGAATTTGTCATATAAAGTGATGATTTTGGCCAATGTATCCCTAAATGGAGTAATGTATTTTATGATACAACTAAATTTAATCAGATCATTTAAATTCAAAAAGATGATTTCATATTTGGGTACTCTGGATTGGTCTTTTCTACCAAATTCCTTGCACGAGATATGTGCCCTTGTTTTTTGTGTTGGTAACATCCTAAATGAGACAATGGTTCCAATACATCTAACATCACCTTTCAATTCCAATCTAGTCAAAATTTGAGCCAATAATATGACACTTTGACCAATTTTATTATTTTGAGTACCAATTACCAAGATTTCCACCAAAATTGATAAATCATGTTTAAGATTAATTAATTTGAATCAAGAGCTTAAGTTAATTTTTCATGTAACTTGTTAAATATTTATTTTTGTAAATTGATTATGAGTTTCTGCATCATCAAGTGACATCATGTTTTAGGAAGGCATCCCAAAGCCTTAATTACAAAAAATATCTAATTAAGCCCTCCCATGCCTCTTTAATGCCTCTTTATCCCAAATATTTATGAGGAAATTTATTGATTTTATCCTCCAAAATGTAATGGATTCTTAGCCACACATCTTCATCTTGATATGGATGATCTAGGTTATTTTTTATCATTTGTGAAAATCTATAAATACAAGGCCTCACAACCATAATTTTAAGCTTGGATAGAGTAAAGTTATAATGATTAAATGAGTTAAAAATTCATTTAGTATATTGATATCATGCCAAATTTTTGAGCCAAATCCAAAATCCAAATCCATCACAAGCCAAAGGTGCCAAGGAGAGAAGGAGCCAAACAACTCCATTGATGAAGAATCTTTAATGCACAAGACAAGCAAGAGACTCTATGAACCATTTGGAAGCTCCAAGGAAGGTGAGGTTATTTCATGTTTTAGTTTTTTCTTTCATATGTATATTTGTTACTAAGCTTCCCCCAGTGACTAGGCTTAGGGATGGCATGCTTGCTAGTATGGTATTTTCATTTTGATTTCATTTTGAAATAACACTTGATCTAACCCCCTCTCTTGAGTCAAATTCCTAGTTCACAACATATATCTAAGTACCAATTATAATTACTACCCCCAAAGGAATGGGATTGTATAATATACAAATAAGATTTTGATCAAGATTATTAAGAGGATAGTTGATGACAATCAGAGGTCTTGGCACATAAAGTTAAGGACAACCTTATGGGTTAATAGAGTCACCCCTAAGAGGGTTGTAGGTAACACAACATACATTATGGTGTATGGTAGAGAATCCAAATTACCTATTTCTCTTGGTTTGTCTACTTTAGAGTTATCACATTAGTTGTAATTAATAGAGAACAATCTTATGGAGGTAAAGATGGAAAAATTGATAGAATTAGAAGAGAAGAGGAATGAATCCATGCATACTTTGCAACATCATCAAGCCCAAATAAAGAAAAAAAATTATAGGATAAAAAAATAGTGAAATAAATTTCCAATAATGTGATCTTTTCCTAAAGTGGCATGAAGATAGGGACAAACTTGGTAAGCACAAAAAAATTGATACATTATAGAGGGGGCCCTATTTGATCATTTACTATAAGGAACACAACGCCTTTAAACTATCAATACTTTATGGAAAAGTACTAAGTATACCATTAAATGGGATACATTTGAATCATTTATACTAAGGTTAGTTTACTTTTTTACATAGGTAAGGTGTGTTTGTTTTCCATAAGTGCTCAACACATTATTTTGGTGCGAGTGTGTTGTTGTTTACCTTCCCTAAATACCTTTGGCATAGTGTGTTTGATTTTATAGTGTGGTTTGGTGTGATGTTAAATTATTTAAAAAGAATTTAAATTTCAAATTATATCATAAGAGTTAGTTAATTTCCAAATTAGAGGATATTGCCACTAATCCATTAGCATTGTAGGCATGTTACCCCTATGAATCACCAATTTGTTGACCAATTTTTGACCTCAAGTCAAAAATTGATCAACCCCTATAGGTTAAAAAAATTTTATGGGATTATCAAAAATTTAATTTGGTCTTTTAATGGTCTTAAATTATCATAAATACTTTTCATATGGTCACATTAGTCATTTCTTAGCTTGATCCAAGGTTTGGTCTCATGTGTACTTGTCTAGCCCTAGGGGTCATAAATGAGATATTGATGTTTTCAAACATTTTTCAAAGGTTTAATAAGGATTATATTCATTATAAAATGTTATTAATGAGTTTTTTAAGGTAAAAATATCATTTATTAACTCTTTAATATGTTCTTATGTACTAAATTGTCATTTTAGTCACCTTTTGGCCTATTTGGAGGAGTTATACATACCATATTAAAATTAAAATGTTTCAAGAAGGTTCTTAAATGTACCTAATTTTATATAATGTTAAGGAATTCTTAAATACTAACAAACATGTAGGTTCAACACATAAAATGAGAAAAATATCACTTTACAAGCACTTGTACGGCATTAGAAGATCACTTTTTAGTTGAAAATAGTTCTAGATTGCCCATTGGAATTATTTACATCAATTTTAGGATTTATATCAAGTTTCAAGTCATAAAAATGATTCAAATATTATCTATCCTCCATTACTTCCTTGACAAGCTCAAAAAGGTAAAATTCAAAAGATGGTACAAATAGGAGAGAGAGAGAGAGAGAGAGAGAGAGAGAGAGAGAGAGAGAGAGAGAGAGAGAGAGAGAGAGAGAGAGAGAGAGAGAAGAGAGAGAGAGAGAGAGAGAGAGAGAGAGAGAGAGGAGGAGAGAGAGAGAGAGAGATGAGAGAGAGAGAGAGAGAGAGAGAAGATGAAACCTTGAAAAATTTTAGAGGTCTTAATAAAATTTAAATTATTTGAATTTGTTTTTATATTCATGTACCATAGTTTATGAATAATTACTAATAGTTATGGCATGTCACTATGCCTTATCCATCCAAGCAGGGTCTTATTTTGCTTTTGTTTCTCCACTTTAGAATTATATGGGTGAGAATGGTTTTGAGGGATGTTTTCATAGTTAAAATATACCCTTTAAATGGTAGTCTAATCAGATAATCCATCTTTGTGAAGTGTCTTCAATAAGAGGGAAAGTGTCTAAATGTACGAGGTGTTTTAGTCCCTCTTGCTATAAGTTTTGGTTATTTGAGATGTTTATCACTTTTAAAGGTTTATATTACTCCATTTATCATTAAAAACATTCTCACTCTCCCATAATTCATGTTTTATCTCTTGAGAAGTATCTCTCTACCAATATTCCTTTAAGAGGTACCATGTCTTGCTCTTTGAAAAGCATGGTCTGTGCATAGATGACTCTCTATAGGTTTGGAAATCAATGTGGGCCTTGAGTGGAAATATGTGACTAATGTATCATGAGAGGGTACTATTTAATTTTTTTTTAATTTTAATTTGTTGAGATATGTGATCAATTTATACTCTTAAATAATGTTGAAGTGCATTCTAGTCATACACAAGCCTGCAAGCCTACAAGTAGACATTCATGAGTCTAAATCTATGTTGGAGGTGTCTTGAAAACATTTATATGTACCTTGAAATATTTTATGATCATTAAAATCTGACTAATTCCATTAAATTTCACCAACAAGGTATGAGTGATGAAGAGAGCTAGCCACTATGGAAAAACTTTCATACCTTGCACATAAGTTGACTATACATACAGTCCGTATAGGTAGAAGGAAAATTTAAAGTGTTGTAGTGTTTGATGAAAAGTATAAATTATTATTTAATAGTGTTATAAAATGGTAGATATTTTTATAAAACAATAAATTTTTCTTAAGATTCAAGAAGTTGATTCTCACATCCTGTGTAAGCAAATAAAGATCTACAGGCCCTAGACCTATAACTCCCTATTTTGGACTCAAAACAAAGAAAAAAATAAAGGAAAAAGTAGGTTGGAAAAATTAATATGTCATGGGAAATGACACAAACCATTGGAATCATCTATACCATTTACAAGTCAAGTGATGGTCAAAAGGACTGAGTTCACAAGCCTAACATGGCTACACAGGTCTATGTACAGAATTGATAGAACAGGAGTCTAAGAATGTCATGAAGTAACCAAATAAATTTTTGAATATATGATAAATAAAATTTAATGAGTATGTATACATATTTAAATATTAATTTCCAAGTCTCAGTGATCAAACCCTTTTCAAATTGACACCTATAGCCGCCTTGAGAAGGCAATCTTGAATATGTATATTGTGAAGTCAAAATGCCTTGAGATTACTAAAGAAAGGTGTTATAATCTCAAAAATGAGATATAGTATTTTAAGTTTCAAATAATTTAAATTTGGTCCTAAAACACATAAATTTACTCAACCTTCTCAAAATTGACACCTATAATATACAGTCAAGAATAATCTAATTTCAAGCTTGAGTAAAGAGTAAAATATATGTCAGGAGCATTGAGGTCTATCTTAGGTGAATATAAAATTCATGATATAATTTGAGGATTAATTAAATGTGAATAAATTACTATTTATACTGGTCAAAACATAGACCTAACCTCTTCTATACACAATCAACAAAACCATACTTAAGCCTGCCCACTTGATTGAATGAGAATTGTTTATTTAGAATGGACCATAAGAGGAAATGAGGATGATTTGAAAAATATAAAGAGTTAAATAGTGATTACATAACTCCAATTAATCCTTTTACCCATGATTATAAAATTAAAATAATATTAAAACCCTATCTAGGCCTACACATCCCAACCCACACACAGGATTGCATATTTGGCTAAGTGAAGATCATTTTTCTAACATGAAAAAATAAAGTATGAGAGAACGAAATATAATTGAGAATGATTCATATTAATGGTATGATTTAATTTATGTCTCAAACCTATTAAAAAGTATATAAATAAGTACAATTCATGTTCAAGCCTAACAAGCCTAATAGTATGCACATGCCATAAGGCACAATCATAAATGAAGTGTATTTTTGTAGGAAATGTTATTATTGAAGTGTTGAGACATTTATAGTCATAATATAGACCTCATAGGATCATTAAAAAGAAAATAAAATAAATAAAAGTGCCATTTAGGCATTTAATCCCACCTTGAGCTCTCTTCATACCAGATTATCATCCAAAATGAAATTTTCTCTCACCTATTATAACATGAGCCTAATGCATGGAGTTAAATGCCTTTCAAAGGAGGTATAAAGGTCCCCATACTTCATTATTGAGGCATCATTTGTTTAATTAGGTATCTAACTTTCATGAAAAAAATCCAAGAGCTTAGACCCCTATCTAATAGTTTGCTTTCAACCCAAGAGTCAACTCATCACACTTATAACTTTACGGTCAAGATGCATGGTGACCTAATACCATAGGGATAGTTTAGGGGACTAGTGGACCTAAAATTGTGGCATTGTTTTATGGATTGAGGTCATAGGATTTATGAATAATCATTAAGAACCTAATGTAATATAAACCCTCTCAAAACCCTAATAGAAACCTACTATGAAAAATGTACTTTTGAAGCATATGAAATGACCTATTTTTCTCTTGAAACCTCCTAGATGTTTTTATGTACTCTAATTATATTCTCTATGAGTATTTAGTCTATACTTGAAGTTTTATATACTATAATACAATGTATCATTTTGCATGATTTTTAGTGTTTTACAAGGATTTGAGAAAAAGGAAAATTTTCAACCATTTTAAGAGGTCACCTAATATGTATTTAATCCTTTCAATAAAAAAAATATGTACAAGATATTCTGGAAGTGGTCAAACAAAGCTTAGTTTCCAAGGCACTCTCAAAAAGGTGTAAAATGAGGCTAGGTTGTAAGGCCATTTCATGGTTCTCACACTTAAACATGGAGGTTATTTATATCTTAGGAAAATTTTATCACATTATTTTGGGTGATTTCACATATGTAGAAGCGAGATAGAGCAAAAAAATAGGGTTCTAGGTAAGAAGGCCTAATCAAGGAGAGAAAAAAGGTAGAAAAAGGGACTTTCACTTAGAATCCAAACATGAAATTTGACATGAAGATATAAGGGTATATTGTGTCCTAAAAAATGTGATCATATTATCAATAACCTTTATAAATTATTCTACACAAGGATTTTTATATGTTTTTAGGGGTACAAGGAAAATAGGCCTAATCAGAGCTTAAGGAGTAAAATAGAGTCTTGGGAGTTGTTCCATGAACTAAAGTGGATTTTTTAGGTCTAATAATATATTTTAATTATATACATGTATAAATAATTAATTGGATAATATTAACTCAAGTTTTGATCCACTTAGACCAAACTAGGCATGGGAAATGAGGAGTTTCAAGACAACTATGCATATGAATGATGATTATTGTTGGCATGTTAGATTAGAGGTGTTTCTAAATATATGGTAGGTGTCAAATAAGTTTTATGAGATAATTTCATGGTGATTTTAAAATTAAATAGTCCATTTTTCACTTCTCAAATGTAAAGAAGGGCAATTTTGAAGAGTTATGCAAGGCATCAAACTGGGTTTCTAACTCCTACACCACTTGCAGGATGGACCATATTTAGAGGAGAGAAACATGGCTTTGGAAGTATATTTGGAATTTTTAATTAATATTTATTATATTTATCCTCCATGTGGAAAATTTTTAATCTTCTCCTTCTACGCCCCTCTCTATCTTCCCATTCTTTATATCAGCAACCATTTTTGGCCTTATAGGGTATCCACATTTGGTATGGTAAATCCGTGATAAAATGAATAAAAATTTCTAATCTAAATAAATTATTTAAAATTTTTTTTGAGTTCTCAAATTCTTTATTAAGTGTGTGAAGTAGTTCATAGTGAATAGAAAGTGAATGCCATCTTTCCTTGTGTCATCTCACTCTTTCATGCTTGGTGTAGTAATTTGACTCTAAATAGGTCATATGAAGTGTAAATGGTTATTGTGTGTAATTTTAAATGTATAAAAGGTTATTAGTGTATATTATTATACCTACTAATCATCTACCTTGAAAACACGTTGTATTCAACCTTCATATTAAAACACTTTTATTAGGAGAACATTGGGTGTTAAGATTAGTTTTATGAATTACCTTTCATAATGCAAGTTTAGATAGGTTTGTGGGATACATCTTCATGCATCACATTTATTATATTAGTGTTAATATATTCTATCCATTTTCCTTCAAAGAGAGTAAATTAGTGGTTAGTTATAGGTGTGGTGCAAGGGAACTACCCTTTTAATATAGAAACTCATCTCTCCTATAGGTCACCCATAACTTGAAATATGTTTCCATGTTACATCAAATTGAAGTAATTTTGAGTAGACCCTTAAAATAAAAATTTTATTGATAAAAGGTAAAAAATATAATGATATATTAGTTCACCATAAATATAACATAACTCATAATTAGAAAAAACATTTCATGTTCCCCTAATGACTTTAACAACCCTAAGCAAGATGACTAGAAACTATGTAGGTAAAACCAAAAGTGGAAAAAAATCTAGATTAAAATATTCTACATTTTGACATTGAGAGTAACATCAAAATCTAAGGTGACATAGGATCATTTTTCAAACACCTACATGGCCATTCACATCCCATACAATACACCACATCATATTATAGCATTTGATGTCTAAGTAGGCTTGATTGACCCTTATGTTACCTTGTTACTTAATTAAATAATAATTTTATATCATTTATTAACATGAGGTGGAAAATTCATGTAAATAACTAATAAAATTATATTTATTTAATACTTACAAGTTTTATTAAATATCTTTCATGATGGTTGGACCCATTGGTTACAATAGTCAGATCCCTTTGTATTTCACTATAAATAGGGTTTTAATCCTATTATGAAATATCATGCATTGAATATTTCATATTTACATGTGGAAAATATTTGTGAAGATTATCTGAGAAGTGAGAAGAGGAAGAGGATTTGTATTTGGGTAATTATAGTTTCTCAATATTAAATATCAACTATTGTTGGTTTTTTACCTCCTGTGGAGGTTTTCCCATCTACATGATGTGTCATTATTACTTGTATCTTTGTTATTAATTACTTGTCTAGATCCAAAACTATACATATTTATATGTTTTTAACATGGTATCAAAGCAAGCTTAACATTTTTGATTGATTTGAAAGATCATTTGGATTTTTTGATTGGCTTGTGGATACCTTTGTGCAAGTTTTTTCATCCAAATTCAATAAAATTCAAATTAATTTCAGCCTAAACCTCACCTATACATCCCTAGTATGGCCTTCGAAGAAAGGAAATTTTTTTATGGAAATTATGGGTGCATAACTCAAGCTATTTAGTCAAACAAACATCTAGATCCCTAATCTAAGAATCCTATAAGCATTCAAACACTCAAAAATTTATCTAAAAAAACTTTTTGGTGGCCTTGTCTGACCATGTATGGCCTATGCAAGGTTAAAAATTCATGCTTTTTGTTTTGATTATTCTGTAACCTATTTTTCAAGTGTAAATATTGTTTTTACATGATTTCTCCTACCTAAACACCCTTATAGAGCTGGAGAGGGTTACCTAAAGCTTTTCTGAAATTTTCCTTCATTTAGGAACCATTATACAACTGTATCAAATCTAAATATTGCATAAAAATTAAATTTTGACATCAAAATTTGTTTTTTAAAGCTTGATTCTCTTCTATATACTTATGGAGGAGTGTATGGAAAGTTTTAAGGGCTATGATGGGCTCTTCCAATCTACAACAACACCCCTTCTCTACTCCCTACACCATACTTTTACACATTTGCATTTAAAATTTATTATAGTTCTAAAAATATATTTATTAAATATTTGTTTTGTTAAAACTTCAAATTTCATGAAAATAGAAATGGGTCCCACCAATTTCTAATTAGTTTCTATACAAAAGATAAAAAAACCAAAATCTTTTACATGCACATATGTATGTATGTATGTATGTATGCATGTATGTATGTATGTATGTATGTATGTATGTATTTATGTATGTATAGGTATTATTTTTATAATATAAAAACATAACCTTTAAAAATAAATTAATGCACGTATTGTTTTAAGTGGTAGTGTAGAGGATTTGGTGGGTGTTGGTTTGCTAAAACCTTGTTACTTTAGTGTTCAAAACCCACTAAATCTTTCTTTTTGGTCAAGTTTATTTTTATAATTTTATTAATATTTAATTATATTTTTAATTTTATGTGCCAACTTTTCTCACGTGCAAAACCCTAGACCTGTTAACCTTGTTACGATATTTGACCTAGTTAAAACCTTGTCAACCGTAATCATGTAACCAATTGATTCCTAAGTTTTGATGCATTCTAGATGCATTAGTGTGGTCAATGTTTTTATTTTTAATCATTATATTATAGATTTTACACATTTTAGATAGTTATTTTGTGTGCAACTCTTACGACACTTAAATTAGTGTTTTTTGGTTTCAAATTTTCACATAGTTTAACATATATTTGAAAAACTATTATGTGTTTATGATTATAATTTAATTTAATATAAAATAAACTTAAAATTACCACTATACAAGGTACCTTTTTAATAATCATTCTTACATTAGTGTAATATTGTGACACTTGTTACACCTCATGTTATTGTAATCTTTCACAATTTTCTTGCACTTGTTACACCTTATGTTATCGTAATCTTTCACAATTTTCTTGATTTTTCTAAAAGTAATCTAAAAATTTATTTGTTTACACTTTTAATCTACTCTATCTTCAAATAGAGTATAAATTCATATTTAAAAAGGGTTCAAATTGAAGTTTTATCTAGTGTTGTAGTGTTAATTTTAAAGGGAAGCAATGACTTCTCCCAAATTTTTACAAGATAAATCACAAATACTTAATGTATATAACTATAACATATAGAAAATTCATGTTGAATTATAATTTATAGACTTAAAATTATGGAACAATTTCATTAGTATTTAAAAATCCCTATCATAATGACTTGTGATAACTGAGATTTCAAATGTATTTCAACATAAATCACAAGAAGCCATGTTGATTATCTTGAAGATTGTTAATAATTAATTCCTACTTCACATTGATAATTAATAGTATCACATCAATGCTTGAAAACTCCTTGAGTCTATGCATGATGGCACGTGTCTCTCTAAAATTATTAATTGATTCTTGAATTGTTGGCTACACATATGAAAGGTGATGAAAATGTTGTTAATTTTCTTGCCAAAATTAATAATATTAAAGCTTACCTATATTTTTATAATTATAATTTTATTCAAGATCAATTACTTTATTTTATTATTCAGCTTAATGTTCATGAAAAAAATCTAGTTTTTCTCAATTATGAATTCAAAGTACTAAATAAAGCAAGATATCCCTAAATCTCACTACCCTGTTAGCTCTTATAATTCAATAAGAGTAAGTGATGTATAATTTTTACTCTAAATATAATTCCATTCATGCATGAAAAAAATGTAGTTTTTTCTCAATTCTGAATTAAAAGTACTAAATAAATTAAGATATCCCTAGATCTCACTACCCTATTAGCTCTTATAATTCAAGAAGAGTAAGTGATGTCTAATTTTGACTCTAAATATAATTCATTCACTTATTTATCTCAACCCTATTTCTAAGAATAATAAAAACTAAAAGCCTAACCCTAGTTCTACTAAAGGCAAAAGCGAGAATAAGAGATTTGGTAATAAAAATCATAAACCTAAGTTTAATGAAAATTGTAATATGTGTGGTAAATTTGGTCATAGAAAGGATTTTTTTTATAAAAATAGATAGAGTTAACAATTAATCTTCTCAAAATAGAAAAGGTAATAAATATAATTAAAAAAAACATAATAATAATAATAATAATAATAATAATAATAATAATAATAATAATAATAATAATAATAATAATAATAATAATAATAATAATGCTTTAAATGAGAATGAATGGATTCTAAATAGTGATGCATCTCATCATATGACTTGATTATCTAATATTTTGTATTATTCTAAAGATATATATGACAAAATATATTTAGGACATAATTCATTTTTAGAAGAAACTAAGAAAGGAAAGGAAAAATTTACAAATGTTGTTATTAATGATGTTTTCTAGGTACCTAAGCTTAAGAAAACATTTCTATCTTGTTCTCAACTTATGAATGATAATATCATTTTAAAAGTGCTTAAATATATCTAGTCTATTATAAATCAATTTGGTTCTCTAATTGTTGAATGTGTTCAAAATAATTACTTATAAATTTTTATTGATTCTTCTACATGTTTTATTTTAGTTCATAGTAAGAATGAATCTCAATTATGACATGAAAGATTAGGATATGTTAATTTTAGAATTTTACATGATATGTCTTCTCATAATATTTTTTTTGGTCTAACTTATATCTCTTCCCATCATGAAACTTATGAAGGTTTCTTACATGGTAAGAAACATACTAATCACTTTCACAATAATCATGATGTGAATTACTCATATCCTTCAAAACTAATTCATAGTGATGTTTCAGGACCTCTTTAAGTTGTATCTCTTAATAGTTCCTTGTATGATGTTACTTGTGTGTGTGTGTGTGTGTGGTCATATTTCATTAAAAAATAATCTGAAGTGTTGTCTAAATTCAAGGAATTTAAAGCTACTGTTGAAAATGCTTCTAGTTTTTATATTAAGAGGTTAAGATTTGATAATGGTGGTAAATACATAAGTAAAAAGTTTGATTCTTTTTGCATTAGTTTTGGTATTCAAATTGAACTAAACACTCCCAACTCCCCTCCAAAAAATGGTATTGCTTAAAGGAAAAATTGCACCATTATAGAAATGCCTAGAATAATGTTTCATTCTACAACTATTCGTAATTTCTTATGGGCCAAATCCATGAATATTTCTATACATATCCTAAATATATTCCATATTAAATATTTTCATTATTTTAAACCAAAATACATGCATGTTCATGGAATATAACTATCCATTATTATAATTTTTTATCTAATTTAAAGATACTAACTAAATTGATAATGTCTCAAATGGTATTTTATTGGTGAAAAACTATTTAGTTTAATTCTTGAAAAATGCTAATTATATATATATATATATATATATATATATATATTACGTGTGTGTGTGTATGTGTCTTAGATGAGAAAGCAAAGAAAATATAAATTATATATTTTTAAAATGATTACATTCATGATTAATTTCATTTCATATGATTTAGTATTGAAATACATTATATTCATAATCATCATTCTTAATTTTACAAGATGATCTTGTTAAGTTATTGAATTTGGTAAGATCAATCTCAATAAGTTTGGATCTTTTGTATTTCAATTATTAAGATGCTTTCATTTAATTTTTGACATAAATTCATGATAACATAATTAAATTATTCATTTGATAATAATATATTTCATGAAATGCTAAGTGTAAATGGATTTTTCATTAATTGACTCTTCATCATTTTCTTTATTAAACATTCTATTCACACATATATGAAATTATTTGTTCTCGTCTCATATCTAGTTGATTGGATGATTATATATTATTCTAAAATTATCCATATTTAATATACAAGAGGTTACATACCTCAATATTTTTTTAAATCCAATTATATATCATTAGAAAAATGAAGCATAGTAAACTTGAAAAGTTTTGTTATGACTCAAATTATAATATGAATCATTGATAATAAAATATCTAATGTTTTTCTAAACTTAGTATTATATTATTAGTAAAATTATTATATGTGCATTGCATGATATTTAGGGACACTCATCCTATTAATGTTAGAGATGACTAGTAATGAGTTTCATGCAATAATTTATGTATATCACTAACTTTGTAACTAAAGTAGTGAACTTGTTTTTCTAAAACTTGACTTGAATTTTTAAAAAGTCAAATACCATAGATAAACATATGTCATCCTTTATCTTTATGTATTTGGTTATTGTGATTCTAACCATACTATGTTATCATGAAATTTATTCTAGATATATATTTAAGTAATATGTAGGTGTTAAAGTTGTATAGTTCTATCAAAAAATCTAGTGCAACACCAATGAACCAAACATATTAAAGTTCATATAAATTTTATCTAAGATAAAATCCTTAATGGTGATATTGATATGCATTTCTATCTTAGGAATGAAGTGGTAGATATCTTCACTAATCATTTGTTGCTACCATTTTTTATCAATTTCAAGCAATGTTTGGCCTCTCAGAGTTTCCATTGATAGTGAGTGTGCATGACAATGTCACTTCATAACATCCATGTGTTATTCTTATCTATACTTATTCTTATTGTAAAGCATTGCAAAATTCATGTAAAAGTTATGTAATTTAAGTAAATTTTGTATGGAAGTTTTACTTTTGTACCCTGATACTTAAAATCATACTTTTTAATGGTTCCAAATATGCTTGGTTTAATATTTTTTAGAAACTAATATGTAATCTCACAATCATTCTATCCTAAACTTATTTTCAAGTAATTTATGGATTATGATTTTTTTTAATTTCAAAAGGTTTTGTTTCGTATGATGAATGTTTTTAAACCCTTCAATTATGTACTTAGTATAATTCATTTTTTAAAGGTGATTATGAGTTTTATCCCCACTTAACATTAAGGAGTGTTAGAGCATTTAATGTCTAACTAGGATTAATTAACCCTTAGCTTACCTTGGTAGTTAATTAAATAATATTAATATATTATTATTAACATGAGGTGAAAACCTCATGTAAATAAATAATAAAATTATATTTGTATAATATTTACCAATTTTATTAAATATCTTTCAATATGGTTTCACCCATGGGTTAAAATTGTCACCTCCCTTCACATTTCACTATAGATAGGGTTTTAACCCTATTGTGAAATATAGTGTATTTCATATTTCATATTTCATATTTACATGTAGAAAATATTTTTGAAGATTGTCTGAGAAGTGAGAAGAGGATAAGGATTTGTATTGGGGTGTTATTTTTTCTCAATATTGAATATCAACTACTATGGGGTTTTTACCTCCATTAGAGGTTTTCCCACCTACATGTGGTATCATTATTCTTTGTATCTTTGTTATAAATTACTTATCTAGATATACTACTATGCATATAATTCTATGTTTTTTAAACACATAAAAAAGCACAACACATGTACATCTATTTTCAAGGATTTTCCCTCCTACATTTATTCTTAAGAATTAGAGTCAACATCACCACACTAATATATTTTTTGATTGGGAAATTTTTTCAATACCCTTATCCTAGAACCCAAAATTAATATCAATTACAATCATCACATATTAAGGGGGATGATTGATCTAGTAGGATATGATAAACCATATATTATCATAGTTATCAAGTGTAATTCATCTATCCTTATGATATTGACATCAACTTCTATATTGAGTTAAATACCCATGTGTGAAAGTGAAATATCCTATGAATCTTATGTGTTACCACATAGCTCTTATAGTTTAACACTAAAAACCTTGCAAGATAGTTTCAGAGATCTTTAGAGAGTATTCAATTCCCAACATACCTCCCCACTTATCTTTAGTAATGAACCTATACATTATGGGATGATAATTATAAAATGGAA
Organism: Torreya grandis; assembly: GCA_037957365.1. Lineage (NCBI taxonomy): Eukaryota > Viridiplantae > Streptophyta > Pinopsida > Cupressales > Taxaceae > Torreya > Torreya grandis. The sequence continues at coordinate 693,443 of JARHVA010005101.1, read as the reverse complement.
TTATAGTCTATAATCAGATCCTATCTAGAAAAGCTAGTCATGTTATGAGAATTGGATTACTCTAGAACTCACAGTATCTCCCTTTGGATTTTTCAGTTTGTTTAGATTGTCCCAAGTTGACAAAATTTACTAAAGAAATTTTTTTCACATCATACAACTCCACACATTTGGTTATGGCATGCATAAATATGTAATACTTTTAGGGACTCTTTTCACTATTGTGTGATTCCATAGCACCAAGATAAATCACCAAAGTAATGTGCAATAGTTATACAACTTGTATGTAATCCTTGTTCAATTTTGAAGAATTAATAAGAACACCATGTATTAATATAGTTGTGTTCATGACTTACCACCTTCACAACATCTCATGTAAGGCATATTAACATGTGAAACCCCTACATGCTTCCATAACACCTTGCAAAATATTACACATTAGTATAACGTAGGGCATGACTCATCATCCACATACCAAATATTTTCTATCATGTGGCATGATAAGTGGAATTTCTTAGGTTTTCATCATTTTTTTGATCATGTTAAAAATGTAGTACTCATGGAGTTGTGACTAGCACACGTACAAGGAATTTTAACCATCACACATGTAGAAAATGAACATTTATTGTAACTATCTACTTTTGTAAATGCCTTTTGTAATGTATTCCTTATAATAATATATATTTTAAGACACATAGGAGATTTATAAAGTGACCAAGTGATACACCATATACTCTTTTCTAATCATCCATGTCTTTAATTTTTAAAATATTGGTATGCCTTGAGCATCTTGTATTAGATAATTTTTCCCAAAATAGGTAAATCAGTTAAGATGTTAATCCCTCTCTAATCATGAGAACCTCCATTCTCTAATTTATATAATTATACCTAATTATATGTGATTTAGTTAGGATTTTTATCCCTTTATCATCATATGAACTTACATTACTTCTCTTACTACACAATATGCACATATATACTTTTGCTTATTCTTTCTATTGAATAAAAATGGCACCATTATGCAAATATCATATGTTTAATATGTAATGGTTATTTACACATTTTTTATTAGATTCCATTATGTGTTATATATATTTTTTTACTTTGGTTAAGTTCAATTCTACATATAATCATATTACATATGTTTAAATAGGTTGTCTATTGGATCTCCTCCTAGGCCTTGGATCAACATGTGTCAAGTACATAAAGAAGAGCTTGAACTGGTAGATAGATTAGATAATCTATAACTAGATTGGAACTTCCCTTCTTATGTTTGATAGTTAGATGTAACTAATGATTATAAGCAGACCATTTATAATGACACTCTTTATGTAACTTATTTTGATTCTGTAAGAAATGAATTATCTTGTGATTTTTGTGGATCACAGTATCTTTTCCCAAGATATAATGTTTTAAATGCTTACATACCTGAACAATAGCATAAATATCATGATCATAGGTTTTATAGTTTATTATTGATGATACAAAAAATTTGTTATGGTAAGGAACTAGATGACCATATTTAATGAGTATTGGTCCAAATACAAAATCATAGACATATATATATTCTCAAATGGTTTTTAAATATCTAGTAATGAAACTATTGGTGTAGAATAGAGTTTACATTTCAATTCCTCTAATATTTTTCATTATGTCATTTCCAATATGAAATTTTATTTAGCATCACCTGTGGTAACTTTTTTTCAAGGCAAAGTCACATGAGAAAAATCAAGTAAAAATATCTTATAGAAATTTTTTAATCCAAATAAGAAGCAAAACTCTATGATATTCTCTAGTTGTGGCCATTCTTTACTGACTTGAATATTGGCTAGGTCCATGTGCACTCCTTATGATTTTACTGTGTCCTAGATACTATATCTCCCATATGGAAAATGAACATTTTTCCATGTTTGTGTATATTATTTTTTATATAAAATGTCAAGCACTTTATTTATATGGAACACATGTTCATCTCATGTTTTTCTAAAGATAAAGATTTCATCTAGGTAAACTACAAAAAATTTAGTAAATGGCCTAATGATTTCATTCATCATTTGCATGAATGTATCTGGTGCATTGGTTAATTAAAAGGACATGACCAATAATTATAAAAAAACCTTATATGTTCATGAAGGATATCTGTCAAATGCCTATATATTAAACATGAATCGTATGATACCCAAGCTTAAGATTGATTTTGGTGAATTATTTTTAATTGTAGAGCTAGTCCAACAAGTTTTCAATCCTTGTAAGAGGATTGGTTTTCTTCACTAAGATATTATTGGAAGATCTGTAATCAATTCACAACCTCCATGTTTTTTCCTTCTTTGGTGAAAGTATAATTTGGTTGCCACAAGGTGATGATTTGGGCCTGACATGTCCTCTATCGATGAGCTCATGGATCTTGATCTTGATCTACTCATTTTATAGAAATGAATTGTAGTATAAATAGACATTAGGTAAAGATAGTATAGGAATAAAATCAATAGTTTTCTTCACTGCACAATGTGTATAAACTTCCTTTGGTGATTGAAAGAGATCATTGTAATCTTCCAACTTGTAGTTCAACTTTGAGAACCTATCGACTACTACTAAAATAATTATGGTATAAATAGGTGATGAAATAAAGTTCTTATGTTTAGATCTCATCATAAAAAGTATAATTTTTTTGATAGATGTGAATATCCTCTTATAATTTCTAGTGTCCATGAGTGATAGCTTAAGAATTAGTTGTGTTATGTGATATCTCTTATCACCGAAATATATGACAAAATTTATAGGTTTTTCCTCATACACTATATGTCAATGGTAAAGATATGGTTGATCAAGTAAAAAATTGCATACCTCTAACGAAGAGATGTCACAAAGTACTTTATCTTTAAAAAGCTTTATTTTTTACACCAATTGACACTTTTTAGTGATGCATTTCACAAATATCACATTGAACCATCTAATAAAATATGGTGTGGGTGAGACATCAATTATAAGTTAAATATATGAAATAATTAATGAGAAAGTAGTTTATTATTAATTACATTTTCAATTATGAAGTTTAGTAGTTAAGAATTTCCTAGTTGAGAATGAAAAAAATATTTATAATTATTCTATTTTTATAGGGTTTTAGAGATAATTATGGTACCCACCTAGGAACTCAGTTTAGATTCCATGATATGTTTACCATTTTATATATCCAAAGTGATTATACCCTCTAATTTAATATATGTAATTAAAATATTCCTATCATGATACTCTTCATTGGAATGGCAACTAGAGTTACGAATAAAACACCACTTTCCAATCTTGAACTACGTATTTTGGTCATTTGATGATTGTTCTTCTATGGAGGATGCTTGGAGCCAATAGATAATATGGAATTATTATTTGAATATTTGGAATGATTAATGACCTAATATTTATAATATTCTTTTGTATTCTTGGCCTTGACCTTTTATTCAAACTTAAAATAAAATATGTAGGCTTGTCCAATTGAATAAATTTATAATAAATCCATGTCTAACTAGATATGTTATCTCAATCCTAACCTATATTTTAAAAAAATATGAATCTTTAATCCCAATTTTGGACACCAAATATGAAATGTATATGTATATTATTACACATATTGTTATTTACCTTGACATAACTGAGATAACTTGATATATTAGTCATTATAGTTTGCAACGGGATAATAAGTTTCTTTGAATTCTTTTATGAAACCAATCCATGTGTTTAAAAATGTGTCTAAGTTAACTTCATATTCACAATTTTTGTATTAATTGTAATTATTTTCCATCCATTTATTTATTGATAATATTTTTTTTAGAATATCAAATGTAATATTTTATCAGTTGGAGAATTGACTGGTTGTGTAATATAAATAGACTATTTTAAGCTAATTATCTAGGGCATATGTATCTATTTTCATTAAAATATAAGCATGTATATATTGAATTTTACCTTATATGGTGTTTGACCACCAAGTGACTGATGAGAATGAGAGGTGTTTTAAGGATTTTGTTTCTTGAAAATTATCAAGAGATGATCAATGATACTTTCTCATTCATGCACATGACATTCTTCCAAATATTATAATTATCTTTGCAATGCATCCTCCATCATATTTAAAAACATGAAGGAAGTAAGTAATAAGGGTTAAAAGTCTCAATCCCTAAATTTTAATATTTAGACCTTTACAAGTTAGTACAAAAATAAATAAAAATTTCATAAAACACCATGATATCACTCAAAAAATATATGAATTTTGTATTCTTTGATTCCATTGATCTTAGGCCCAAGTGAAGACTTGGTGGACAACCTAATTAAAAATATTTAATGAGGTTATTAATGTAATTTAATTATGAATGACAAAGGATATGAAGGTACCATGTGTTAAGGAATAAATAAATCAAAGAAGATGACGATAACCAATGTGGAATTATAATAACAAAGCTATATTATGAAAAGTTATACCCAATATCTAAAATATTACCTGTGATGTCTACCTGATTCATGTAGCTTCTTGTAACTAAATATAAAAATGGATGTGTAAATTAATATAGATTGGAGGGGTATAAAACATTGGTTGAGATATTATAAGACTTGGTAACAATAACTTCATAACTAATGAGTGTAGTGACATCACCAGCCATTGTTACTCATAAAATGTGGTTATAGTATTGAAATTATAATATCTTTGTTTTAGAGCATAAGTGGATTTGGATATTTATGATTAACACATAGGTGCATTAACTTATGTACATGTTTTTGATAAAAGCATAGAGTTAGAAGATAAACATACTTAAACTACACTAATTTATACTAACCCAGATCCTCCTAGATCACTCATGTTCTTGGGAGGATGTTAAAATTAGAATCTGACTACACCCTTTAATGATTTCTCTCTCTTTATTTTATTCAAGACATTATTTAAAGTACTAGGAGAAGGAAGATAACTCATTTACTGCTACAGTGTCTCCTATTTTAAATAAAATCCAAATAATCAATTTCATGTGCACGCACACACACACACATTATATATATATATATATATATATATATATATATATATATATATATATATATATATATATATATATACATATATATATATATATATATAATGTGTGTGTATGCACGCATGAAATTGATTATTTGGATTTTATTTAAAATAGGAGACACTGTAGTATTAAAGGAGTTATCTTCCTTCTCCTAGTACTTTAAATAATGTCTTGAACAAAATAAAGAGAGAGAAATCATTAAAGGGTGTAGTCAGATTCTAATTTTAACATCCTCCCAAGAACATGACTGATCTATTTCATATATATATATATATATATATATATATATATATATATATATATATATATATATATATATATATATATATATATATATATGATTATTTCTCTTGAGTTTGATTAGTTTCATGCAAAACTTGTAGTAGACATGATTATCTAATAAACTCAATAGGGTGATTTAGTTCATGATTCTTGAAAGAAACAAGTTCCTCAAATATTTTCTCTTTTTGAATTATTTTTTCTAGACCTTCTTTGAATAAATTATTGAAGGGGAATGATGTTTCCATTCATGGACACATATCAATCCATTGTTCTCTTACATGCTACCAAGAACTCATTATTCTTGAATCTTATCAAATAGATCTTGGAGTGGGAAATTTTCCATTTTATTTATTTTCATATTAGACTTATGACCAAAATATTCCATATTCATGGGATCTTATTCATGCTAGTATATAAATCCACCCCTTTTTATTTTAATTCCTCCATAGACCTCTTCCAAAGTTAGGGAATAAAAGAATAAAGATATCACCACTTGGTTATTAAATTCTTATGCAATATGATTTTATTGAATGTGGGTGAATAATAACAATAATTTTTATCTTCACACATAAAATTGACATCATATTTTTCAACATGTTGTCCTTGAATCCAAAATTAATGATAAATTTTATAAGGACTTCCTCTTTCAAAGTAATGTTTGTTTAGTTTTTAGTGTCTTGAGATCCTCAAGATTCTTCTCATGGATTTTAAAAATTTAAGACTTTATGGTTATGTTTGGTAGTTGACTATCCTTTCATCACTTTTTCAATTATCAAGGCATAGTGTTTATTTAATACAACCATATATTCATCTGTGTATGTAATAAATTCATCAATTGAAGGTAAAGCAACAACAAGGAGTCTATTATTTCATAAAACCATTTGTCATTTAAAATATCATATGTCTCTTCACAAATAAATTATTAATTCAAGGCTCTCAAAAATTGGCTCTAAATGAAAAATTCATGTTACTAAATTTTTTACAATTTTTTTTTTCCTGATTGGTGTCTAGTTAGTGGCATTTATACACTTTTATCTCTTCAAAATTTAATGAAATTTTCTCCACCTTTTGTATGTTTTTAAATTTTAAATTTTATTTTCTATTGCTTTTCATAGATCCATATAAATTATTCAAAAAATACACTCTCTTGGAACCACAAAAAACCTCAAAAAATAAATTTTAAAGACATGTGAAAAGAGAAAATCATTTTCCACCACATCATAATTTTAAAAAATTCAACCAATGATTGGTTCAAGCTTCCTTAGTAATTTTTCCTTGTTTTCTTTTATGAAGTGTAATTTATTTTTAAGTTATTTAAAAATAAGTTTAGACTTGTGATCTTGAAGAGGGTCTATCTTCATTTTTTAACATCTTCAAGAATTATTTTGAGGTGGCTCCATGGTGATTTTATAATATCACAATCACTTTATATAATATCTTCAAGCATTGGTTAGAATTGGTTCATGAGCATATTATTTGTATCCTCTTATTTTATTCATTGAAACTAAATATTTAGAATTTGGGCATATTTTGGTATCATCTAGATTCTCTTCATGTTATCAATGTTTGAAACCACAAATTAGACTTTGGACAGTGATATAAAATTAAAAATATCAAAAGTATGGGTGGCATTCCATAATTTAAATGTTTCATTTGAATAAATTCACTGATATTAATTTAAAATTAAATATTTCATTCATATTTTAGAAAACAAATGCACCATTTGAATCCCTATCATATTTGAATCCCTATCAATTTTTCTTAGCTATTATTAACTCACCCAATGGGTAGTGACATAATTTTAAAATAGTTGTATAAATCACCACTGGGATGGTAATTTTCCTTTTTATTTGAGAGGTTTATCTCCCTCATATTATTATGTTTGTTTTTTTGTCTTTTTTTGGGGGGAGGGGGGGTTGAGTACTTTTAACTAGAAAGTATGAAAAGGAAATAAAAAGGGGAAATGGAGAAAGCTAAAATTGGACAACAAATGGAGGAGGATGGAGGAAAAAATAACAAACCCATATTGAAATAAAATTAGAGGGTTGTTTGAATAATTTGAATTTAAATCAAGTGATTAGAAACTCTGATATGAAAATATAAGTAGAAGCAGTATATTTAATGGGAAGAAAAAGATTTTTTGAAACAAAAAGTCTACTTAAAACTCAGATTGGGTACACTTGGTATTAATCCTCTACATGTGGTTTTTAACACAAAGTTAGAAAACACAATGAGTTTCACACAACTATGAAAATGTAAAAAAATAATGGATTCTGTAACTATGAAAAAATAAGAGGATCCACAAAATGAACAAATAATTTCATTGATTTGCTTCTACTCCATTAACAAATCTATAAAAGCACATAGCACCCACAAAGTTTCATCCAAAATTCCCCAAGATCTTGAAATAATGAATAATACATTTTACAATGGCCATCTCTACTATTTATAACATATGGAGGATGGAACTAACCTTTCATATTCTTGTAACTACTCTTTCCAAGATTCATATTCTATTTTTACATTCATATTTTAATTTTTTTAATAAATTGACTTAAAAATTACAAAAAAAATAATATATTGAAATAAATAAAACATGGATTAGGCCCAACAATATTTATCCATGGATGGTATAATATATATATAGTATGAATACTTATTCATAGTCCCACCATGTATGTGCCACACACTAATATTTGGAGCTAGTTCTTGTCAAGAGAAATTTGGTTGAAAACAATAAGTGAGCCCATCTACAAAAGTCTACGAGGATAAAATATTTCACATTATTTTATTTAATGAAATATAATTCTAATGATTTGAATGGAAGCCAAAAGGGAAGCAGGATGTGAAAGATATGATAAAATAAATAAATTACATCTAACATGCTTGTGAAATATTGTCACAAAAATATCCTTATTTTTATTCCAACCAAATAAATTATCTGAGGATCAAATATTTAAAATCATTATATTTCTCATTGAAATATTTTTCCAACAATTCAAATGAGAAATAAAATTAATTAAAGATTCAAAATATATGGTAAAAACAATAACTTTCATTTTCCCTTTGTATTTTGGCTTATTTTTGTAGACACTATTTATGAATTATATGAACCTCAATATTGTACACTTGATAAATAAATATCATGAATGTACATTTAGGTTATATACCTTTCCCATTACCAAAATACTCACATATACTATCTCTCTATGACTAATTAATTATATCTTAGTTCAACCAATGTTATTATGATGACCCAGGCCTTCTATAATGCCTAGAATGTTATGAACTTGCGTATATTCCATCTCTACACTTTTTGGACTTACAACTATTTTCTTACTACTTGAACACTTATGTCTCAATTAGATGCATATGTCAATACAAGTGTCCTACCCCAATGCAAGTGTTTAGCTATCAAAATTCATCTAATTTGAAAATGAAACACACTCTTATGGTCAACCTAAATGCTTTAATGTAGGATATTCTCCAAATGGATTGTTATAAATATTAGATCAACCCTCATTCATTGTGAAACTGGAAAAAACCTATAAATTAATAGTGCAACTTACCAAAAGTATTATACTAATTAATCAAGTGGGACAAGCTTCCTTATCTTTTGATATTTCCATATCAATCATAGGGATAACACTATAGGTCTAAAGTACTAAAGGATCACTCCATGAGCCATATTTTCCAAGTTAAAAGCTAGGTCATTATTGTACTTTATTATCACACATTTCATGATTCACACACAAACCAATTTGTAGGGGAAAACTACATAATTCTGAGGTCCTCATAAAAGTATTGGCTATGTAGGCAACACTCATTAACAGGGAGGTTTTGGGGTAGTTTGAAACCATGTGTTCACTAACCCATTTCCCCCTATAACCACTATGAATATGAATAACTAGCATTTTTATATTTGACAAGGAGAAATAATATAACACCCATATCTGAATGTACCAGAGTGAAGGTGAAATAAAACCCAAAGTAATCCAAGTTGTCACATATGATTTTAGTAGGTATTTTATACTAAACACTTGCATCTAGGTAAGAAAGTAGCATTGATGTAACCATCCCAAGTCAATGCAAGTGTCTGCAACTACATAGATAATTTCCAAAATCTAGATCCAGTTTACTTTATGTTTTTTTTATAGATCCATATCTACATTAACATCAAAATTAACTAAGTATATTGCTTTTATTTTTATTAAAATATCTATCATAGTTATACATTTTATGTTTAACATCTCAGCATAATAAATTTATTATATGTTATATCTGAGTTTCATAAAAAAATTAGCCTACTTTATAAATAGTCTACCATCCTTGTGATCAAGGCTATCTCTACCAATTTAACCTTAGATTCTACCATATCTATATTTTTAGGTTTAAACATTTAGTGAGACCAACCTTTGTGTCTTTCCATACAACTCCTAGTGTGCTCTATGGTTTTTTTGATATTCTTGATCTCTCAAAAATTATAATTCATTTTCCTAAAATCATGTTTATTATGGATAAAAAACTTCTTATTCATCATAACCCTAAGAAGGGTGACAGTTTTCATCCCTCTAACTAGGTCCAAGATATAACTTATCTAAGGGGAAAGGTTGCCCATCCTTTAGACTCAAATGAATGTTATAAATCTAAAAATACCTAGGGTTTTTACTTGTGAATCCTTAAAATATTAAATCATTGGTATAAATAAATTAATAATAAGGTCACAAAATTAGATTACATACATAAATAAAAATATATATGTCATTTTTAATCATGTGTTTGCATATCCATATACCAATGTTTTACCAAAAAAGGTTTCTTATCCAAATGAAAAGATAAAACATAATACATCTAGAACAATTTATTTAAAAAGTAACCAAAAGGTAACTAAGAGTACTAGTGAAATCCCAAGAGAAATGATTCAAGACAAAGTTATTCAATTACCTCCTATACATCCTATAAGGTGATCCAAGTACTATTGTACATATCATAGAATGCATAGATAAAAAAATATAGATTGTTGTTTTTCATTAAAAACCAATGTATAATGTCTCAAAGATAATAGTGTTCTTATCATTGATACATCACTCAAGCAACATACTAACATTATGAGTACTTATCCTAAAACACAAGTGCCAAAACAAGTATGGCTACCAAAATACATTTCAAAGTAAGATAAGGGTTAAAATAACAAAGAATTAGAGAACCATTACCAAAGGAACAAGTGATATCCAAACCACTAGAAACTAAACCATGTGAGATCCCTTTATTGATCAATACGAAACAAGATAAGGGTACAATTAAAAATGATTATGATAGTGGTGATACTATTCATAATACCAATATGGTAGATGAGAAATTGAACAAAATTCATCCTAATACACTCCATATCTTTCCACATTATCTATTTATACCTATAGGACTTGGTACATATTAGTTGAATCCATATCTATAAAGTACATAACCAAATATAAATAACAAGGCAAACCATGTAGCTCAGGATGTTCATAAGACATAACACCTGAGGAGAACACAAATAAAAGTAATGGAATATCATTAAAGGAAAAGGGAATACAACATATTTTAAAATAAACACCAAAAGTTACATTACCACTTTATCATTATGGTTGAGATTTCTTATTTCCAACTAGGTTTCATCATATACAGTGATTACTTCATTACCACTAAATTTAAAATTTCATTAAATTGAAAGATTTTATACTATGCACTATATTCAAGTATCTTGAGAACCTACACATGTTCCTATTACTATATTTCCAAATAAACCATAAATTACTCAATGATGGGTTATAAGAACCCCTACTTCTACTATTTTTTTCATAATAATAGAGTCATATTTTGCATACAAAGAACATCACAAATACTAAAGTGATAATTATTGCACTTATACATGCTTATCAATAGTATCAATAGTTTATCAAATTAGATTCATAGTGGGGAGATACCTATGAACATCCTTTGGATGTGACCATAGGATAATATTTTACTTGCATATATTCTAAAAATACCAAAAAATGAAAAAACTACAAAAATCCAAAAATGTTTTCATCATTTACATATCATATTATCTCCTTGGAATAGATATTTTTGGTTTTATATTGGTATATGATCCATGCAATCATAAATTCATCATGTCTATAAATCAATCCTAGTTTGAAGAAGATTGAGCATACCTACACTTTCAATTGGGAATACATTTGTCAAGCATGAGCATGACCAATATGGGGATCCACTAGACTAGATTATGGGATCACTTGTCACAATATGCCATGCTAGGAAGGTTTATAAAACTTAAAACCTAACATAATAATAAAATAACCCTAAAATAGTCCTAGGTTTAATGTTCACTCTATTCTAATAAACAAGAAAGTAAATCTAATCTAGTTCACACCAAACCTTGTGACACAATGTGAGGGGTTATTAAAGCAATAAAAACATGTATAAGAGAATCTCAATTAAGCTAAGTATGAGTAAGACCCTATACATGTAATATGTAGAGTAATAGTATTTGATCCAATATTTATGCTACTTCTATCTACTAAAAAGACGATAACAAAGCTAGAATATACTAACCTAAATGTGAACCCATCAAGACTCAATCTCTCCCTTGGATAAAATGGATTCACAAGAGGTTATTGTGGTTTGTAAGGATACATAATAAATTCCAAGGCATCCAAGACTTATCCACAAGATTAAATTCTCCAAGTAGATACCCTAAGCTAAGACTCCTCAAGTAAAATAGTGGAAGACCAAATTGTAAATAAGCACAAGTAAATAATAAATCTTGATTACATATTTAAATAATGACAAAAGGATATTATATTTATATGTGGATCTCAATCTAATTCCTTCTGAATATGTTAGTTATATAGGGTCAACCCAGTCAACCCTATACATTTTTAGGAGATAAATCACTAGGTCCTAAGTTAGGTCAACCGAAGGGCTGAAAAAAATCCAAGTGAAAAAATACCCAAAATAGTATAGGGTTGACCAAGTCAACCCTAAACAATAATTAGAGTTTGAAAATTATACATGGTCAAGCAAGTTTACCTACTACAGTCAACTGGCTAAATGGGATTGAGGTGAGGAAAAGAGGGATGAAAAGAAGAAAAAGACTAAAAGAGCATGAAAGTGAGGATTAATAGCTTAGGGAATGTTTTTAGGGATTGGATGGATTGGTAATAATGTGTAAATAAGGGAAAATAATCCTATGAAGTACTAAATGTCTACCCACCCCTTTATCAATGAATCCCTTAAAGGCATGCACCTAGACAGATTGAGTCTTGATAGGTTCTTTCAAGATGTAAAGCATCAATACTTGATAAAATTTAAAAATATTATGTGTATACCTATGCTCCAATCTAATATTATCACAAGTCATGAAGGTGTAATAGGGTATGGTGCTTCAATAAAGAACATAGTAACACACAACATTGATGCTAAAAAAATAGTATTATTTTAAAGCAAAAAAATTGAAAGTAAACGATATAAAAGTAAATAACTAAGTAAATGATTGAAAGGGAAATAAATGAAAAGTAAATGTGATGCATACCTTAACTTACCTTTATCTCTAAATGGTTTTTTATCATGTTGTTATTTTTTATTGTGTAGGGCGTAGAGACTAATTTTGACAAACCCAAGAATATAAAATTAAATAGCAAAAACAAACAAATGCAAGAAAAGCCAAGATAGGTGGTGCTATGAGGATGGGATGTACTTGGGAAATTTGGAAATTTGGGGTGACAAGTGCTATGTTATACTAAGTGACCAAGTCAAATGATAATAATAAATCAGGTAACCAAAAAGCCAAGGCTACTAAAGATTGAAAAACTCAAAAAAGCTATCTTTAAGTAAGAAAGTAAAACTCACAAAGTCAAATAAAGGATACATGTCAAATAGGATGGTAAGTAAAAAAATCAATGGTAAAAGAAACAAATTGGTAAAACAAAATTGATGAGGGAGTATTATCAATCCTTATCTCACTCAATAATGGAAAAAGGTTCATAAAAGGGAAAACAACATTGTTGAGTGAGAAGTAACAAACCAACCTCACTCAACAATGGAAAAAGGTACAAACTCAAGTGTCCATGATACTAGGATAGTAAAACAAATGATAAATGGTAAAAATAAAGTAAAAAGAAGTATATAAATTTAAAATTATGATAAAGAGAAAGAAGTAATCCATAGTTGCTCAAACATGTTGTTTCACTCTAAGGATAGATAAAACTGAAACAAAGTAGTGCTAGAATGTTTTGAAGAGATAAATAAGAAAGAATTAAAGAATAGGGAAAATAGATTTAGAATCATGATTTGTATGTCATGGGGGGAAATTGAATGGGTGGAGGGCAAAATGTATGAAAAACCAAGGTAAAGGAAATCTTTATTGAATTCAAAACATTCAAATTAGGTTTGTCAAAACAAGAGGGCTTTCAACTTTAAAGAATCTAAATAACTTGTCTTAACCAGACAAGTATTAGGTCAACAAAAGAAGTATATAGATCATCTCATGAAAGATATATGCATGAAAAGTAAAATAGACCTACCTTCCCATAATGTGTTACCCATTCCTTAGGACCCCTTAAAGAGCCATCAGTCTACTATGAAGATTGGGTACTTACATGAGAAACTAGGTAGCACCATAGAGTTTTTTGAATTCCCTTATTCCAATATACTATCCTACCACACCCTAATGCACCTCAGCTCTATGTGAGGCCAACTATGAATTTTGAGTTTTAATTAGAGATAGGATATGTGATTTTAATCATGTCTTTTAGTGTCATGTTGAATTTTTAGATTTGTATGTTGCATTTTAGATATCATTGTATTTTGATTCAAATGATTTGGCTTTTAACTTTTTTGATGGATTTTTCTATTCCTCTTCCATACAGATCTAGAAAACCAAACATGGGTGCTAAAAATTACTTTAATTTGAATACTTAGGATAAGTTATCTAAGATAGAGAACATCAAATATCATTGGATCTAAGAGTCTCATAAATCTAGGTGAAATAAAAGTACTATCTTGACTTTGACCTAGTTTATCCAATGTGGAGTGAAAGGAAAGGGGAAATCAAGAAGAATGACACATGGAACAAATTTTAATTACTTCAATTTACAAAAAATGTGACAAAGGGTGGAAAGGGATACAATGATAGTAAAGTATGATTCCTTATCATAAGAATGAGGTAAATGGAGAAAAAAATGCTAACATAGATTATTTGCACAAATTACATCTGTCAAAAGAAAAAAAATCTAAATTTTGAGAAAAATTATGTAAAAAGATGAAAAGATGGTAATTTTATAAGGAGGGCTAGGTCATATCCATGGTCTTACACTACAAATACATAAAATAAAAAATCAAGGGGTGCCAACAAGCAAGTGAAAGATAAAGTGAGGTAAGTAAAAGGATGGTATTTTTATAAGGATTTTTGGGTCCTATCCATAATATTTTGAAGTAAATCACAAAATAAAAACCCAAGGGGTGTCAAAAATATAAAATTCAAGACGACAAAAAAAGACTATGGTACATCAAGAAACTAAAAGACCAAAAGAGAGGACTAAAGGTTTGTGAAAGGAAGGAACTTATTACAGAGGGAAAGAAACATGCAAGTAACCTAAAAAAAGTGTTAGATATATGTAGATATAAGTCATGACAAGAAGGAAATGTTTAGGTAAAATACTTTTTGAGGAACTATGCATTGGTGGTCTCTTTGAAAACATGACCTTTATTGGTTTGAAGGTGGTAGGTGCTTGGACCAAGAATAAATTTGACAAAATATGGGCCCTATAATTTTTGTGAGTATTTGCCTTATTTATCATGGGTGTAGTATAATTTAAGGACAAGATCAAAAACATTAAATGTGTCGACTTTAACATGTTTATTATGTTGTCTAGTAATGCGAGCCTTATATTGGTGGCTATGTTGTAAGGTAGAAAGATGATGTTCATCACATAGATCAAGGGCATGAAGATGAGATTCACATAATTATTCATTGGTAATAATACCATGAAGAGATATAAAAATATATGGAAGTTTAAATTTTAATGGAAGAACTGACTCGGAACCATAAACTAGTGAGAATGGAGTTGCCCTAGTGGTAGTACATTGGCTAGTCTAATAGGCCTAAAGTGTAGGGTAAAGATGAATATTCTAATCCATGTGGGTTTCATGGATTATCTTTTATATAATTTTTTTGATAATTTTATTAGTGGCCTCAACTTAGCCATTACATTGCAGCTTATAATGTGTGGAAAATTTGTGATAGATTTTGAACTTATTGCAAACTTGTTTAACATGTTTGTTTTTGAAGTTGCCACCATTTTCTAAAATTATGGTATGGGTAACACCAAAGTGGTAAATGATTTGATTAAGAATAAATTTGGAAATGGTAGGACTGGTGACGTTAACAAGGGGAATGGCTTATACCCACTTGGTAAATTTTGATAATAGTGATGATAAAAACATGCCCATCTTAGGAACGAGGTAGTTTTCTAATGAGATTGAATTTCAATTTGGAAAAGGGCCAAGGAGATTTAATAGTTTGAATATCAGATGGAGGTGAATGAATTTGGTCATTATGAAGTTAACACAGAGTGCACTTTTTATCATATTATATTGTATCTTTTTCAAGAGTAAGACAAAAGTAACCTATATGTAAGAATTTACAAGTTGTAGCATGTCCACTATAGTGTCCACCATAAATACCCCCATGTACTTGTTTAAGAAGAGGAGGGACTTCATATATCATAACACAATGGATCAAAGCACCTTTAGCATTGTGACAATAAAGGATGTTATGTCAAAATACATGCTTGAAAGCTTATTTACTAATGCATATCTTTTCATGAGAGTCTAAATGACAAGGATAAGTTTGATATTCCTAAAATTGAATGATGTCTTGGTACCATGGGATTTTTTGAACAGTAACAACCTTGATGTGATAAATAAGTAAATATGATGGTTGAGTTGAAGATGGAGATTTTCTTATTTGTATAATAAAATTAGGGTCAAAAAGAACTTGGTGGGGATGAAAGAGAGATAATAAATAGGAAAGAGAATCAATAATGGAATTTTGATCTCTA
This sequence comes from Torreya grandis, assembly GCA_037957365.1. Lineage (NCBI taxonomy): Eukaryota > Viridiplantae > Streptophyta > Pinopsida > Cupressales > Taxaceae > Torreya > Torreya grandis. The sequence continues at coordinate 677,005 of JARHVA010005101.1, read as the reverse complement.
GGAATAGGATCAATAGTGAAAGAGATGAAGTCCTTAGTAAGAGTGGTTTCAATTTGATTATATGTGATGAGGTTATCACTTTTACATTGATAAACACCATTGAATTGGTGTAAAATGATCTAAGAATCACCTTAAGCATGAAGGTATTAAATGTCTAAATCAAGATTAGATTATATGAAATCAAAATTTCATGATGTACATGAATTAATTTTGGATTAGATAATATAGAGCACACCTACACTTCTGATTGGGTATACACTTGTTAATCACGAGCATGACTAATATGGGGATCTAATAGACCTGATTAGGGGATCACTTGTATCACTTGTCATAACATATCAGGCTAGGAATGGTTCTAAAGCCTACAGTCTAACATATTCACATAATAACCCTAAAAGAGTCCAATGATTTTATATTTCACTTATGCTAATAAATAAGTAAACTATTCTAATAACAAGAAAAGTACTCTAATCTAGTGCACACCAAAGCTTGTGGCATAATGTGAGGAGTTAGATACAAAGAAATCAAATATGTATAGGGAAATTCAAATAAAATAAGTATTAGTAACACCCTAATACATAGAATATGAAGAGTAATATTATTCAAGCCAACACTTATGCTAATTCTATCTACTAAAAGAAAGGAGAACAATGTTAGAATATACTTACCTGAATGTGAACCCATCATGATTGAATCTCTCCCTTAGCCAATGGAGCTTCAAAATACATTATTATGGTTCATAAACATCACTTTTTTAGGACAAAGCATCCAAGACCTACCCATAAAACTACATTCTCCAAAGTAAGAAACCTAAGCTAAGACTCTTGAAATAGAATGGTGGAAGAGTAGATTGTGAAGAAGCGTGAGAAAATAATAACTCTTGATTGCATAATATAAGAATGACTAGAATGACCTTTTATATATAGGAGTATCTCACCCAAAAATTATTTGGACATGTAATCTATGTTATTTTAATCAGGTGGATGTAGTAAATGTTTAGGCTAATGCCTAAAGTTTGTGCTAGGTTAGTTAGAAGGATAACAAACATAAAGAGATAAAGTGACCCCATAATACACTTGGTCAACTAGGTTGACCTAGTGTACTAGACAACTCAAAAGGGTAACTGTTGATGCTTGGATTTACACCCTTAAGGAGATGTTTAGCTCTTCTCATCCAAAAAACAAAATGGAATCATATCTCTTGTTGTGGGTGATAATTTCATTTAGAGGAATCTCTAGATTAGGGGCTACCTCCCCTTGATGAACCTTTAAAGCTCTCTCTAAGATAATAATTTTGTATGAAAATGGGTAAGGAAAACAACTAAGATAACAAAATGGTGATGCACCAATATGTATTATCCTCCTATTTGATTGAAAATCCACTACTTAAAGGTAAATAAGGATGTTTCACATAAACTCAAAACAAAAAGACATTGATGCATCGGTATTTTTTAAGTTAGAATTAGGATGTTACTTGACACTTAGGAGGGTGATTAATGATTTCATGAAGAGAATAAACATATACCACTTCTAAGACTCTTATACACTTAGTAAAAAATACTAACAGAGACCTGTGACAACATCCCTTTTGCACATTGGTAAGTGACCATAGATTGACATGATAGAAAAGTAACTCTTTCACTAGTCATTATCAACAAGATTCAAACCTATACTCACTATGAGTATAGTAAAATGTATGAATGGTGAAATCACTTGAATATTTCTTCAAAAAAATTGCAAGTACAAATCTAGCTAGAGTTTTTTTAATAACCAGTGGAGGCTATGAAATGAGCCAAAAGAATGCATATATATAGCCTTGAGAGGTATATAAATCAAAGGAAGTCCAAGGGTAACTTAGACATGTGTCATCTTGAAATAATTAGTTACATTTACATGGGAGAGAAATGGGTGAGCTATGTCATGTCACTAAATAGATCAATTACAATGAGTTACAATTAAACCAAAATAATTAGTTACATTTGTTACAACTAAACCAAATCCTTAATTATATTTTCCACTTGTTAACTTTATCCTCACCTTTTATTTCTAGTTGAGCCTTTATTTTAAAATCCAATGGCTAGTTTCTATAGTCTAAAATTGACATTTTTTGGGTCATCACTCCTCGAGCATTTCTTTCAGGTAATTTATTTGTGACCATTTGTCTTTGGACTTTTCTATTAGCAAATTTATTTTGGAATTGTTTCTTCAAAGAAATCTACTCCTCATATATCTTTTCTCATGGAAAATTCTCTTGATTAGTCCCTTCAGACTTTCTATTTGGCCCTTTATATTTTTTGAAGTGGACCTTCGAAACTCTAGAATGAACCTTTGAAAATATACAAGTGTCCCTTCAAATTTTCCATTTGGTCCATTTCATCAAAATAATTCCTTCAGGATTTTGTTTGGGAAATTTTTGTGGACAATTTTCTTGAGAGAATTCTTTTGGATTTTCTACTAAGTACCCTCTACAAAAATTAAAGTTCCCTTCAATTTGTTGAAAATGTCCCTTCGGAAAAGTTGTAAGGTACCCTTCAGAAAGGCAAGTGTCCTTCAAAAAGAATTCAAAGTATCCTTTCAAAAAAAATCAAGTGACCATTCAAAAGATTTATAAGTGTCCCTTTCCAAAGAAAAATACCCTTCAATAAAGTTACAAATGATCATTCAAAAAAACTGAAGTGGATCAGTCAACTTAGCGTACTAGATAGGTCAAAAGGGTAATAAGGAAGAAGAAGGATAGAAAGAGGAAAATACTAGAGGAATGTGCAAGGGAGGATAAATATCTTAGGGAAATTTTTAGGAACTAGTTGGACTAGAAATAATGTGCCAATAAGGGAAAACAATCCTATGAATCACCAAAGGTCTACCCACCCCTTTCCTAGTAGACCCCTTAAGGCATGCACTCAGAGAGATTGAGTCACGATGGGTTCCTGCAAGATGTAAAGCATTAGTATTTGATAAAAGTTGAAAATATTATGTGTATACAAATTCCCCACTCTAAGCTCATCACATGTCACTGAGGTGTAACAGGGGATGGTGCTTCAAGAAAGAACATAAGGACACACACAATGCTAATGCTAAAAAAAATTTGTAGTATTTTAAAAGTATAAAATTATTGAAAGTAAATGATTGAAAGGGAAACTCATCTAAAAAGTTAAAAAAAATTAAATGAAATGTGTACCTTAACTTACCTTTTATCATAGGATGGTTGTCAGTTTTAGTTTTAGTTTTGATTGTGTAGGGCGTAGAGATTGCTTGCAACAAACACAAAAATATAAAACTAAGGAGAAAAAATAAAGAAATAGAAGAAAATCCAAGATAACTAGTGCTATGTGGATGGGATGTACTTAGGAATTTGGCAAGCTGAGTGATAAGTGTTATGTTAGACCAAATGACCAAGTCAAACAAGTAAATCAGGTAACCAAAATCCAAGGCTACTGAAGACTGAAAAAATCAAATAAGTAAACCTCAAGTAAAAAAGGCAAACTCACCAAATCAAACCAAGGCTACATGTTTAAAAAGGAATGATAAGAAAGACAAATCAATGGTAAAAATAAAAACAACATGGTAACACAACATTGATGTGTGAGCAATAACAATCCACATCTCACTCATCAATGGAAAAAGGGGATGCATAAAAGGGAAAACAACATTGATGAGTAAGCAATAACAATCCACATCTCACTCAACAATGGAAAAAGGGTATGAACTCAGGGGTCTGTAACAATAAGATAATAAAACCATGATAAACAGTAAAAGGAAGGTAAAGTAAGTCTAGAAAACATAAAAACAAATGAAGAATATCATCTAAGGTTACTCAAATATTTTGTTTTGCTCTGAGGATAGATAAAATTTTAAAAAATAGTGCTAGCATGTTTTCAAGAAATGAAGAATAAGAAATTAAAAGAAGAGGGAAAATAGATTTGGAATCACAATTAGGCTATCAAGGGGGGAAGATGAAATGTGTGGAGGGGAGAATGAAGGAAAAATCAAGGTATAAAAACTCTTTATCAAAGTTAAGACACTCAAATTAGGTTTGTCAAAATAATAGGACTTTTGATCTTAGGGACTCTGAATAGATTATCTTAACTACACTAGTCTTAGGTCAACAAATGGAGTATATAGATCATCCCATGAAGGCTATATGCATGAAAAGTAAAATGGACCTACCTCCTCATGACATGTTCCCCATTATTCAAAACCCCTTATAGATCCATCAGTCTACTATGAAGATTGGATACTTATGTGAGAAAGTAGGTAGTACCATATTTTTTTTGGATTCCCCTATTCCAATCTATCGACCTACTGCATCCCAAAGGACTTCGGCTCTACGTGAAGCTGACTGTGGAGTTTGAGATTCAATTGTAGATAGGATATGTGATTTTAATCACATATTTTGGTGTGAATTTGACATTGAATATTTATATGTTTCCTTTTAGATATCATTTCCTTTTGTTTCAAATGATTTGGCTTTTAACTTTCTTTTGATGGCTTTTTCTATTCCTCCATACAGATTTGGAAAACCAAATATGGGTGCTAAAGATGACTTTCATTTGAAAACTTGGGACAAGGTTTCTAAGAGAGATAACATCAAAGAGAGTGGGGTCTAAGAGTATCATAAATCCATGAGAAATAAAAGTGATATCTTGAATTCAACCTTATTTTATCTAATATGGAGATGAAAGAAAGGGGAAACCAAGGGGAATGACACATAGAACAATTTGAATGGATTCAAATTGAAAAAAATGTGACAAAGGGAAAAAATAAGGGATAAAATGATAGTAAAGGTGTGATTCCTTATCATAATAAAGAGGGAAATGGAGGAAAACATGCTAACTCAAATTGTTATTCAAATTCCATCTAGCAAAAGAAGCAAAAGCTAAAGTTTAAGAACAAGGATCAACAACATGAAAATAATGGTAATTTTATGAGGGTTGGGTCTTATCCATAGTCTTACAAACAAAACCATAAAAGAGAGACCCATGAGGGTGTTAATAATCAAGAAAAAAGAAAAATTAAGGGAGACTTTTTTACAAAGCACCTCAAAAAATAAAAACCCAAAGGATGCCAGAACAACATTGATAAGTAATAAAAATGGAAGGAAATAAGTAAAAGATGGTAGTTTTGTGAGGGATGTCAGGTCCTATCTATGGTCTTACAAAGAAAATCAAAAAATAAAAATCCCAAGGGGCACCAAATCAAAATTAGTAAATAGAAGGAGAATGAAAAATAAGATAATGAATATTATGGTACATACAAAAATCAAAAGACCAAAAGGGAGGACTAAACATTTTTAAACAAGAGGTAATTATTATAGAGGGAGAGACACATGCTTTAGTAACCTAAAAAAAGTATTAGATAGATATAGATATAAATCATGACAAGAAGGAAAAATATCCTACAATAATGATTATATCAGTAACGAGCATGTGAGGGTAAATCCAATGTGTCTCAGAAAGTTTTTTAGAGTTGAATTAGTTTGGTAGCATGAATGTAGAATAAGAGTGGGCATCACAAGATGCCCCAAAGGTTAAGTGGATGTAGGGATGGGCATCTCAAGATGCCTCAAAGTCTAAAATGACATGAAGGTGGGCATCACAAGGTTCCCCAAAGGCTAAAGTAACATGTAGATGGGCATCATAAGATGACCCAATATCTAAAAAGAGTAAAAAAATATAGGAAAAGATAAGAAGCAAAGAGAACACCATGTAGTGTATAAATGGATTCAAGTTATCCAAGAAGATTCTAATAGGGGATATGATGCTTGAGGAAATTAAGAGAATGATAAACAATAATAATAATAGACAAAGATAAATAACTAAGTTAGATAGACATAGAATTAAGTCAGATATACAAGGAAGAAAAAAATCTAAATTGGAAAACAAGGAAGAAAATAGTACAAGGTCGATCTGATCGACCAAACATAGAAACAAGGACTATAAAACTATATTGGTTCAACTAGGTCAATCTAGTACATAGTAAAAAGGCAAGAAAAGAGGAAAAAGATTCTATAAATAGTACTAGGTTGACCAGGTCGACCTAGTATAGTGAACAAAGGTTGAAAAAAGATACTATGTAAATAACGTCGACCTAGTACAATAGATAGATATAGGGATTTTGTTTTCCCTATATCTTTGGTTATACTTATCCATTTTACAAACCATAAAATGCATTAGATTTGTGATAATGTAAAGAATGAAAATAGGGAAGAAATAAGTGATAAAATAATGACAAAAATAATGAAATAAGTTTAAAAAAATCCTACAAGGGTTAGTTTCATGTCGATTTCACCAAAATGTAATGAAGGTAAAGCCAAAGTGAAACTAACACTAACAAGAAAGAGATAAAAATGGAAATGTGAAAACAATCCAACTAGTAGTGGGATAAGATTCACATCAAGTTCACCAAAATGTAATGAAGGTGAAGACAAAGTGAATGCTAATGCTAAATAAGAAAGAAAACAAATGTGGAAGTATGAAGATAATCAAACTAGTCGTAGGAAAGGATTCACATCAGGTTCACCAAAATGTATGCAATTATAATTGTATGATGTACATGAATTAATCTTAAATTGGATAAGATAGAGCACACCTACACTTTTGATTTTGTATACACTTGTTAAGTCACAACATGACCAATATGGGGATTTACTAGACCTAATTAGGGGATCACTTGTATCACTTGTCATAAAATATAATGCTAGGAAGGGTTCCAAAGCCTACAGTCTAACACAATCACACAATAACCCTAAAAGAGTCTTATGATTTGATATTTCACTTATGCTAATAAACAAGAAAGTAAACTATTCTAATAACAACAAAAGTAAACTAATCTAGTACACACCAAAAATTATAACACAATGTGAGGGGTTAGATACAAAGCAATTAAATATGTATATGGAAATTAAAATAAATTAAGTATGAGTAACACCCTAATACATATAATATGAAGAGTAATATTATTCAATCCAACACTTATTCTACTTCTATCTACTAAAAGAGAGGAGAACAATGTTAAAATATACTTACCTAAATGTGAACCCATCATGATTCAATATTTCCCTTAGAAAATGGGGATTTATAAGAGGTTTTTATGGTTCACAAGTATAACTTTGTTAGGCCAAAGTATCTAATACCTATCCACATTATTAGATTCTCCAAAATAAGAAACCTAAGCTAAGACTCCTCCAGTAGAATGGTGGAAGAGAACATTGTGAATAAGTAAAATAAAATAATAAATCTTGATTTTATATTCTAATAATAACCAAAATGACCTTGTATATATAGGATTATCTCACTTAAAAATCATTTAGACATGTCGATTGTGCTAGGTCAACTGAGTCAACCTAGTACATTTTCAGTCTAATGCCTAAAGTTTAAGCTAGGTCATCCAAAATTTTAACAAACCCAAAGAGCTAAAGTGACCCTAGAATACATTAGGTCAACCAAGTTGACCTAGCGTAATGGATAGGTCAAAAGGGTAACAAGGAAGGAGAAGAAGGATAGAAAGAGGAAAAGACTAGAGGAATATACAAGGGAGGAGAAACAACTTAGGGAAACATTTTAGGAACTAGTTGGATTAGAAATAATGTGGTAACAAGGGACAAAAATCCTAAAATCACCAAATGTCTACCCACCCCTTTTTTGATGTACCCTTAAGGCATGCACTCAGATAGATTGAGTCACAATGGGTTCCTACAATATTTAAAGCATTAGTATTTTATAAAAAATAAAAAAATTGTGTGTATACATAACTCGCACACCTAAGATAAGAGCTTAATACTTGGACATATTATTGGTGACATCAAAGGTGAATAAAAAAGCTAAAGGAATGATCTTGCAAAGAGGACTTGTGAGAATTCAACCTACGCCAACTCCTTAAAGACATTTAGCACCATAAAATTAAAGGGTTTAGGGTTACTCATGAAAGGTGACATTAATTTTAGGAATATCCTTGATAACTAATTTTGGTTTAGTAGTACTAGAGAGAGTAGTGGATTTATCAAGATTATTAGCTTCAAGATCAGTGGTAAAGCTATGAAAATAATCTTTGAGAGAAATAGATTGATTAAGACTTTTGATGTAAAGGATAGTACCATCTAGAAGGTTATATTGAAGAGAAGAAGTGGTTGGTATGGGAGTTGTAACAAGTTGGTCATCTATGATTTGCCCTTTGACACTTTTTGAGTGATGATGTGGAGATCAAATTCCATAAAGAAGACCATCTATTTACCAATTATATCTCTAAGAAGAAATTATTTGGAAAATAAATGGTGAAGTGGGTTATAATGAACAATGATATAAGTAGTTTGGTAAAACATATAGTGGTAAAGTTTCTTAGCTGCAAAATAGATGGTGAGGCAATCATGCTCAATAGTGGTATAACGTGTTTCATAATCAAATAGGTCTTAGCTAATGTAGTAGATAGCATACTCTCTTCCCATATCATCTTGTTGGGAAAGAATTTCCCTAACTGAAAGAGGTATGGAATAAGTATATAGAATCAAAGGTTTATCATTGGAAGGATGATGAAGTGTAGGTAGATGAAGCAATGACTCTTTCATATTATCAAAGGCTTTTGGACATGGATCCATCCATTATGAATTAGTACCTTTCTTAAGAATTGAATTGACCTATTTAATTAGATATGCCATTTTGGGGACAAATCATCGAATTGCTCCAAGTTTACCTAAATAAGTATGAATGTTAGGAATAGAATAAGGACTGGTCATGTTGATGATATCCCTAATTTTAGCAAGGTCAACATCAATGCTATAGAGAGAGACTAAGAATCCTAATAATTTTCTAGATGTGAATCCAAAGTCACATTTATAAGGATTAAGTCTAAATTTATATTTAACGATATGGTCAAAGATGATAACAAGATTAGAAAGATGATTCTTACAATGTTTGGATTTAGCAATGAGATCATCCACATAGGTTTCAATAATTTTGTGAATAATATCATGAAATATGTGAGTCATCACTTATTGGTAAGTAGCTCTAATATTTTTAATAGTGAAGGTAATTTTGGCATAGTAATAGGTTCCCCATTCCATGGTGAAATTCATCTTATGTTGGTCCTTAAGAGAAATATGAATCTGATTGTATTACAAGAAACCATCCATAAGAGATAGCATTCATAACTAGTTGTGGAATTGACGATGGCATATATTGAAGGTAAAGGGAAGTTGTCATTAGAAAAATAAAGATTAAGATTATAGAAATGAATATAAATGCAAATGACCATAGTGACCTTCTTCCAAATAGGAACAATGTTGGAAACCCATTCAGAATAATCCATTGGTTTGATAAATTTAGCATCAAGTAATTTGATGCTTTATTTTTGACAAAGTAGAAACTCAAGGTGGAAATATTTTTTTTTTTGATGCAAAGGCTTGGCATTAAGATAATTAATGATGTTATGCACCACAATGCTAGGGTTAATACCAGGCATGTCCTAGTATGACCAAGTGAAAGCCTCATGATATTTATCAAATAATAAGCTAAAATTATCATATTCAGTAGGTGAGAGTTCATGAGAGATCGTAATTGGTCAAAGGTAAGATGAAGTACCATATTAGATATGAGTGGTTTCTCCAATAAGCATGGAATTACCATCTTGAAAGTATTATTGTGCATTGGGTAAGGTAGAAATTGGATTTGTGTTAGGATCAATGCTAGCAATGAAGTTATTGAAGCAAGGAGTTTTAGTTTTGAAATTTTCAAGTTTATGATGTTGTCAAGAAAGTTGAGGTTCTCAGGCATAAAATAACTCAAGGATAGCCTCATTACTAGGAAAGGTAGGAAGAGGACCATAATAATCAATATCTACTTCAAGATCTAGAATTTGATTGCCATGGAGATCATAGTCATAATGTATCTGATGAACATCAGTTTCCTTGGCATCTAGTGTAATTTCATGACTAGAAAAAGTAAATGGATTTGAAGGGTTTAGAATATCAGTGGGTTTAATGATTGGAGAAGTATTAGATGTAATGATTGGATCTATAGGTGTGAAAGGAGATGTAGAAATTTTTAGAGGTTTAGAAGGTATAATTTGCTCTACCACCTAAGGAGTATCAATAAGAGGAGAATTGGTAGGAGACACATGAACCTTAAGATCTAAGGTATGATACATATAAATGGTATGAATATCATGATTAAAATCATGAATTTGGGATAAGTTTTTTTTAATAGTGATGGATATGTAAGTATCTAGACTGAGCTTGGTCCATTATATAGTTATCATCATATGTTGGAGAGATTGTACATGCTTGAGATTTAGGGGGGGGGGTTTAAAGAGTGAAATCTTGATATTATTAAATGTATGAGGAGACATGATGAGAAGATATTTAAATAATTTGGCCATTCCAAAATCATTGCAATTGAAGGCATATTCAAGTAAATAAGGCTCCTAAGTATTACGTGGAGGGGTATAATTGGTAATATCATCAATAAGAGGAATAATATGATCCCTAGGAAATAGATAAGGAGGAATCCATTACAAAATGTAAGGAGGTAACTTGGTAGTATTTCAAATATTTTACAAATTGTTAGGCTCATCATCATCAGAATCCATAAGAGTAACTTGTAAATTAGGATTTATGTTGATGAACTTGGGTAAAGGAGCACTATTATTCTTAGGAATCATATGAATTTGATATTGGGATTTAGGATTAGGAAGATAAATACTCCATGATTTGGGATCAGTTTCATTCTTATACCATTTTTCATTATGTAATAATTTAATACATTGATTACTAGAAGAAGCAATGGTCCTCATTGGATGAGTTCATGGATGACCAAGGAGTATGTTCTAAGATAGCGGTAATTCACGGACCATAAGCTTGGTTTGAATAGTCTTAGGCCCAATGGTTAATGGAATCCAAATGCAACCAAGTGGATTTTAATTAGTCATTTCAAAACCATGACAAGTAAGATGGGTTGCTTGAAATTATCCTTGTTATATCTGAGTTGTTGGATGAGCCATAAAGATGTCACATTAATATCAAAACCTTCATCAGTTAGAAATTTTTGGAAAAGAGTTGTATTAATGGCTACTTTGATGAAAAGTGGTGGATCATCAACATGAAAGATAATTTCATCATTGATCATGTCCTCTTCAAATAATTCAATAAAAGGTTTGGAAGAAAGATACATAGTTTAAATGGTATTTACATTGGTAGTTTGGGATTTAATAGAAGTGGTTCTTCATCTAAGGAGGATGGATCATCAATTTCTTGGATTTATTGCATAAGGAATTTATGATTATAGAGAAAAGTATGAACAAACTCCATAAGTGGAATCTTACAATGCATAAAGTTGAGTTCTTCAAAAGTTGAGTTCTTCAATAAAGTTCTAATGAAACTTAGAAGAACTAGCATGAGGTTTAGGAGGTAAATTAGCTTTTGGAAGAATATATGTGGTTGGAGGATTAAAAGGAGGAGATGGTTACTCTTGGGTTTCTAAATTAATATTAGTGGTGGTAGTATCTTTAATAAGTTATTCCTCCAAAAATGGCTTCTTAGGCTTGGTAACAGGATCTTTGTGAGCTAGTTTATGAAGGTAATTAACCTTAGCAATGTTGACATATTGAGAATTGTTGAAATATTGGTCATAATTGGAATCAATGGCATAAACATCCTTTATATTTGGTTGATTATTTAAATAAGATTTTTAATTATTTGAATTAGAATTTTTTCATTTTTGAAAATTAGTGGTGTATTCTTGATGATAAAGATTGATCATAGCTTCATGATTGAATGAATCACCAAGCATATAGGACATATAAAATTTAGTGATCCCTCTACAATATTCATGAGAATGACCAATGTCAGCATGGAACCAACAAAATAGATTGCGGTCATACCACTTAGGAAGAGCATTGGAATAGATGAAAGGTTTTAAGGGTGATAAAAATTATTTCATTTATTGAATCAAAAGAGGTGTATGAGAAGCTAAAGGAATGTCAGTTTTGGAAACTCCTAGTTTGGTTTGTATAGTATTAATAGTGATAGCAGTAGATGTTTGGAAATATCCTTTAATAATTTTATTATTAGGTTTGAATTTATTCATAATAAAGTCTTGACATTTAACTTGATCAAGAGATTTATTAAGTGTTTGGGAAGCAAAGGTTTGAACCTTATATTGGAGATTAGGAGTCAAAGAAGTGATAAAGAGTTTGAATAAGCTATCATCAGTCAATTTATGGTTGGATTTATGAGCTAAAGATTTACATATTTTGATAAAGTCATGATTTGATTCAGTTAGAGATAGCTTAGCATTGATGAAGTGGCTAAGAAATTTTTTGGGAAGATCATTGTGTTAAAACTCTTTAACCAAAGGATTAAATAGATCTTCAAGTTTCCAAATAGAATGTTTAGGAAGTTTATTATACCATTATAGTACATCATTAGTGAAGTTTTTCACTAATATTTTATTTGTGGTGAAGGTATTAATTTGGATCTACCCTTTTTAAAGGTTGTCAAAGGCTTTAAGAAATGAGGCAGGATCTTTAGTCCCATCATACTTGATAGTTAGAGATATGATACAAATATAAATGGATACAATAAAGGAAGGTAAAGTCTCATTTTGGATAGTTTGAAGCATATCTTTATTCATTATGGGTTGAATAATAATATTACCTAAATCATCTTGAAGATGTGGAGGAATGAAATTGGGATTAGCTTGAGGATCCATAGTTGGAGGTTGATTAGCCACATTGATTAAATGTTATTAAAGTTGCATCATTTGGTTGGTGTTATAATTTTGCATTACATTCATTTGTTGGATAACCTGGGCTAAAATTTGAATTGTATCAAGAGGTGGGTTGGTGTTGGTAGGATCATTCCCCAAATTGGTGTTAGGGGGAGGATTACTATAAGAAGGATTATTAATAGGATTGTTAAGTAAACTTGTATCAATTACTCCCACATTAGTTTGAATATTTTTAAGGTGAAAATTTTCTTGGTAAGTAAGGAAAGGATTAGATCCATCAACTCCATCTTGATGTGTTATTTTCACCATATTATAGTTCATGGATGAAGGAAGAGAAGTGACCCATGAGTGATGGTACTCTTGGGAGGAAAATAAAGAGATAAATGAACATCTCATATATTATCTAATGGATTCAATCTATCTAAGAAGATTCTGATAGGAGATTTCATTATGATTAAAGAGAGATGAACATAATGCAAAGGAAAAATAGAGAACTACATTGATAAACAAGGAAGAAAAAAAGTAGTATCGGGTCAACTAGGTCGACCTAGCATAGAAAGCAGGGTCTACAAATAGTACAAAGTCAACTAGGTTAATCCAATATAGTGAATAGATGATAGAAAATGGTACAGGGTCAATTGGGTTGACCCAGTACAATAGATAGGTAAAATTAAGAAGCCTATAATAGATTATGAATTGAAATAAGATACTTTTTTCAAGTAATTTATAAAAGTAAGAACTGAAGGGAAGTAAATAGTCAATTGGATTAGTGCTGGCCAATCTAATTGAATTACACATCACAAAACCTTACACCAATGCTATCAAATACAAGTTTTTGCAATACAAAATATAATTGACAAAAAAACAAGAAATCAATTTGGAAAGTAAATAGCTAACTAATTGATTAACCTAAATTTTTATTAGATTATTAAGATATGTTTTTAAATGTGATGGGAAGTTTGATATAAGCAAGGAACTAGAATGGAAATCTAAGTCTAGTTTTAGGTAATTTGGGTTGAAAGGGATATGTAGTGGTAATGATACAAGCTTGGTATCAGGGCCTACCCCCTCAACTTTCACATCATAATGATAAGGGTGTCAAGTGCTTAGCTAGAATATACCATTAATCATGCTTTATACTTGACAAAATATCAATTTAGCTTCCCCCTTAGAGATGAAATCCATGTAGGTTGGTCTTGGGTAGACAAATATGAAAAATACATGTTTAGATTTTTTTTGGTTTGTGTGTGCATAAAATAAAAAATAATGAAACTAAACGATTAATTAAAAACCACCTAATTAAGTTATGTGATCTATTCTAAGTATGCAATCAATAAGAAGTGAAAGTGTGAATTAATTACTAGCATATAAGGTTAATTCAAACTTTGAAACAAGGTATAATGTTGATATAGTTAATAGTATATGCACAAAATATAGAACAAGGTTGACAAGGTCAAACCTATACTATGGAAGTAAGTTCTAAAAATGAATAGGGTTGATAAAGTTGACCTAGTTATTCATATAACACATAGAACATAGAACTGGGTCGATAGGGTCAATCCAGTCGATTGTGCAAGGGTAGTTTTGAAGACTAAATTTTTTTAAAAGAAAGATTGTAAAGAAAGAGATAAAGAGATAAAAAATAGCCTTGGTGTATCATAGATGTAGAGAATGATTTTTTTTGTTTAAGAACCTTGATATATACTTTTAAATTCTACTAACTAGGTCGACTGGGTCAATCAAACTTTATAGAAACTTGATGATGAGTGTTTGAAAATTTACAAGGTTGAATAGGTCAACTTAGTAGTCTAGACTAGATGTTTTAAAATATGAAAACCTATACTGGGTTAATAGGGTCGATCCAATAGACTGTACTTGAAAACTTGCACACAGAAGTTAGATACTAGGTTGATAGAGTTGATCCAGTATAGAAAATACATGATAAAAATAATGATGAAAGAATTAAATAAATGAAAAAAGGTAAACAAATATTGAAAGGGTTCATTCATGTCAGATTCACCAGAATGTATGAAATCATAAATGCATCAAATCTATAAATAAATCCTATCTTAGAGAAGATATATAATACCTACACTTTCAAGTGGGAATACATTTGTTAAGCAGGAGCATGACCAATATGGGCATCTACTAGACTAGATTAGGGTATCACTTTTCACAATACACCATGATATTAAGTGTTCCAAATCCTACTATCTGACACAATCATGAAACAACCCTAAAATATTCCTAGGTTTAATGTTCACTCTATTCTAATAAGTAAGAAAATAAATCTAATCTAGTACACACCAAAGCTTATGGCACAATATGAGGGGTTAGTAAATCAATAAAAACATGTGTAAGAAAACCTAAATTAATCTAAGTATGATTAAGACCTTAATACATGGAATATGAAGAGTAATATTATTTGATCCAATACTTATGTTACTTCTATCTACTAAAAAGAGGAGAAAAAATATAGAATATGCTTACCTGAATGTGAACCCATCGAGACTCAATCTCTACCTTGGCCAAAATGGCTTTAAAAGATGTTTTTATGGTTTTTAAGGATAACTAAGAAAGGCCAAAGTATCCAATAATTATCCACAAGACTAGGTTCTCTAAGTAGAAACCTTAAGCTAAGACTGTTGGAAATGAGAAAGCTTCTCATTTATCCAAGATCTATCCAGCATGCCATTACCACAACCATATAAACATTGCAGAAAGAGGAAGAATAATTTATTATCTACAAGAAAAAAATTTAACTATGAAATGTTATATAAAAAAATTACAAGATTTCCTATTAAATAGGCTTTACAAAATAATTTTCAAACAAAAATTGTTTGAACAAACTCTACAGGAGACCAAATTTGAATAACAAATTTGGTTAAATAATAAACTAAACAACTCCATAAATATGAGTTTAACCTAGTGTAAATATAATTTATTATTTAATATTGTAAATAATAATTACATTAACTTATTTAAACTAAAACACTCCCTTAAATAAATATTAGGGAGAAAATAAATGAAAATATGAGTCCCAAATACTAGCCTAATAAGGTACCCATGTACGAAAATCAACTAGAATGAACTGCTTCAAATAGAAGATGTCGTATGCCAAGAACTAGTAATAAAAACACCTAAATCAATATAATTACACCCCCCATAATTCTAAAATGAGTGGAGTGATGTTAAATAATCTATATGAGTGGACCGATCCCACTATTTGAACTGACAAGCTGACACTGGGATTCACTAGAATAGCTACACTTTAAAAGGAGGGCAAGCTTAAAAACATGTTGAAGGAGACTGTCAACTACCAAAATAAATCCAAATATATAGATATGAAATCTCTCAAGTAGATGTCCTTGGTAGTGATGGGTTAATCTAGAAACTAAAAAATTGAAATAGTGCTGAAAGAATTAGAGCACAAACACATGAAAGTAAACAAAGCTATAAGTTTTAAACCCCCCATGGCACTTTATAATTTAGTGTGATTACAAAATAAACCCATCAAAGAACACACCACATGATGCATAAAACAATAATGCTATCAATATATTGAAGATGCCATCTAAAAAACTGAGAGTCACTCCTTAAAAACATTAGCAAGAACCCAAAGCTCAAATACAATATAGCTAAAGGGGTATGACAATCTATATGACAATCTATGTGTGGATCAAGAAGCTGAAAAGTTGAGGAACCAATCCCTATAGAGTCCTCACCAAGAATGCTTTTGACTTCACCATAATGATGATATAACCACCCATATGTATAATAATGGTGGATGTGACTATGGATATCCATATAAACATTGTAGACAGAGGAAGAATAACTTATTATCAGCAAGAAAAACATTTAATTATGCAATGTTATATAAAATAATTACAAGATTGTCTATTGAATATGTTTTACAAAATAATGTTCAAACAAAAATTGTTTCAAAAAAATCTATGGGAGACCAAATTTTAATAACAAATTTGGTTAAATAATAAACTAAACAACTGCCTAAATATGATTTTAACCTAATGTAAATGTAATTTATTATTTACTATCATAAATAATAATTACATTAACTTATTTACACTAACAAAGACTCCTCAAGTAGAATGGTGGAAGAGCATATTGTAAATAAGCATGAGTGAATAATAAATATTGATTTAATAATGAAATAATAACAAAATGATCTTGTATTTATAGGTGGATCTCACCCTAAATCCTTTCGAATATGTCTATTGTATGTGTTCGACCTAGTCGACCCTGTATGTTTTTAGGAGATAAATCACTAGGTCTTGAGCTAGGTCGACTAAAGGGCTGATGAAAATCTAAGTGAAAAATACACAAAATATTATAATGTCAATGCAATTGACCTTGTATAGTAATCAGAGGCTAAAAAATGTAGATGGTCAACCCAGCTGACCTAGTATAGTCAACTAGCTAAAGGGGATCAAGGTGAATAAAAGAGGGATGGAAAGAGGAAAATATTGGAGGAGTGTGAAATTAAAGAGTAATATATTAGGGAATATTTTTAGGGACTATTTGGATTGGTAATAATGTGTAAATAAGATACAACAATCATGTGAAGTACCAAAGGTCTACCCACCCCTTTCTCGGTGAACTCCTTAAGGTATGCACTCAGAGAGATTGAGTCTCAATAGGTTCTTGTAAGATGTAAGGAGTTAGTATTTGATAAA
The DNA here is from genome assembly GCA_037957365.1 of Torreya grandis. NCBI lineage: Eukaryota > Viridiplantae > Streptophyta > Pinopsida > Cupressales > Taxaceae > Torreya > Torreya grandis. The sequence continues at coordinate 659,596 of JARHVA010005101.1, read as the reverse complement.
AGTTGAAAATATTATGTGTATATAGATGGCATATCATTATTAAATATACACATGTTTCACACATATTTTATGTGTGATACAAGCATACACAGATACATAATGTATGCACTTTTAGATTTTGGGTTTTCCCTCCACTCACATCACCAAGATGTTTGGGGCATCCACCTCTATGATCACAATACACAAGTTATATAATTCTATGATAACCTTATATTCTTATATTTAAGATCATATATGTACTTAAACATGCATTTATCCATGTTTATATCTTTCAAGGTGTACTTGATATGATATGTAATTAACATTTTTTGCTAACACATATGTCTAGGGACTAGTATGTTATGTTTGTGTTGGTAAATTATGCATTCACTTATGCACTTACTTGAATGTCTTGCCTCATTATAATCTCATTTTTTTTAATCATTTGATTATGATACATTCTTCATATCCTCCATTCCTTTGTTTGCCTCTTTGACATTTGAATATGTCATCATTTTTTATATGTTAACATTTAAATATGTCATTTCTTGATTTGTGTAGATTTGACTAAGTCATGTCCCTTTGATTGTGTGACATTTGAACATGACCCTTGTATATTTTTTATTTGGACCTTCATCTCTTGATTTTATTTTTTAATTATCTATTTTGTGTGTTTGATTTCTTTTTGATCTTGTATTGTTACTACATAGACATTTCCATGATCTACATCATGCATCTTAGGACTTGGTGTGATCACATTATTCATGCTTCAATGATATAACTACCTAAACATGTTCCCTCTATATGCTACATGGTACATTCCTAATTTAAATGGTTATCTTATCCTTTTGATTTAGGGTAACTACCAGTTGCTAATTTCCCTCACCTTAAATGGGGGGCACATATTAGTGGGGGAATGTCATAGAGGCATGAGTTCCACATTACTTCACAAATTCAAACTATAGTGGGGGCATGTTTTGAAAACATGTTCTTCACATGTCTCATAGTTTTATATTTATTGGGGTAATGCTTTATAAACATGTTCTCCACACTTACTAAATATTTATCATACCCAGATTACAATGGGGGCATGTTTTGGAAGCATGTCCTCCACATTGGCACTTACACTAATTCTTAGATTCATATTCAGTGAGGGCATGTTATAGAAACATTTTATCCACACTTAAACCATTTTTTAGTTTCATATTATAGTGGAGGAATGTTTTTCAAACATGTTCTCCACACTTACATATTTTTAAATTGGTTAAATTACACACTTATATGATATAGATGCACATTTGTGATAGAATACTATAAATTGATATAACTGATATATATAGTTTCAACACGAGACATATCTAAAGTGAAAATGCTATGAAATGTGTGAATAATATTACAAAATCAAATCAGTTTTATATTCTAAAGACTTTTAGTGATTGTCATCATCCACTAGGTTAGACTTTTACAGACTATATTGAGCCAATCTACTACAATAGTTGGTTAACTTTTTCATATGGTTCAGGTGATTAAATCACTCAATATTTATAGTTTTATAGGTTTTAATTTATTACATCATCTAACCTCCCTAATTTTATAGTTTGAGTTGAATTAGTTTACTCACACTCACTAGGTTATAAGTATGGTTGGGTTGGACGGTTGAGTTAATCTCAATTATTCGGTGATAACTCACATTTTATCCAAGTATGGGTGAATGTGTCATATAATATCTCTCTATATATTTATATATATTAATTTATTTATTTTATATTTTTACTAATCTTAGACCTAATGATTCATAATGATGTATCTTTTCAAAAAAAATTGCCAAAAGGCAAAATGATGCATCAATACACAAGTGTACTCTTAAACCTTTCTCTCTTTCAATTTCAACCATTTCAATGTTTTTAATTTCATATTATATTAATTGATTATATACTATAACATGTTCTTTATTTTAGGTCATTCACCAACAAAACACTCTAGTTATACTCAAGAAAAGGTAAGGTGTGTTATACACACCTAGGTATGCATTTCTTCTCCTTTAAACTCATAATTTTATTAATAGATTTAAGGGAGGTCAAATTTATAAAATATTTATAAATTATATATCACCTTAG